>PVJD01000815.1:0-346704 GCA_004026545.1 Mormoops blainvillei
TAAAGCCTATTTATATTCTACCACTCCTGCAAAATTAATCCGTATTTTCAAACAAGCCTGCTTGGTGTCAGATTTCTTTGTCTAGAGGCACCTCTAGAGACAAACTACTTTACACATGTTGATGTTCTCAAAAACGGGGGCACCCAAGATACTGAATTTTGTATGCAGTATTATCAATCAGGAAGATATCCTTCTAGTTTAACAAATATTTTTGGATTTTTGTTTGGTTACTATCCCTTAAAATAAAAGGGAAAGAGAGAAAATAAACTTGCTAAGCCCCCAAAACTTAGTTGTTAGTTAGGTCCAACTTGTTTACTGATGCTTCTAGAAGATATTGTGAATCAGAAAGAACAGTATCTCCTTTAGGTAAAATGTTGTTCCTACTTTATGCTACTCTCCAATTTTCCTTTAGGCCTCCAAGTCTTTCTTCAGCACCTTCACAGTATATGGAGTCTCTGCTTGGGAAATTACATGAATTATGCATTAAACCAGAGATATCAATCATTAATGTTACATATTAAAATTTTTGCTTGTCTTAACACAAAGAAAGGAGTTTGGTAAAATTTCAGGCATCATTTTTTGTTGATCTGATGTAATATGCATCATGCTACATAAGTGAAGATGGATTTGTCCCCTTTTATAGGACAAACTATGTTCCTTTTTTTCCCCCAATACTTTAACCCTTACCTGAAATCTGCTTCCATAAATGAGACAACGTAATTCTTGTCACATTTTGTCCTAATTTGCTTTCCCCTTTATCAGTGAACTTTGATACTATCCAGAATCAGTAAATAGGCTAAAGTCAAAATACTGAATTTTGCATACCTACAATCCACATAGAAGAGGTGGTGAGTTCCAACAGGACCAGAGATGCATAATTCAAAAATGGAACAGAAGGCCTCACAATTTCTGAAATTATAAAGTTGTAGAAATCGAGTTTATCCAACAGCACCACTCCAATTAATGGCCTCATTTACTAATAAAATTATCTGTAATTGAGATGAATATTTCATTTTCCTAAATTTATTAATTTGGACTTTCAGTTTGCTTATTCAGCTTCCCCTCAAAACAAACCTTTATGTAGCTCAACTATTTTTTTTTACTGCAATTAGTTTTACATTTAAAAGAAGAGAGCTATAAAGTTATAAGTATATTTTCATATCCATTGAGTTACCATTGTAATAAAAATTCCAGAGATACCAAATTACTCAAAAATATTCCAAGGTTATCAAGAAGTGGCATTTACTACTTAAATCCATCCCTCTAAACACACCCTCCAATACTGCACCCTACAAATACTACTCTCTAGAAAGAACTTATCAGTCACACCTTTTCCTAAGAGCTGTGTCAAAGCGTGCCATATTACATTTCCTTTATATTTCATAAGAAATAGATTCAGTCACTCAAATAGTATGCTTAAAAATTATTTTGTAGTTTTCTCCGGAATCTTGACATTTTAAGTTTTTGAGACTCCTACTTTTTTTATTTTTTTAATATGACCTTTTCTATCTAAATACTGTATTTTTGCATTGCATTTTGATAACTCAATAATGTTTGTAAATGAACATTTTGTGCTTTTTGACTTTAAAGTACATAGAGCAACATTGCAATAGCAAGTTTCATGTTTTAATTTAAATTATATTTATGGCTTTGGGCAGATGTTAACCTTTCGAACAGGTTAAATGCAATTCTGATTCACACCTCTACTATTTAGTCTGGCGGCTCAGCAGCGATGAACTTTTTCCCGCATAGAAAAGATAAGCTGACTTTTTTTTTAATCTGAGACAATTAAGAAAAACAAATAAAAGTATTTCCAGACCAAATTTTCTTTCATTCAGCATGAAAATATTGTTAGTGATTTCCGTGATGTGGGGATAGATAAACTGTTTAATGCATAGAATATAAAAAAGAAAATTGACTGTTTTATTAGATAATAAAATATTATATAAGAATATTTGTGATTTTCACATAAATGTTTATCCCTTATATTTGTACAGTACCTTTGAACTCCCAAAGAATATTTATATGCCTTATATTACTTGAAAACAAAGTATGAATTAGGCACTATTCCATTATTTTGAGTAAATACAGTCAGAGCCATGACGTTTTTTGCTAAATTTCACAGGGAAAATTAACTCCAATAATAGGACTAGAATCAGATTTTTATATTCTCTGATATATCAACCCTAATGTCTTCTAGATATTACACCATTAAAGAACAAAGCCTTTTTTCATAAAGAACAATATTTTTAAGAACTTGTAAAATTATTTTTTAAGAATGCATTACCACAGAAAGCTTAAGGTTTTAATTGAGTTCCAGCCTCTAAATATTTCCAGACGGCTAATTTCTAGCCCCTAGCAGAAGGGCTCTGGTTTGTGCTCCAGCCCCAGCAGATTATCTAGATACTTGCTTTATTAGTCTGCCCTCAGTCTGTCCATAATTCTTCACTCCAAACACAGAGCAGATTTCTCCCTTAATTCCACAAAACTTCTCTTAGTCCAAGCTGTAACTCTGAACCTAACTTTAATGAAAGTTTAAAGATAGCAGGAAGAAATTACAGCTCAGAAAAGAAAATGTGAGCATCAGACAGGGGCCATAAATTCTGGATACCACAAAGGATGAGTCTTTCCAGGGTCTTTCTGGTTCTCTCTTGCCTTATTGTCCATTCTCCTGCTGTCAGCATCAATGGTGATGCCTAGAAACTGACTTCTACCTTCATCTTCTCCTGATTACTGCAGCGATAAAGAAAAATATTATTTTCTACTCTCAGGTTCTTGATCACTTTCATTCAAAATCTTAATAAACTATAGAAATGCAGATAATCCACAATTAAGACAAACTTTTAAATCATTGTGCAGAGTAGTTTACCTTAAATTACTCCATGACGGCATATGATACTGCTTTTATTTTGCAAAAACAAATGCCCGTAAACATTTTCCATTAATTCAAAAGGGTGTATGCCTGAAAAGGATTACAAACTGTAGCTGACAGCTTTAAAATATTGTTTTCTTCCTCTCTGCCAATGATCAGCTTCCACATTAGTAGCCGATTACCAAAGTCACTCCCCTTGTTTTGGCCACACATTCACAGCATCCTGTGCACTTAGGTGTATTATGTTAGCCAAAGGACCGAGAGTGAACATAAAAATACCACTTCTAGACCACACCCATGAAAGTAAATTGTGCATCATCATCCATGCTCTTCTCTTCTGTGGCTTCATGCAGAGAAGCATGGTGACCTTGGGAGCCGTGTGTTATAGGTGGCGAAGCCACAAACAACAGCCAGGTCTGTCAATCATCACGTAGAGCAATCTCCTGTCAGCAGCAAAGGTAGCGGACTGTTTCGTAAAAGTAAAATTTTCTTGTCTGAAATAAGAGAAGTTGTTTTTTCTTAAATATAACTTCATATTTTCTTAATAACTTCATTTATTTTCTACCCTATTAAGTTTCAAAAACATTAGGTTTTTCCTCAAAATATCTGCTTATATTGTTTTATGTTCCAAGTTCTTTGGCAGGGAACGGGTGCAAAGATGAAAGTTGTAAAGGCCCCAGTCCTTCCTGAACAGGAGTCTCCCTTTCCTGTGGTTGTTCCCTCTGCTGGGTTTTGGGAGGACTGGATGAGGTAGGCACCTCCAGACTGCACCGATGCTGCCAGCTTACCTGCGTTGTGCAACGCCACTTGGCTTAGGGTAAGCATTGACTGGTAACAGCAAACCACAAAAAGCTATGGATCTTAGCGTCTGTATTTTTCACCTCAGCCATCACATTCCCAAAGGACATTCCCTGTAATCCCCAGTGTTTCCCTCAAATTCTGCCTCCTTTTCATGAGTCACCACAGAAGATTTTTTCCTTCCAGGTTTATTCTTCGTTGGTGAAAATCTGTATTGGCATTTAATCTTGGGCTTTTCTTTAAAACTACATGTACTAAAAAATCTCATCTCTTCTTTATTGTGTTAAGGAAGAAAGTCAATGCATCTTGCTCCAGATTGCATTACAACGAATTATATAATAATGGAAATATAAAACTACGACAATCAATTTCTGGCAAAAGATGCAGATACCTGGTTAAGGCCCAAAGATGTGAGGTGTTAAATAACGTTAAACAGTCTGGGGGAAGGCTCTGGCTCATATTGAATTTAGCGATATTGGAAACGGGCAGTGTCTGAGCGCAGACGGAGAAAAAGAAGAAAAACAGAGGAGAGCAAATATTGGCAAGAGGTTGGAAGTCACACCTAAATGGCAACGTGCGCAGTAAAGCCCGGAGAGAGGAGACGTAAGCCGCTCTGCACACACCCGAACGACGCTGGTCCTGTTGCTCTCTCAAGCTTTCTGCCTTTCCCTCATTAACCCCGAATCTTCTCAAAAGAGCTTCTTTTCTAGTTGCTCTGTTTTCTGACAACCTACTCACTTATTAACTCCTTAATCTGCTAATACAGGTTTTGTGAAAAGTCACAAATTCCGTGAAATAGAAATGGTTAAGAAATAGGCTTTGATGTCCTAAGGACATGTGTTTGAATCCAGACCCAGCTACTCAACAAAGGACTAAAAAGCTTAATTAATCCTGCCAAGCTGCCGTTTCTCACAGGCAAAATGAATAACATTATATTTAACTCTTGTGGTTATTATGGTAATTAAATGAGATGAATGTAGGTAAGTTATCACAATCATTGTTACTGGCAAATAAGAATGGCATCGTTATTCACTGAATCCAATCCCTTTTTTTTCCCCCCAGACTTTTCCCTCTAGGCCTCTCAGAAGCATTCAACAATAGTGGATTCTCTGAGATCCTATGCCTTCTCCTGACTGAGAAATACTGGTTTAAACAATAAGTATGCTCTTAATTGTGACATTCATCATCTCCCATAAACTGTACTTAGCTGCCTTTTTCAATATTCTTTCCTAAAAGTACTCTTTATGAAATTTCACTCCTGTTCCACTAAACTTGTTTGATCCTCCAGATATAAGTCTCAAATTCTCCAAGGGTTTTTTGTTTCCTCATTCTCGTCTTTCTACTTGGAACTACAACTCTTAATGCCATTGTTGCTATATGTTTCCATAATCAGAGAGAAATTTCTATATGTTAAAAAAAATAGAATTTAGGTGTACTATAGAATATTATTATGTTTTATTTATCACAATCATAAGTGGTTGGATAATTTCACAAATGGCTTATTTTCTTTTTTTAACTTTATGAAAACTGTCATAACTTTTTCCCATTAACTAACATTTTTATTTGGGATTATAAATATGCTTGAAACTAGAACAACTTGATTTACATTTTCCTAGGTAACAAATATCAGAATCCTGATATGGACTGCTGTTTTTCAACAGAGGTGAGACAAATTAATCCAGTCAGTGACATTTCCTATGACATGTTTTATGCCAAGCTTGTCAGTGGTAATTGAAACAGAAGGTAGAGTGGTTTTAAACCTTCCTGATAGCATATCACTTTACAGTAGTTTGTCAATTTTTTGCTTCTCTTCCTGTTTCCAAATAGTGCATGACTCAGATAAGAAACCAAAGTTTAGTTGGAAAAATAGTGTGGATTAGTTAAGGTAGCAAAAGTGACAGAACAAAGATACAATCTGTGATAGTGGAACCTGCAATTTTCAGGGACACTTTTCATCTTCTCCTCTTAACTTTAGGTATTTTGTGCACATTCCTCAAAGACAGAGACAAGTAGTTTTATATCTCGTGTTATGTGTCATCAGGTTCTATTAAGTTTGCTAAGAATTTATCAAGTAGGCCTTAAGAAAGCTTTTCTAAACAACTTACCTACATATGCATGATCTCTAAAACTCAGTGAATACAAACATTTACTAGAATATTTAATGTAAATTAATAACTGGAGTCTCCACTTCCTGGAATATTTTATGTTAAACATCATTTATTTCCACTAATATGCATATATATATATATATATATATATATATATATATATATATTTTAAGTTTTAACTTCTGTAAGTTTATTTGACCTAAATAAGCATTTGTATGTGTGTGATGGAATGAGATAAATTCTCTTCAGGGTTGTGTAAGTTCAGGTTTTCTGAGGAACAGATTTTAATATAGAAAATAACATTCAAGTGATTTATTAGGGAAATGACTGTGAGGGAAAATTAAAAGTGCAAGAGGACAGGTAGTGCTGGGACAGATGGCAATGTAGCCCTGACCTTTATGAAAGGAAGAGGGAAGGAAGGAAGTTTAGGAGTTAGAGTCTCAGATTGCAGTTCTGTTCTATGGTGTTCAGCAAGGTTGGTGAGGAGTCTCAAAGCAATGTTGCCTATCAAAGGAGTTTTCTGTCTCCCAAGAAGGAGGCTTTGTATCCCTACCATGTTCAGTCATCAGTGTGGGAAAATATCTTTGCTCCAATATGTAGATAAAACTCAAAATCCAGAAGCCTGGATGTCCATCAATTATGCTTTTGATGTCGAAGATATCAATGGACATTTTTATGGCAGCCACAGAACTCAAATCCAAAACCTTATGGTAAAGAAAAAATAGAATTCATACATAAACTTGCTCTTAAGCTAGGGGGTTATATGGAAACATTGTCTTATTATTTATGATGTTTATATGTTTACTATTATATTTATTAGGATGTCCCATTAGTTGTTTTTTAATAGAAAGTACATTAATGTGCTTTAAACGAATGGATTCCTTATGCCTATATGTGAGGGCAACTGAGGAAAGATTTGGGCAATCACTGATGTAAAACACAGAACTGCTTATAGAAGGAATCAAAGGATAGATTGGAAGGGATAATAACAAATCGAGCTCTTTTATTGTATTATGCTATGAGGAAAGAAAAGAGGAATATGAACATATTATAGCTTAAAAAACATAGCAAAATAGTTCCAATAAATGGATCTGTGATAATTCCTAAAAAATAGTCAAGTCTTTCAAGAACTGTCATCGCTTACATACCATGTCAGATTCTTTGAAACTATTACTTAAGAATACCACAGTTTTAAGAGAACAGTTTACCTTTAGAGGTCTTGAAGTTTCACTAAAGAAAATTTAAAATTTTGTTCTCCTGTAAAAACTGGAAGCTGTGATTTTTTGGGGGAGGGTTCTTATTTGGAATTTTATATTAGAATTTAGTGAACTAATGGCAAGTGAATACAATTAAAGGATTTTTTCTACACATTTTTTATGCTACATGTTTAAATAGTTTTTATATAAAATTTCTAAGGGAGTCTAAGAGAAATACAGTTAGTAACATTTTGCTAGTGATAAAATGGTCACAATGATATTTAAATGTAATATGTATTCTTGCCAAAGGCAGCCATAAATTCTCTCAGTAACAAAGACAAGCTGTTGTTCCTACTAGAAGAGGTGAAAGGCACTTAGGATTACCTTACTGTATTTTGGGTTCTTTGTATTACAGTGAAAGATACCCATATGTCCATGATATAATAAGCACTAGTTATTTTTCCTCTCCATATTAGCTATTTATGATTGACTAGAATCTCATTCATCATACATTTGACTGAGCTGTTTGGAAGACTGTATCTACATCCCAGCATTGCCACTGATACCAGTTGTGTGTTGTGCTCTGAGCCACTGGTGGCATTTTAAATGCTGATTGATCAGCTGGTATGAACTGTTATTGCAAATCAGGCACCTGTATGAAAAACTAAAAATCAACAAAATGATATTGTTTTACCAGGAAATGCATGGATACTTATTCCTCATTATTTTCTTTAGTAATAATTCTCTTCTCCCCCTCTTTTTCTTTTAAGTAGAAGTTGTTATAATGGTGGGCAGACAATAACTAGGCAAGAAGTGGGAGGTATTCGATGATTTTGCACTGAGAGTTTAATTTTGGGCACAATACCCATTCTTTGTATTTGCATTTTACCAAATGTCCCAAAGATATTTCATACTGGGGAATAAGTTGGAAGCACTTTCTACTTTGAAAATACATGTATGTAAATCAATGATATAACCGATTAGTAATGAATCTTGATGGTGATGCTTCATCACTTAAATGTGGGAAAGAATTAAGAGAAAGGTAGTGACATCATCATGAGCTACTACACAGATCTCCTTTCCATCCTTGTAAACAAACTTGGTCAGTCTTACGAGGAATTAGTTGGATTTCAAGTGGAAAAATTATAGTTCAAAAAAATGTCATTTTTCTATCTAATTATAGTTAATAATAATAATTGAGATTTGTCAAGACTTAGGTAAGTTGCATGTCCTTGTCACTTTATATGCCTTTTCTGGTTCAATAATTAAGCTACTCTCTCATTTTGTCCATTTCTGGAGGTAAGAAGGCAAATACAAGGGATGTCCAATGCCTTCCCTAAGGCCCTGTGAGCAGGAATAAAATAATCTGAACAGCGCCCGTATTACCAAACACCGCCACCTTTGCTACTGCTGAGAGGATGATCCCCACAGCGAATGTCTCTCATGAATAAAATAAGGGAACCAGTGTCTGCACAACTGACTTTTAAGAATTTTTAGAGGAGATTCCTGAATTTGGGAAGAGATTATACAAGATAGACTTAAAACTTTTTAGGGTTCTAAGTTTTAGGAATCTGCTCCATTCAGTAACATGCTGTTACTGGGGACAAAAAGCAAACTGAAAAAAAAGTTTGGTTCAGAGTAAAAGTAAAACTTACTTTACCAATGTGATTATTGCTAAATCAATGTTATTAAGCACCATTAGTCATATTTTTATAATATTTAAAAGCCTTCGGCTACACACCTGTTAGAAAGGTCCTAACCCAGAACTCTGAAAATACCTAATGCTAATAAGGATGTGGAACAACAGAAATTCTTAATCATTACCAGTTGGAATGAAAAATGCTAGAGCCACTCTGAAACCACTCTAAGGTGGTTTCTTATGAAACTAAACATAGTCTTACTACACAGCAATTATGTTCCTTGCTATTGAACAAGAGGAGTTGGAAGTGTTTGACCATGCAAAAACCGACACATAGATGTTTATAGAATCCTTAATCATAATTGACAAAACTCGGAAGCTATCACGTTGTTATTCAGTAGGTGAACTGATAAATTGTGATACATTAGAAAATGGAATATTATTCAGCGATAAAAAATGAGCTGAATAAAAAAATGAAAAGACATGAAATGTGTATTACTAAGTGCAGGAAGCCAATCTGAAAAGCTACATATGCTATGATTCAAAGTATATGACATTTTGGAAAAGGTACAACTATGAAGATAGTAAAAATATCAGTGGTTGCCAGGGATTAGGATTGAGAGGACGAATGCACAGTCAGGGCACAGAAGATTTTTAGGACAGGGAAAATACTCTGCCTGATATTACAACGATGGACACCTGTCAGTATATACTTATCCAAACCTGTAGAATATACGACATTAAAGGTGAACCCTAACATGAGCTCTGAACTTTCTGTGGTTATGATGTGTAACAAATGCACCGCTCTGTTGTGGGATGTCTATAATGTGGAAGGTATGCGTCTGCAAGGGCAAGAGGTATGTGGAAAACATCTGTGCCTCCCTCTGAGTTTTACTGTAAACCTAAAATTTCTGTAAAAATTAAAGTTAAAAAAGTTTTTGGAAGTACTTGCTTTCAGATGCTACAGAGGAATAACTATCTCTCTTGCCTCCTCGTTGTTTTGCTGAATCTCCAGCTGAATCCTTTGGGATGCAGCTTCTCACCCTACTTATCACGGTGACACTTACCTCGTTCTTCCTTCTTATCTTCCTGTATTCCAGTTATTTAGAATTTGAATCTGACGTGCTAAGATAGTAGCAGAGAGGTAGAAGAGGGAGACATAAGGAAAAAAGAAGAAAATAAATGTATTATTTTGTTATAGTACATGGACTTGGCTTGCATTTTTTAAATTTCTTCTTAATTGTTAATAAATTTCATTTATTTTCTCTAATTGCAGCCATCGATATCTTTAGGCAGCAACAACGGGAACAACGAGATAGAAGGGAAAACCTCTACTAACTACCGTTCCTTAACTTCCCAGGATTCATGCCTGTCCTTTACCATTTATTTTAATATATGTTCGATATTTAATCTGCTAAATGGAAACTTGTGCATCTAAGGTACTCTGATCCTAATATCTTGGAAGAAAATGGAGTAAAAAATTGAAGATAAAAAAAGAAAGTTTGCTGGTTTTATATCTATATTGCTTAAAACAATCTACAACTGATAAATCATGATTTAAAAGTTGCTTAATATTATATCTGTCTTGTCTTTTGTTCTACAAAAAAAAGTGTAAAAAGATATGGGGGAAAAGTTACAGAATATACTATAGAGGAATTATTTTGTGAGATTCATGAATTGAAAAACTTGTTGCACATGAGAAAACATATCGCCCACTAAAAAACTCCACCACTGCACCCATTAGAACCACAGCATAGGCACTGCTTTCACTTTAAGAAAGAACCTAGTCATTTAGTTGGGAAATTTCCACATACTACTACATTTGGCAAGAAATGGAAATGGGATACAACTGAAGGTTTGTTCTCAAGTATATCGCTAGTGAATGGCAGATTATTTCATGAAGTTAAATTTTTCTGAGACTTGACTCTCAGAGAAGTAACCCTGCTTAAAGAGAGCAAAGCCGAAATGCTTTAAAGGATTATGTACTATTTGAGTTAGGAAGAAATATCTTTTAGTCATCATCTCCTTTTTAACAGGCAAGAGAACTGACAACCAAAGACATTAATTAATTTAACCATGTATTTATTTCTAATTGTTACAAATCTGAATGCCTAAAAGAAAAAAAAAATAATGCATTTGATTCCATAAAAGTTTTAAAAAACTCTGCTACACACAAATACAAAATCATAATAAAAGTTAAAAAATAAATAACAAATGAGACAAATATTGGTAACTTTTAAGAAAAAAAGAATCCTTTCCTTACTACAGAAAGAAGTTCAAATCTTTACTAGAGATGAGCAATCCTGAAACTTAGGACATGAACACACAGCCTACAGTAAAGCAAATTAAATAACCAATTAACTTAAGAAAATTTATTCAGTTATTATTAACTTAATGTAAGTTAAAATAAAGAGAAATACCTCTATTAATCTAGTAAATAAAAACAAAATGTTTGTAAGCAGGTTAGCACCCATAGTTAAGGGATTTTCAGGAAGCATAATTAGTGGCATATTATAGGTGGCTCTACCAACTCATGAGCCCTCAGAAACATCATGTTCGTAGCTTGAAATTGATGATGCTGGAGGGTTTGTATCATAGAATATGTTAATCACTATCAGTAACATTTTTATAAGTCAGGGATCCAGTTGTTAAACATTTACCAGCACACCACTATGTATATTCACGTTTTCAAAGTGAATTTAATTGCTACATCTTTTTCATAAGAGTTATGTAAACGTATAACCAAATTTCTAATGTGTACATATTGACCCAGCCATTTCACTTTAATGAATCTATCCCTTCTAATATATTTACACTAGTATTTAAATATCTATGAACAAAGGTTACCATGGTGCCATTTTTGTAAAAATCAAACAAATAGAAACAATCTACACTCCCAATGATAGGAACTGACATAAAAATATGGACAGCTAGATAGAAAAAAAATTTGCAATTTGCATTTACTTAAGAAGAGTAAGAAAGTTATACATATAATGATATAAAAAATCTATCAACTACTATTTAAAATGAAAAAAAAAAAACAAGTTGCCAAACAGTAGACATTGTATATTTATCTGTGTTAATAAAAATTTACAACAAAAATGTATATCTGAAAGAGCACAAAAAATGTGTTAACATTATTTGCCTTCAGAGAGTCAGACTATAAGTCAGGGATGTGTGTGTGTGTATATACACATTACTTCTAATAGAGAGTTATATTGTCTGTGTGTACATATATGTGTATGTATATGTATGTGTGTATATATGTATATTCTTACCCTAATATATTGTATTATCTATGTATATTTTGCTGTGTGTCTCTGTAAGGAAATAAATATGAATATGAACAAAAATATACAATAATTGATTCTTTGTTTCCTGATTTAACATTTTAATTTCTTCAAGCATGATTTTTAAAGAGAAATATTGTTTTAATTAAGATTAAGAATTAAATAGAATGATGGGCTTTGAGTAAGGTGTCATTGTGGTGTGCTGTTCTGCTTCAGCACGATCGCTCAGGAGGAGAGAGAGTGTGAGGCCACCCTGCCAGAAGAGTCTACTCTGAAAGCAGAGACATTATTACTCTCAATCCATCTAAGAAAAGGAACGTAAAGCCCTTGGAAATCTCAGAAGGCTGGCTTCAGACAGGATATGGAGAAGTTTATTTTCTTCCTTAATAGAGGATTTGTGATGGTGTGGAAAGTGCAATTTATTGAACTTGACATCTGCACAAAGGTGTGATTAAACTTGCACATCTATGTTTGCTACTGATGGTATAAGATTACAATATTTTGGAATATTAGTTTGTAATATTCATTAAGTGCAAAAAGCATTTTAGTACAAGTTGACCTAGGACATTAATTTCTAGTATCAATATATCCCCCTAACAAATCATGTAAAACATGAAATAAGCTAAAGGCATGAAGATGTTCAAAAATATTATTATTTCAATGAAAAACTGAATAATTGTGCAGTTATGAGATAGTACTAAATAAAATGAAACATGTATAATAATTAATAGAACAAAATTCAGTAATCAGAAATTTTCAGTATTAAGGCCATGCTGCTTGGCAGTCTCGCAAGTCTCAATGCATCTTCTAACTCTACCAGGTGAAAGCTTGCAGATCTGACCTGTATCCAGTGTTTCCTACTTCAGCAGATGACACTATCATCCACAAATTTCCACAAATCTGGTGTCATTCTTTCATCTCCCCCCACTCCCACATGCCTTCCCCAGGTTCAATTCATAAATGCATTGGTTAGTGCTTATCTACTAAATATTTTGTAAACCCATATACTTTTTTCCCATGTTTATCGTCAGTGTAGCAAATAGTGACATCCTCCCTCATTTGGACTATTGTGATAGTTCCCCAACTGGTCTTTTAACATCTTAAACAACAGTTATTTTGCTCATTATTTTATCGCCAGCTCCTAGCAGTACATCAGAATACAGTAGCTACCAAGAATCATTCCTAATACACAGAATGAAAAAAAATAAATAAATGAAAATTAACATTGTGAAAATTATGTGCAATGTATGTACAAAATGAATAAATAAAATATAGAATACAAAATTATAACTAGCAGATTTATGTTGTTAAAATATATTAATTTTTATATATTACTAGAAAGAATTATTTTAATTGTACTAGTTTACATTTATTGTTAGTGCATTCCAAGTGGTACACAAATGTGTCTTAAACACATTTACTGATTTATTCCTTACACTAAGCTTATATATTAAATATTGTACTATTATATTATTGAAGACACTGAGGTATAAAATTGTCAAATAACCGACCTTAAATCACATAGCTCAGAGTGGCTCTGGAATCAAATTCAGGTTCTTCCGAATTCTGGGATCATGTTTTTAATTAAATTGCCACCCTGATTTTCATAATAAATGTACTGATATTATGGGTGATTTGACCCCCATGATTTCCCAGATGTTACATAATATAGCCTAAATAACAACAATAATGAGTTAATATGTTTCTCCCATCCTCAATCAATGTTTATTTTTGCCTTATGTATCCAAATAAAGTCCTATTATTAAATAAATAAGATATATGCTCCTCAGGACTCTCATAATCAGAATCATATCACAAAATAAAATTATGTGTGGGTGAAGTTTTAATTCAATATATGACCAGTACATATGAAAATAAATAGTGAGGATATATTACTTTCATTTTTGGGAACTTCAGAAGTTAAAACAGTGAGGAATTGGTATAAATATTTTCCTTTGGTTTGCTTCAAAGATACAAACATCTTTCAAAATACTTAAAGAGTATATTGTTACCTAGTTGGCTAATTAACTTGTTTACAAATTAAAACTAAAAGCTCTTTCTATGCTTGAAATAACATTTTTTAAAAAGTCTCAGTTGTCATGCATTGTGATCTTCTTGGCTCTGGTAATAGCATATACTATAACACTCAGAAAAGTACATTTTGAGTCCATGAGGTTTACATGTGTGTGCATGTATTTTGGGGAAAATTGGAAATAAAAGAATGTAAAATAATGTGTTCATTATTGTTGTCAAACTCTTAAATAAGACTTTCATTTCAATACTTTTATTTGTAATAACCGAGAAATTTATGTTCATTTTATTATTCCACAGAGTGTAAAATTGCCCAGTCATGCAATGTATCCACTGCTGATGTTACTAAATTTGAATTAATGAAGCCAACAGCTAGCCCCTCAGCAACAGGATAACCAGCACACTCAATGAGTAGAATTGAAGTGTCAAGTTTGTGTCGAAAAGAATTGGGTACAGTGATTGACTTCACTCAAGGTTATGCGTGATTGCTTACATTTCTCTGGGTACTACTTAACTACTTAATTTTGATTAAGCCAGGTTGGTCTCTCTCCTAGAGCAGTATGCAAGAGCTGGCTAACACTCCAGTGTGTATTGCAGATTTTAGAAAGCCAGAAAAGTTGATTTTCCCTACTATAAATAAAGAACATACTATATAATTGAGAAAACTTCTTTAAGAAGTTGTGAAATTTGGAAACTTGTTTTTTACTTCCATATAGAAATATCAAACTATATGTATTACCGAAAAGATTCAGTTTAGATATTATATTTTTTAAAAAAGGAAATCATGTGTGTGTGTGTGTGTGTATCTATTTAAAATACAAATATGTGTTCATGTTTTGGACTACTTTTCATTGTGTTCATTATGCAAACCACCTCATATTCTAAAAATTAAAGAAAATAATAACATAATCCAAACTTTCTAATTCACTTTTAATAAATTTATACTTCTAATTGAATATTAAAATATCTTTATAAAAATCCTCTATTTGAACTAGCTTCCCTTGGTAATAGGCATTAAGGTTTCATCCTCTTTTAACACTTATTTCTTGTCACTGCTTGTTTTTATCTTGTAAATTTACCACTTTTTTCACTTTTAAATAATGATATTTTATAGTGGCTTCTAAAGGCTTTTTAGACAAGGAAAGGATTTAATAAGAAAAATGACTGAGTATTACTAGGATTAAATGTGCCAATAAAATACACCATTTTTCAGCTTCATTGTGCACAGTGAGAACTGTCTGAATCACACTGTGTTCAATGAGATCTGCTAAGGAATGATTTACCAAGCAATGTTAATGTTTTCCTCAGTCTTTTGGTCATTTCTTAGTAAATAAAAATAACCAGCTAAGGTAGATGCTATGGTATGCGTGCTAAGATTTTGTTAGCATGTGTTAAAGCAAAAATTGCACTGGATTGAAATTAAATAGGTAGAAGATATTGCTATAGGGGAGACAGACCAGACCACCATTTGAAGGTGAATCCACTGACCCTAAGGAAGAGAAGGATTTTGAGAGCTGGAATTCGGGTGGGGAATGGGGATGTGGTCATTTGTGTTTATTAATTTGACAACACAAATTAAAAGTAAACTTCTCATATCTTCATAAAGAGAGATCATTATATAACTTAGAGTTAAGTAGCCACTGATGTTAGGCTCTGACTCTCCATCAGAGACTGAGAAATTTCCTTGATGATTGCATTTCAAGAGGAAAACTCCCTGTCCTGAAGACAATTCTGGATTGTAAATCTACCAGGAGGCTTTCTTTTAAGTTAAATAACAAAAGGGCAGAAGAAGTTTTCACAATTACATGTTTCCTAAAGTAAATGCTCTAAACAAAGGAGGCTAAGGCTCAGAGTACAGAATAAGCCTGCCTAAAAAACACCATCTTGGTCACATGGCATTTTTTTTTCTACCTTGCTTTATAATGTTCATACATCTCATTTATATTTTTCAGGTCCATGTTGATGAATAAAGCAAAGGCTCAGGGAGCTTGTATTAATTAGCCCATGATCATAGAGTTAGTTCAAGTTGGCAAATTAAAACGTTATTTCCTTGCATGAATGTTTCTATCTCTACACTTTGGCAAACTCCTGAGTGAGATTAACTGTCATCCTTTGGAAAACCATGCCTTTTATTTTTTTTAACCTGCACCATGATGGTGTTCACCTTCCTGGGAAAAGAGGCATGGCAGTGAGTATTATATTTATTTTTATCTTTATTGAAATGGGTGGTATGGAGCTAGGATACCACAATGCGGTGTGCCCATCTGAATGGTACATCATTTAGCATTTTGAGCCCAGAAGGTATTACAACTTAAATTATGTTCCTTTTTGCTCAGAAATCAGGTTTGACCTTGTTATTCTTGAGAAGTCCTCCCAATAGAAGCCTGAGCCCCCACTGAGTCGGTACAAGGTCTCAGGAGTTCTTGAAGGCTCTCTGCCAAGCACTCACTCAGACCACCAGTACGCTGCTCGGTGGATCTGACAGGATAAGAGAACAAGCTGCTTGCTTTATTAAAACAACCATAAAAATAATGAGCAAAGAAAGTTTATGGATACCATTATAATAGTTGGAGCTGAAAAATGTATGACATTAATGGCTTGAATTTAACACAGGCTTCTTATTAAAACTCTTTTTTCCTTGAGGAATTAGGAAACAATAACTTACAAGGGCTTCAGTACATTATAGGCAAATGGATTGCTTCTACTTTTACCTTGAGGATGAATGAAATTCTATCAAAAGTTTAACAAGCTCCCTCAATCCAAATAATTGGAAATTGAGTAATTTTATCTTGGATTTTATAACATAGTGATATCAGAGCACTCTGTTTTTGAATGTGTAACATTTTTGTCATCTGTAATTTTAAATAACTTTATAGTTGTAAAATGTGATATCATAGATAACCGATAACCTGTGAAGCAGGTCACTAGAGTCAAGTGAACTAAACATTTTGAGCTCTTTAGGCCATGAAGCATGCCATTAGCATACCTAATGAGCAGGGTAAATATATCAGAATAAAAATTTATATTATGGAAACATTTTATATTTTTAAATTCCTTTTGTATTCATATCAATTAACAAAGTGTTTGGTTGACAAATGGACACTCAAAAGTGACTGTCAATGAATAAAAGAAGGACATAAAAATTATTTATTCAACAAATACCTATTGAGTACCCACTCTACGTCACATTCTCTTCTAGGCACTTTGACTACATTAATGAACAAGCCTAGAAGAGTCAACGCTATATTGCATATTTTGATACTGCTATTATCAACACTGTCAACAAAGTGATGTTTTTGAGTTCATAAAATGAATTCCATGTTTCTATGGAAAATATACTTTGTTATTTGTAAGAATTGGAGGCATTAGTTTACAGAGATACATATAACATAGTGCAAGTATAACTTTTACATGAAAATAAATGAGAATGTTTCCTTAATTCCTATTATGTAAAGATGACTAAAAAGTTGAGAAACACAGAATAAATTACTAAACCTATAGTCGCTAATACAATTAGAGCAGGAACTCCAATAGATTAGGTGGGACTTGAAACACAAATAAGAAATATTATATAACTTTAAAGAAACGTTGGAGCATGGTAATAAATTTTCTTACATCACTTTCTTCAAGTCATTATCATCTTATTTGATGCTATATGCACATTTATTAAGTGTTTTTTAGTTGTAAATACATTTCCTATTCCTAGATAATTATAAAGCTAATTAGACTAAAACTTATAAAAAATAAAGGACTTATGATAAGTGAATAACATGTGTAAAATAATTTAAATTTTGTGAAAATATAAAGACAATATATACTAATATCAAAATGAAGTATTGCTCATCCAAGTTATTTAGTTTATACCTTAATATAATTAAACATCAGTATGTAAATATTATAAATGTAAAACATTTGTCACTGAATTCTAACTCAGAGTAGAATTGTTTAATCTAAAAACTAAGTAATTATAAAACTGAATGGTAAATCTACATGTAAAACTCTAGGTAAATCCTACAGAATAATTTGAGTATAATTTTGATAGAAAATATATAAAATTGGTTTAACAGAAAGTTTTAGATATGCGATAGAGCTTTTACATTGTATGTAATTACAACATATAACTCTGTTATCACTTCATCATGTTTTAATTATTCTTGAAACTCTTTTATAAAATCATGAATTACTTAGTCTGACAAACCCAGGTTTTTATTATAATTCAAGTTCTTACTGGTTAGGCAAACAAGGCCAAGCAACTTACTGTTGCTACATCATAATTTTTTCTGATTTATAAAGTATAAAGTACATAGAACTTAACTTAGAAGTTTCTATTTGATTGTACATATAAGATTCTTAATATAATTTCTAGCAGTTAAAAATAGGTTGAGAAAAGGTAACTGTTATTAAAATTATTCCTATGAATTTTTTATCCTCATCCAAGGACATGCTTAAAGAGGAGAAGGGAGGGAGAGAAACATCCATATGAGAGAGAAACACTGATCAGTTTGCGTCTTACACACGCCCTGACTGGGAACCAAACCCACAACCTACACTTGTGCCCCGACCAGGAATCGACCCAGCGACATTTCAGTTTAGGGGATGACACTCCCACCAACTGAACGTCACTGGTCAGGACCGTTTCTATGATTCTTATTGTTGGTATTACTATCAGTTTTTTTGTTTCCAATTAAAAACTTAAGACAGAAGCATATAAATCTGTAATCCATAGAAATTTCTTTTAAAAAAAAGGTTTTAAAATTATAGGAATTATTTAAAAACAACTTGATATATTTGCAAATGTTGATCTACTTACATTTTAGAAACATAATGACTCCTAGCTATCCTGATTTTTCCTATCACAAATATATAATTAAAAAATAAAAGTGTAAAATGCACACTTTCTCCTCCAATATACTTGAAAGGACTACTAGAAAATTATTTTGCATGTGTTTCTTTGTTTTCTTCTCCAACTTCTTCATAAAATGGTACATTTTAACAGATTTTTTTTTCACATAAATGTTCATGCATTATTTTATGTTTTTGTTTTTGCTCTTAATACATTTCCTGAAAAAGTGTGTGTGTGTGTGTGTGTGTGTACATATATGTATATGATGAAACAGATGTATTTTGGTCACAATCTTTATTTGATTCCGCATCTCATTAAAAAAAAAAAGAAAAGGCATACTTGAGATACAAATCCTAGACTGCATACATGCTGGATTACTGATAAATACAAAAATGTGTAATAGCAGAATCCCCATAATTATATTCCAAACTGAGAGTCAGAGATCTTTTTAAACTTTTCAATTGTTGACTCAATTAATATTTTCAAAGCAATTACTATGTGCCTTGTCATTTTCTAGGTTTATTTTGTATCCATTTGGAAGTAAGGTGATAGAAGAAACATAACTTTGGTTTTGTTGGGTAGAAGGATGTTTGATTTTGATAACCCATATTAAGTGGTTTTTGATGTCAGAGATTGAATTGTCTTAAACTTAATAAAACAATAGCCAGATTTATATTGTTTCTAACTCTATAATCTAAATTAAAATTTTTAGTATTCATTTTTTAAATTTTTGTATCAATTTACATCTATACTTAAAAATAAATTTAAAACATCAGTTTCTTTATGAGAATTTTTCTGGCCACATTGCTCACACCTATAAGTTCAATCAACCTACTCTTTCTCTCATGATATGTGTCATGCCTGACACCAGAATCTTTCAAGGAAAGTGCATACACTTATTTATTTATTTTTTGAATCTAGATAGTGAAACATTTTATTAGACCTCTTTAGTAAGGTCACAATGCCACCAACTTTGGCCAATTATAATATCTCCTTTTGTTAAAATTATCTGAATTGACTCTAAAAGAATTGTTGAAACTTTCTTAATTGTGTTACCTTTATGTTTTTCTTTGCTAAAGACAACAGCATTAAGGCACATAGAACTTGCAATTAAAGGTAACTTGGATACAGCATTTATACCTTAAATACTGTATTTATGCCTGTACTGGAATGCCCAACTTAGAGATTCCCTCTGTTCTTTTATACTCTCTCTTTTTCCTGTCTTTATCAGAATGAATCAATATCTGAATTTTAAAGTACATTTGATACTTTTTTCTGTTGGGAAAAATATTAAGCACTGGAGGTTGTCAACAGATTACTAATACATGTTTTTCACCATACAAACTTTAAAGGAAACCCTCTGGCATTCAAATTCTGCCCATAAAAGCAGCCTTAATTAAGAGATGGTAGTGAAGTATGTAGCAGCACAAATAATCAAAAGACTTATGGGAGGATAACCTCAGAGAAGAACAAAGAAAGGGGCAGGGTACAACTACAGAACCACTAAAAATGATGATGGTTGCCAAAGGCTATAGAAAGCTTTGATAGGTTGTCATTTAAAAATAATATTTCCCTGTGTACCCCTTGATGTGTTGTTATTGGACCAGTTTTGTCATTAGTCCTCTTAAACTGTATTGTTAATTGGCTACTTTGTACACAATTTGGTATAATAAAGACAGCCATACTTTAAAAATAATAACCAAGTAAACTGTGCCATCCTAAGGAGATTCTTAAGTAAACTTCATTTGCTTGAAAACATAGGCTATATAGTTATATATTCTATTTAGCTATCTCCATCGACTTTTTATTTAATATTTTATTTTCTCTTTCTAGAATGTATCTTACATATTTTAATTTGTTCTTTAATTGATTTTCTGAAATACAAACTTTGTTTATTGTGCAGAAGTCATTACCTGGAATCACATATATTTATTAAAAAGAGGATCAGTTGCTACTTAAAATATGTAATCAATACACTGTTAAGTGAGTTACAAATGCAGCTAATTTTGTTCCAACCAAGGACTCAGTAAAGTAGATATATTTTACTCTACAAAGACACTGAGGGTTTTACAGGTTAAATTCCTAAGATTCTGCAAATATTAGTGATAAACTTTAATTGTAGAAGTTAATTAGGGAGTACCTGTTTTATATATAGTGGCTTATTAATGGCTTAATAAATGAATATAGGAATAAATGTTGATCTCATGTATCAACTTTACTTTGATATTTGATATAATTTCATTATTGATTTTTTCTGCCAAAGATGTGATATGGGAAATTGTTTCATGACACAACCTCTACTTTCACTCTGACACTGCACTATGTACATATAAGAGTTGGTTCTGTGTGATGTATATTATTTTTCTAGTAGAAGTCCTGAAATTTAATGCAATAAGTTTACAGTTTGGTGTGGAATACTTAAAAGTTTAGGGAAATGATGCCTGGCTAAATTTCTGTAACTGTAATACAATAAAATTAAATGGCCACAGGTTAGAAAAAGTCATTTTCTAATTACAAGAGTATAAATCTAATTCAACAAGTTATGACTATCGGGTGTTCCCAATTTTATTTTAGTTTTTAAACTTCAGATCCTTAGAAAGAATGAGATCTTAGAGGACAGATATTTTATCCTCTAGTATAACATGACAAATCTTTCTAAAATACTCCTGACAGATGTCCAGTTAAACTTTGGCTAAATACTTTCAATGAAGAGGAACTTACCACTGTATAAAGCATCCTGTTCCATTAAAAAAGACCTTAGCTACTGTCCATAGTTTTTCATAAGCCTTAATTCACTCTAGATTTTATAGCCATAATTATAATTACTATAAATTACTCGTGTAATTTCAAATGTAATTAGCCTACTCTACTGATTTAACCTTATCCTTACTGGTTTCAATTTTAATTTAGACAACACTTAACCTACAGCCCTAATATTTTCACCTAATATACCTACCCCAAGTTTGTCCAAAATATGCAAATGTGACCTAACAGTTCATGGTACTTTAATGAGAATTGTGCAGTTGACAGCACATTTGCTCACTTTAGGGAATGTATACTACAGAAATAAAAGTTGCAATGCTTTCTAAAGTAGTTGCACGTATCGAAGCAATCTGAATTTATCAACAGATAATGGTCTATTGAATTATATTCCACTTACATTATAGAATAATAGAATAATGACCATATGAGTTTCATATATCGATCTATTCACAACAAATACAATATGTGGCTTTGGATGGTTATGCAAGTTGTAGAATGATGTGTGTATTATACTTTTTTACTGTGGTGAAATATACATGAAATTAAATCTGTCATTTTAACCTTTGGTGAGTACAATCCAGTGACATTAAATACATTCACAATATTGTGTAACCATCACCACATCAAGTTGGGGAGAAAACATAGATGCTGTCTTGTACTTGAAGAGTTAAATAATAAGCAGAGAGAGATAAGTTAAATTTCTCCTAGGATACAGAATAAAAGAGAAAATATGTGAAAGATTTGAAACATGACAATAGATATAGAAATGCTTACTTCTAGAAGAAAAATATATAGAAACACCCCTTTGTTGTGAAAGAGCCAAATCTACAAACAAAAAGGCCTATAGAATAATGAATAAGGTGAATAAAGAATGACATCTAGAAAAATTACAATGAAATTTCAGAACTCCAAAAGGGAAAATGTAGCATCCCCAGAACATAAGTTTCTGATGGCTGATATTCTCTCTTTATTGTGTGATTCTATTTCACAGCTTATAGAAGAGTAACTACTTTATATTTAAGCACCTATTAATAATGTTTAATGAGTGAAGAAATAACAAAATGAGTGCCAGCATCACATATTAGTAATATTTTGGGATTTGGTTTTTGGCATACTTCAATTATTGATTCTTTTTGCCAATGATACAATATCGGAGTGTAGGGTGGTGTAATAGAAGCTTCTAACAAGAACAGAAAATAAAACTATAAACTGAGCACACCTGGAACTTACCTGTATTGCTTTAGGGAATACACAAAATACCATTGTTCACATGAACAACACTATGATAGGCCAGGGTGGTGAAACTGGGTGAAGCAGTAGAGAGTATCACCTATTGTCAAATCCATTCACTACTTGGATTCACTTAATTCCACATTAAGTGAACTCTACATTATAAAGGAGCAGTTTTGAAATGCTAATTAAAATTTGTAACTGCATTCTAGTACTGATTTTGCACCTGCTTAATGACTGCAGACAAACTTGATAATATTATTTTCCTGCTGAAGATGTTCTTCAGCTATTAAAATAGTCTCACTAGTGAATGGAGCAGGTGTTGAGGCTCTAGGAGCAATTCTCAAGGAATGAAGGGCCTGAATCAGGGGATAAATACTCCATCTTTCTTACCTCTTGGTGGGAAAATTTAGTAGGGCATACCATAAGTTTGCTCACGGGGCTCCCAGAGGGGTTGAGTCCCAGTTGACTGCTGTGATTAACCCATTCGCAAAGGTATTATTGATTTATTTATTTTCTCCATTCCCTACAACATTTTCCTACTCCACTGCCGGGGTTTCTTCAGTCGTCTGTGAAATAAACTCTTTGCACACCAATTATTTCTCAGATTCAGTCTTTGGTAAAATCCAAACTAATATAAATTTAATATTGTATTTAGAGAGAAAAGCACCCATTTTAATACAAATCTAGATTTCTCTGAAAGAAAAACCTGGCAAGAGAGTATAACACAAGGCAAAATTAAACAAAATAAAATACATAAAAAGCAATTAGGAAAAGGTATTTTTCAACTTTGATATGTAAAATGCTTGGAAGTCATCACTCCAGTCCTTACAACAAGTAAAAAAAAATTGAGTAAAGCAAATATCAACACTTTTCTTGGATAGATCAGAGAAATGAAGTCACACAGCAAACACCCTCCCCAAATTTGAACAGAGAGAAGAATTCAGAGAATTGTACGATCAGCTGTCATAGAACAGAAGCTACTGGAGCCACACATGGACAAGAACACTTAAATGGTAATTTTGACAAACTGATGGAGGCTAAGTGTGAACTAGTGCCAGAGTTTAAAACTCTAGGTTCCCAGTTTTAGGAAGGCCCCATACTTTAGCGGGTTTCAGGACTAAGAACATTATCATGTTCTCATGTTGAAGTTCATGAAAAGTTCCCTCATGGTTCTGATAAAGGGGAGGAAAAATAACCATTTTAGAACTTACCCAAGGCATTCACTATAACAAAGGCCTACTCTCCAGGGAAAATGAGTACAGTCTTATTACACCTAAGAGGGAGAACCTGTATACAACATCAGCTACTCTTGCCTTCCTTTCTCACCTAAGGGAAGAAAAAAGCTAAGAAGTAATTGTAAAAGTCATATTCCAGAGACACAGGAACACCAAAGACTGCAATTTTTGTCAGAAGATTATGGAGTGTTTACCCTTCTCCACACCTTAACACCACATCCACATGTTTTCACTATAATAGCAGATCACAGCAGAAAGAGCTGCAAGGGACACAGACTAAGAGGCTGTTCTTAGGTAAGTCCAAGTACAACAAGGGAGAAGGACACTATTTGAAGCTTCTGGTATCTACAACTACAGAAAACATTACAAACAAATCGACTCTTAGTAAATTAATATAACGCTTACACCAAGGGTTTATTTACCTCAGTTCCTGTTACCTGACATATCATGTCTTGCTTTCAGTGACAACAAAAAGATTATAAGGTATGCCATAAAGCAAAGAAAATTACAATCTGAAGAGACAATGCAAGAATTAGAATCATACAGGTGTGAAATTATTATACAGAAAACTGTAAATAAGTAAAATTAATATGTGAAGGGCTCTAATTGAAGAAAAGGAGAAAAAACACGAGTATATGGGTAATAGAAGCACAGCAATGGAAATGCTAGGAATCAAAGGGAAATGGTACAAATAAAAAAAAGTATTGCAAAAAATGAAGAATGCTTTTGTGGGCTCATCAGTGGAGTGGACATGGTTAAGGAAAAAATAAGTGATTTGAGAGATGTGTTAATAGTAACTTAAAAAACTGAAGTGTAACATAAAAAGGAGCAAAACAAAACAAAACAAAAAAAAAACAAAAAAAACAGGACCAAATAGTCAAGAACTGTGGGACAAGACTTATAATATACATAAAATTGGTATATCAGAAAAAGGAAGAAAGAATGGAGTAGAAGAAAAATATTTGAAGTACTAATGGTTGAGAATTTTCCACAATTAATGACAGGCTTCAAAGCACTGATCCTTTAAACTCAGAAAACACCAGAAACATAAGTAACAAAAAATGGACAGTAATACATATCATACTCAGACTGAAAAAACAAATACAAAGCAAAAATCTTGAAAAAATTAAGGAGGACGGGGTGGGGAGATCTTATGTACAGAGAGCATAACACTTACATTTTTATATAACAAGTATAATAATTATATTAGGCATTTTGATGGTAGTGCTGCAAACAAAAGAGAGTGAAATATTTAAAATGATGAAAGAGAAAAAACATACCAACCTAAAATATTACATCCAGCATGATTATTCTTTAAAAATGAAGGAGAAATAAAGATTTTCTTATAAAAAAAAAAAGCTAAAGAAATTCATTGACAGAAGAACTGCTGAGCAAAACAATGTTAAAATCAATTGTTTAGGGAGACAGAATATTGTATAAATCAAAAACCTATACTTCCATATAGAAAAGAAAAGTACCAGGGGAAAATAAAGGTAAAGTAAAATTTATTTTTCTTCTTTCTATCCTTAATTTAAAATTAACAATTTTTAAAGTAATTATAGTAACATTACATTGGATAAGTGAAATGGATGAAAACAACATTATCAGAGATGAGAAGAAAAAAATGGGAATACTCATAAGGTACACATGAGACAATATGCTATTTGAAGGTGAAATTAAGCATAAATATATATTGCAAACTATAGGGCACTCATTTTTTTAAAAAAAGAAACCTATTTGATATGCTAATAGATGTGAGAAAATGAATTGACATAAAACCTGCAATTAAAATTTTAAAAAGTATTCTTTTTTCAGTTTTTTCCTAGGCATTTTATACTTTTTGTTGCAATCATAAAAGGAAATTTTTTTTCATTTCTTTTCCTGAAATGTTATTGTTAGTATATAGGAATGTAACAGATTTTTACACATTTATTTGCATCCTACAACATTACTGCATTTGTTTATTATTTCTAATAATTTTTGGTAGAGTCCTTAGGATTTTCAAAAGAAAGAATAATGTCATCTACAAAAAATGGCAACTTTACTTCTTTATTCCCACATGAATGCTTTTTTATTTCTTTCCCTTCCCTAATTGCTCTGTCTAGGACTTCCAGCTCTATGTTGAATATCAGTGGTGAGAGTGGTCACCCTTGGCTTGTCCCTGATCTTAGATGAAAAACTTCCAATTTTCACCATTTAGTATTATATTAGATAAGGGTTTGTCATATACGACCTTTATTATGTTGAGGTATTTTTCCTCTATTTTCATCTTGAGTGTTTTAATCATAAATGGATATAGGATATGAAGGACCCACATACTGAAAATTATAAGGCATTATTAAAAGAGACTGATGGAAAGAAATGGAAAGATATTCTGTGTTCATGAATTGGAAGAATCAGCATAGCTAAAATGACCATGTACCCAAAGCAATACACAGATTTAATGCAAGCCCCACCAAAATTCCAATGACATTTTTAAAAATTGAACAAAATTTCATCAGGTTTTTATGAAACCACAAAATATCCTGAATGTCCAAAAAAATCCAGAAAAAGAAATAATAAATCTATAGGTAACATACTACCTGGTTTTAAATTATACTACAAAGTGACAATGATCAAAATAGCATGGTATTTTCAGAAAAACAGACACACCCATGGAACAGAATTGAGAGCCCAAAAATAAACCCACATGTTTATAGGCAAATAATTTTCAACAAAAAAGCCAAAATCATTCCATGAAGAAAAGAAATCTTCTTCAATAAATGGTACTAGAAAATTGGAAAGCCACATGTAAAAGGATGAAACTAGGCTGCTGTTTGCCACATATACAAATTTGAAATGATCCCAATGATTCATTTTCCTGAATCTAAAATAATCTATTAAATACAAATTGGCAGATTTATTTAATTTACTTTTCAAAGGCTGAAAAATAAT
The DNA here is from genome assembly GCA_004026545.1 of Mormoops blainvillei. Lineage (NCBI taxonomy): Eukaryota > Metazoa > Chordata > Mammalia > Chiroptera > Mormoopidae > Mormoops > Mormoops blainvillei. The sequence continues at coordinate 26,943 of PVJD01000815.1, forward strand.
TACATGGGAGTTTTAGTTATTTCTATTTGTAACATTTACTCATTCTGTTCAATGGTTTTTCATATCTGTTTTCTAAATGGCATTTAATAAAATGCTATGTTATTCTTACCCCTGTGCAGAGTATATTTCTCCTTAGTTATTTCATTATTCTTTTCTGCCATTATATTGAACTTTGCCATTATATTGTTCTGCCATTATATTGTTCTTTGTTCTTAGAAATTGCTTTTTGTCAGGGAAGGGGAGGCATTCTTCTCACTTTTAATTATGTTCTGTCTTAGGAGATAATTTCTCCCTTTCCCCTACAGTTGGAACACTTGTTCTCAATGTACCATATGGTTGTCAAAAGGTTTTTTGATTTCTTCGGATTTGATTAATATTTCTCTAGTGTTATGATTAGTAAACATATTTCCTTCTGTCAGGTTGTAAGTTTAAAATGTTGACCTCTAGCAAACATTTTTGAGAATCCCTTTATTTTTTAAAATATGAATAAACAGCTCTCCTGAGGAAATGCATATTTTCCCTATAAGTGTCAAAGAATAAAGCAGTTCTTATGGGGATATTTTATTTTCCACTTCCAGTATTTACATTAAGAGTCTATATCAATAAAAAATTCCAACCTCAGAATAGAAGACTCAGCTCTTTCTTTCATTAACTCTTGGCTATTGTATTGACTTTACTCATGGTTGCATATTATAATTATATGTTGATTTCATACATTTATTTATTTTTAATTTTTTTATTGTTGTTCAAGTACAGTTTTATCCATTTTCTCTCCACCACCCCCTATTTCCCCACCATCGATTTCATATATTTAAATGACTTTCTGTATCTGTTATTTTATTGAAACTCACAACTGTTCTGACTGAATCCTTACTAAGGAGTACTGTCTCTGTTCCCTCCTTACCTCCCTCCTTCCTGCCCTCCTTTTGTTTACATACAGAGATATACATGCACACACATCTAATCATTTTGATAAATCAGTTTTTGTTACACAAGATTTCATTGTCTTATCCTGGCCAGTGTGGCTAAGTTGGTTGTGGCTATTAAACCAAGTGTTTCAGGTTTGAAATCCAGTCAGGGTACATTCTTAGGTTGTGGGTTCAGTCCCCAGTCCAGTCACGAACAAGGCAACCAACTGATGTTCTTCTCTCACATTGGTGTTTCTCTCCCTCCCTCTCTTCCTCCCTTCCCCTCTCTCTAAAATCAATAAACATGTCCTTGGGTGAGCATTAAAAAAAGACTTCACATTCTTACTCTTTTTATAAGGATGGCTTGCTTGTTACTAAAAAAAAAAAAAATTACCTCTGGTAAATAAGCAAACCATTTTTGTAGCAAGTAATAGAAGTCTAATCTAAAGTAGTTTCATCCCATATGGAAATTTATTGGCTAATACAAAAGGAAAACCCACATATACAGTGTGACTTCAGAAATACATAGTATTATGGTCACAATAATGGCTTAGGACCCTCTTTCTGTTTCTTAGCATATTTTTCCTCTCTGAAAATTTGATTTTCAAGCAATTTCTTCCCACATGTTGTTAAATGTGGCCTAATGACAGCTGTAGGTTCACATTTTCCTAATGTCTAGTGAGTCCTGAAAAGAGAATAAAGTGCATCTTTCTCCATGATTCTAGAGAAGAGTCGGATTCTCCAGATTTGACTTATGTTTCCATTGCTGAGCTAACAATCCTTGTGACAAGGCAGAGGTAATGCTCCTGGCTGATCAGGGTTGAACTGTGAGTGCATCTTTTATGGGGACAAGATAAGAAAAATAACAGATCATCCAATCACTTGGATTTTTTTTTAATCAGAAAAATGAAAGAATAAAGAATAGGTGAAAATAAAGATATTTCTTCTGTGCATAGTAAGTATTGGTCAGGAGTAAATGCCTTACCTGTTAACCTCTTGTGGACAGTGTCCACTGAATTAACTGCTAAATTACTATTTTGACAAAATGAACCTTCATTACTAGCAAATATATCCAAATAAAAACACGTCACACTAATATGACTTTTTCATGCCCTATATCACAGGAATTCCTGCAAAGGACAATGTTTGTAAGCATCTTTTCAGATACCCTTAGGATATTCAGAGTCCATGGGAACTTTCTGTCTGCTACAGAATACTATCCTCATTCTGTCAGATGTACTCAGTTTTGCAAACCTATTGTATTCAGCAGAATTGATGACAAAATCTTCATCATTCTAATAGTATCTTACCATTCACAATCCTTAAAGCTTAATGTACAATGCAGTTTTTTGTTAATCATGTGTAAATTTGATACTTTGCATGCAAAATCATGGATCTTCCTTTCATAGTGTTATGAAATATATCAAGGTGAATTTAACAAAATATGTTATGCCTAAGACAATTTATGTGTTTGTTGAATGAATAAATAAATGAATAAAAAATTTTCAATAAGCTATATTTGAATTAACATCCTAGTTATTTTACAATTTAAGCAAAAATCCCTTTGGTTTTGCTACTTGATGAAACATATTAATCAATTTCTAAACTATAAGATTATTAATCACTTTCCATTTAGTAATCAAGGATTAAATAATGGGATTCAGTTTCCTAGAAGTTTACAGAAACTACTGTGCTCCTTAACATGAATCTAAGAATCTGTGATCATCATTCACAATTTACATGTAAATTCAGGTGTTGGAGATTGCGAAGCTCTTACAGTAAACATTTACTGCATATATCATGTTCCTCTAAATAAACAACTGACTTTATAACTTTTAAAAATTCTTGTAATTTAAATAATTTTAAGCCATTCATTTACTTTAACTGATAATGAGTAGCATTTTGAAAGTCTCCTTTAATCAGCTTCTGGGAACTTTTAGTGTAAAATGCAATTTGAATCAGGGGAGTATCTAGATAGAGTCCCTTAAAAAAAGCATGTGGAATAGAATATGAGAACTCTGAATAATATAGGGGAAGAATAATCTATCATATAATAATAATCTATAATAATAACATAAACTGGATAGGACTCAATTAAAAACTATAGTAATTAATTGAATCCTATATTTGATTATACAAATTGAATCATCACATTAGACAAGCAAGAAGATTGGTGTCTTCTACTTGAAATAGATTCATTCTCTTTTGAAACTTAGAGAGTTCAGATAATAACAAATAAAATGGTTAAAACATTTTAAAAATAAACTACAGAATGTTTTTAGAATAATGAAAAGATATATTGCAGAGGAACTTCAACTAAATGTGTAACAAAGAAGTGCCAGTATTAAAATTAGATGTGAAAAAAATGTTTTAAAGGGATCAGAAAGAAAAACCTCACTTCAGAAGTGTGACAATTAAATTTTAAAATGGGGATATGGTACAGCATTGTTAATAAATGGAAGGAAAATCAACAAAGCAGAAAAAACACAGGGTTAAGTCTAGGGATGAAGAAGACTCTTTATTAGATTAAACTATTTTAGGTTTCAAACGTACATGAGATTTAGGTTAAAAGTGTTAGAGCTATTGCATGACATTCTGCTTGAGAAGTCTGGACCAGCCTAAATTATTCTAACTTAGAACCAAGGCTTTGACAAAGATCCTGTTGTGTCCAGTATTTCTGAGAAGCTAATGATCTGATAACACCCACTAGCATTCACACTGAAATGCTTTCTGAAAAATGTAATTTATGTTAGATATATATTTACAAATTAGATCTGAAGATGAATGAAAAAATTCACACAAATCTCTGATGTCTTAAAAATACAATTTAAAATTACTTTGAAGATGCTAAGTAACGATTGTTTGTTTTTATCTTCATTGCTAGAATTTATTATTTTTGAATTAATGACTAAATGTCCTTACACATGTACTGAAGGTCAGACAACTCTCTAATGTTGATTATTTTTTGGCCTTGTTCTTGCCATTAAAGGCCAGAATTATATTTGCCTCAACTCAGCAATTATTGCTTTCTCTCTCCAAGGAACTCTCAAAACTTAAGACCTTGGATCTATTTTTTTTTTAATTTAATAGAACATTACTCACAGAGTTTTTTTGGCCTGTCTTCAAGGTCTTTAACTATAAGACAGAGAAAGTCCCTCAGACTTTAATGAAATACATATATTTAGAAAGGCACATAAGAGGGAATATAGTACCTTGTATTTAAATATTTAAATGACTAATCTTTGAAAGTTTGAATAAAATATCCACATAATTTAACATTGTTTTCATTGGATAACACAAGGAACAATTTATATGCTTTATTAATTAATATCTCTATTAGGGGTAAAATTAGCAAGAACTAGAGAATAAGGTGTATACATAAAGTTGATTATAGAAAAAGTAAAATAGTCTTCAAATAGAAAAAATGGCATAAATAATCAATTAATATTGTTAACAGCGTTATCTAAGAAATACCAAAAGATTTTTTTGTTGGTTTTCAATTATAGTTGTCCCATTCTTCCCCCATTGCTCTCCCAGGTCCTACCCAACCCCTCCTTGCAATCCCCCCCTTCGTCAGTCTCCACCCTGTTGTCTGTTACCATGGGTCCTTTTTACATATTCCTTGAGTAGACCCCTCCCCTTCTTTCCCCCATTATCCCTCTCCAATATAGCCTGGAAATAACTTTATTTCATCACGGTTTTTCCTGTTATTTTTTTATGGCTGTATATTATATTTTTGTGGGGATATACCATACTTTCTTCAACTACCTTCTATATAAGGGCATATAAGTTGTTTTCAATATTTTGTAACCACAAACAATATAATACTGTGATTATTAAACATGTAACATTCACTTTTTCATGTTGGTTGGGTGTATCAGGGTAAATTACTTTAAGGATTGATGGCTGGATAGCAAAGGTAAACAAAGATGTAGTTCAATAAGGTATTGCCAATTCACCTCATAAAGTTTATATGAATATGTATTTCTAATAGAAGGATATTAATTACCCCAGATGTTTATTCAGAGAGTGTATTGTTATATTGAATATATGTCAAATTTGCCAACCTGATAGGTGAGGAATGTTATATGACTTAGCTGTGATTTACGTTTCTTTTATTGTGAGACTGAGCATTGTTTTCATATATTTAACGGTCATTTTTATACCTATTTTGTGATTGGTCTCTTCATTTCTGTCACATATGTTTCTGCATTTTGTTCTTTTTAAAATAATGTTATGAATAATTTAAGAATATTAAGAATTCTTTATGTATGTAGTTTATCTTTCACATATGTTCTCACAGTTTCTCAAATATTATAATAACATACAGATAAACTGAAAGTTTCAGTGTACAATCCTCTGAATATTAATTATGTGTAGATTGGTTTAACCACTACCACAATACACAACACTTCCGTCAGCTCCAGATCTCCCTTGTGCTGTGCCTGTGTAGTTGCAGTCTCTCCCATCTCTAACCCTGGCAACCCCGGGCCTGTTTTTCTCGCTGTAGTTTTGTCTTTGTTGGAATATCATATAAAAGAAGTCATATAGTTTGTAACAACTTGAAAATGGCTTCTGCCCATCAATGTAATATCTTCAAGATTTATTCAAGTTATGGACATAAAGTTCATTCATTTTTATTATTGATTAGTATTTTGTCATAGGGGTGTATCAAGATTTACTTATCCATTCGCCCACTGAAGAACATCTGTGTTATATCCAAGTTTGGGTAATTATGAGTAGAGTTGCCTTAAACATCATGTACAGGTGTCTGTGTGAATACAGGTTCGTATTTTTCTAGGGCAAATACCTAGGTGAAATATCCGGAAAATGCAGTTAGTATAAATTTAACTATACAAGAAATCACTACATTGTTGTAGAAAGTTGCTGTACCGTTTTGCATAGCCATCACCAAGTTATTCAAGTTCCAGTTGCTCTGTATCCTCACCCACACATGGTATTATCAGTATTTTTCATTTCATCCATTCAAGTATGCATGCAATAGATTCTCATTATGATTTTAATTTGTGTTTCCTTAATAGCTAAGGATGTTGAACATGTTTCAAATGCTTAATAGCTTTGTGTATGTTCCATTTGTTTAAGCCTCTGAAGTCTTTGATTTGTTTATTTTAAATTCTTATGACAGTTTTCTTATTATTGTATTACAGTTCTAATTTTTCACCCAGTGCCCTCCACAGCCCAGCCCAACCCCCACTCTCACAGCCAATCACCACACCATTGTCTATGTCCATAGGTTATTCATACATATTATTTGACTAATAGCTCCCTCTTCTTTCTGCCATTCCCCCTTCTTCCCCTCCTCCCCGGCTGCTGTCAGTCTGTTCCATATTTCCAAGTCTCTTGTTTTATTTTACTCATTAGTTTACTTTGTTCATTAGATTTCCCTTATAAGTGAGATCGTATGGTATTTTTTTTTTCATTTACTGGCTTATTTCACTTAGCATAACACTCTCCAGTTCTATCCATGCTGTCCCAAAGGGTAGGACTTCTTTCTTCTGTAAATGTACCACACTTTTTTTATCCACTCATTTACTGATGGGCACTTAGGCTGTTTCCAGCACTTGGCTATTATAAGTAACTCTGCTATGAATATTGGGGTACATAGGTTCTTTTGAACTGGTTTTTCAGGATTCTTTGGGTATAATCTCAGCAGTGGGATCACTGGAAAAAAAAGGCAGTATCGTTTTTAGTTTTTTGAGGAAATTCCATACATCACATAAACAAAACAAAAGACAAAAGTCACATGATCATACCAATATATGCTGAAAAAGCATTTAATAAAGTACAACACCCATTTATGATAAAAACACGCATCAAAGTGTGAGTAGAGCAAGCATACTGCAACATAATAAAGTCAATATATGAGAAACCTACAACCAACATCATAGTCAAAGGGCAAAAATAAAACTTTCCCCGTAAGATCAGGAACAAGACAAGGGTGTCTGTTTTCACCACTTCTATTCAACATAATATTGGAAGTTCTACCCACAGTGTTCACACAAGAAAAGAAATAAAAGTCATCCAAATTGGAAAGAAGGAAGTAAAACTGTCATTGTTTGTAGGTGACATGATAGTGTACATAGAATTACACTTTAGCATTTAAGTTAGAGGAGTAACACATTTCTATAATTTTGCTCTTTCTAAGTCTTGCAACTCACAAAAAAATTTCAGATGAATAATATCAGCTTCACCTAACACTTTATAAAAATCACAAAATTTCAGGATCCTTCTCAGGTCTAGTGAATTAGACTCTGCAGTTTACTACTATTCCAGCTCATTTATATGCTCAATAAAGTTTGAAAAAAAGTGCTTTATGTAGATTGAACAAAAAACTTCTAACAAAATAAGAGGGGAAAGGAAGCAATCAGGATTGTTTACAACAGAGTTGAATCTAGTCTTTGAATATTTAATCAACATCAAGCAAAATGATTAAAGGGCCAACGTAAAGCACATTTGGATACTATTTGTAACATCAAAAGTTAGGGTAGCTGAGAGAGAAACAAGTTTTGCTATATGTAAGCATCTTTTCCTAATGTCTGTGATCATGCATTTGCTTGAGACTCTTAAAAATCTATAGGAAATGTAAGATTTTTACTCTGGATCTAAAAATAGCAAGTTATACTAACTAGAAAAAACACAGCATTTGTCTGTGACCATCAATTTTATTATGAGTGAAATATAGCTTTTGGTTTACTAATTTGGGAATAATATAAATCTTGTCTTTTGCAAAAAAGAAAAACACTGATAACTTAGACCATATTAGATATAGTGAAGTTCTTCTTTAATTCCTTCATTATTTCTTTCCATGTCTAAGAAAAAAATTTTTCAATACATGCAAAAATCTCATTTATCTTAAATCTTTAGAACCAAGTAAAATCATGGTTAATGGTAGATTCTCAATCATGGCTGGTTGTTTAAATTTGTACCAGACAGTCACAGATGTTGGAGAATTCAGAATTCATATATCTTTCTTAGTAAGTATCTGGTGGTATCTTTTAGTGATAATTTTTTTCCTGGTGTTAATTCACTTCTGCATGTTTACTTAGTAGTGTATAATAAGCTAGGATGTAAAGAGAGATTTTTTTTCTAGCTTAATACTATTCATACACAACTCATTTAATCAATTTTTGTTTTTTTAAGAATGTTTTATTTTGTGAATTCACAACAAATGTCTGTAATGAAAACATTTATAAAAGATGTGAATTCACTATGGTATTTGCTTACATTTAGACATAAAGTCAAATAGTTTCACTACTAATTAATTTTTAAGGCTTAATTAAATAAAAATAAACATTAGTAAGTAAAATTACTAAATAAGTAAAAATATAAATCCTCAAGTTGCTAATTATTGACCTCTATCCAACTCTCTTAGTGCAGATGTTTTTAGAACCTAGACTCAGCTGCACGCATAATCATAGATACCTTGAGACCTATAATCACAGTCAACTGCTACAGACACATACTATATATCAAGAAAGTAAATTTTTGAAACTTTTATGTCCATTCATTTCTATTGATATTTCAGGATAACCTGAAAAATGCCTAACTTTATTTTAACATTGACAGATACTAAAACATAGAGATTTAATATAAAGAGCTATAGGATCATCAAATAAAACAACTTAGAATCACTAATAATTCTCTCTTGATTGTAGGCTTAAGATTCATCTAATTCTTAGTATCCAAAAAAGGGGTAAAAATATGAAAGCATTTTCATTTAATCTTAAAACATCAGATTTTATTTTTCAAAATAAAAATTAGATACAAAATAAAATATAATGTTTTAGTTTTATTATTGGCAAAAAAACAAACAGAAAAAACATAAAAACTACTGAAGTACATCTATTTTTTTCTCCATCTTTGCAATCCTTAAGAATGTTTCTAGTGGTAACGCTGAATTTTGATGACCCAAAATAGAGATAAACAGAAATGCTAATTAAATGGAAAGAAAAAATGGTCACTTAAATAATAATTAGAATATATTCTTACAATATAACGAGAATCAGTTCAAAAATAATTTATATTTTAATTAACTTCTTAAATATTTATGTGCAAGTCAAGTACAACTTGATTTTCAACACATACTACATTAGTATTCTCTAAATATTACTGAGGAGACATTTAATAAGTTTATGATTATTATAAGGCTGAAAGTTATAGTTAATTACTTTTTCTCTCTTGAAACCTATTAATAGTTTTCATGAAAATAAATTAGTAATTTTCCATATGCATGTATTATAACTAAGCCCAGCATTTACTGATAACAAGGATACAATTGAGAGAATAAGAAATGAAGGTCACATTAGAGCTTCAAATGTTTCTCCCACCTGTTATTCCTGGATCTTGTACTAGATTAGAGTTATATCTTTAGGGAATTTTTGCTTTGTTTTGTCCTAATTGGCATTTGAATATTGGTGAATGGAGATGCTAACAATACCAGGTTTGATAGTTAGGTTTTAGCAATTTTTTCCCTAAATTTTTTGCAATATTTGTATAAAGCATGGCAGAAAAAAATCTTTATGACTTTATCAGAATTCAAACTGCATTTCTCTTTGCCTTTAGCTGCACATTATTACTGCTATATTGTTTAACTAAATTACTATTATTGTTTATTATTATTATTGTTATTATTATTTTGGCTATCAATGTGTGTGCATGCACATGTTTAAGTGTGCTTAAACAACACAATAATCAAACAATGGACATCAAGACTCAGTTGCTCAAAATTACTGCTCATCTTAAGTTAGAAAGTCATGGACAGACTTCTCATCTCCAAATGTGTTTTGGGGTTCCAATAAAGAGGTGAAATAAAACATGCATATTTGGAGAGGTGATTATGAGTCTGGATGCAGTGGGAATAAGATCATTCTAATGAAAACACTGAAAACAAGCAAATAAGTAGAATAGGATAGTTTTTTGTTTTACTTTCTTATTAGAAGAATAAAATGGCTAATCCTGTGATGGCATAATGCAACCCAAGTTTGTTATATTTTGTTATACATGGATTGAAAGAAGGTCAGGAATTTTGTGACCTCATGATTCAAGGTTGTTGGCATCACCTTAAAGCTAAAGTCAGATCTTTGCTGAAAAAAATAAATATTTGTGCTAAAAGATTATGATACCAAATATTATAAGGGGAGGGTCCTTCTGAAGGATGATAATGCAACTGAGTTTGTAGGGCATACTACCTCAAAGCTGATGAACAGATTCTCATGACTGATGGAAATGGACTTCATTTATGTTATTTTATGGAGATGCCTTTTCACTTTAACCACTTCACCCCATGTTATTTTCAAATTTATATATTTAAGTGCAGTAACATTCATTTGCACATACACACTTTGAAGTATACATCAATTCCTCTACTTAATAGGGATCACTTAATTTTTTAGGGATATTGGGAAACATTGAGTTCAAGAAACTCTATAGTTCTTTTCCAGAATTTATCATTTATTTAAATGAAATCTCAAATAATGATAAACTGATTTATGTGTAGAACTTTCCCCCTTCTCTATCTGGAAAACTAGAATTATTTTTCTTATTTAGTCATTTACCAGAAGGAAGTTTTCTTAACATTTTTGTTATAAACTTACAATGCTGTCATTTGCTTCTACCTCTTTATCCCTGGCATATATCATATTCAATGGCATCATTGTCCTAGTAAATGAAGGCAAATATAGAGGTATGTGGATGAGTAAATTCTATTCCTGAAGGTAATCATAAGAATTTTTAAACCTTTAGCAGCCTTCATTCTCCAGCATATGCAGGTCATCTTGAATGTGAGAGAAAAGAAAAAGGCTGTGTTACATCCTGTGCTATAAATACTTCTCTGCTACAATGATTTAACTATATTTTCTCAGGGAAAGGACTTGATGTTTATTAAGTACTAGATAGCAGCCAGCAAATGGGTTAGATACTTTCTCTAGTTTATAACCATTTTCTTTAAAATGTGCTGAAATTCAATGAAGCAGGGTTTTTATTCTTCATTTTACTGTTGAGAAACTTAGACCCAGCAAAATTTAAAGTCATTTCCCATACTCAAATAATAATAATCCTTCAGTTCAAACATAGAGACTGTGTGAGCATGAATGTGTGTACACTAAATTGTAATGAATCACAGAGAGTGTTACTTAATGGTTGTGCATTTTGAACATATTGCATATGTTGAAGTTTTATTGAATGCAGATGGCTTTTCTGTATTTGTCTCATATCTTGAGAGATGCTCAATATGAATCGATGCCTGGTGCAATAAGTGTTTATTTCACTGCACTCTCTTTCCAGGACTTGTAGGATGATTAAATCCTTATAGCAGAGAAGTATGATCTAGTATATAGAAAGCCATATAAAATCCACTAAAATTATGAAAAATAATAAACAAGTTCTGAAGTTTTATATAAGATCAAGACACAAAAGTCAATTGTGTTTATACACATTATTCATGAAAAAAATCTAAAATATAATTAAGAAAATAATTTCATATACTGCAACATCAAAAAACAAATTATTTAGAAGTGAACCTATCAATGAGATAAAATACTTTAACCATGAAAACTACAAAAGATTCTTGAAAGACATTAAAGAATACTTCAATAAATGGAAAGATATCATGTGTTCATCATGGATTGAAATATTTAGTTTTGTTAAGATGGCAACACTCCCCAACATGATTCATAGATTGAACACATTTTATACCAGAACTCCAGCTTACTTTTTATAGAAATTGACAAGCTATTCCTCAAATTCAAATGGAATTGCCAGAATAGCCAAAATAATTTTGAAAAATAAAAATGGATCACCAATATTCCTCAACATCAAACCTTTCTATAAAACTACAGTAATGAAAATTGTGTATTATTTACATAAGGATAACTGTGAATTAAGTCTTAAAATAATCCCTATATTTAGAGACATCTGACAATGGTGCCATAGTAAATAAGTGAAAAAATAACATTGTTCACAAATGATACTGGGGCAACAGGATATCACATACAAAGAAGGAAGTTGAACCACTACCACAGGTCATATATAAAATTATTGAAATAAATCAAAGACCTAACTATAAAAGCTAAACTCTAAAATTCTTAAAAGAAAATTTAGGTATAAATCTTTTTGATCTTGGATTAGGCAATGGTATCATAAACATAATAACAACATTTCAAACAACTGAGGAAAAATAGATAAATTAAGCTTTTTCATAATTAAAACTTTTGTGCTTGAAAAACACCATGAAGGAACTAAAAAGACAACCCACCAAATGGGGAAAAATATTTGAAAATCATATATCAGTAAGGGACTTGTATCTAAAAGATATAAACATTCTTTCAACTCAACAATGGAAGGACAAATAACTGAAGTAAAAATGGATGAACAATTTAAATAGAGATTTTCCAAAGGTAGATAAATGATCAATAAGTCAAAACTACAATATGTAGTCACACTCACTAGAATGGTGGCAATAATGTTAATCATAAAAAAGGGACAATAACAAGTATTGTTGAGGACCTGAAGAAACTGAATCCCTCAGACATTGTTGGTAAGAATGTAGAACACTGCAGTTGCTTTTCAAAGCAGTTTGATAGTTTCTCCAAAATTTAAACACAGAGACACCATATGAAGTAACAATTCCACTGCCAGATAAAGTTACTGAAGATAATTGAAAACATACAAAAACTGATACATAATGTTAAGAGCAATATCATTCATAATTGTCCCCAAAATGAAAGGAACTTAAATACCTATAATGAATAAATAGACAAATGCAAATTATGAATGGATAAAACATGTTATACACATACAATGGAATATTATTTAGTCATAAAAATAATAAGTATACATGCTACAATATGAATAAATCTTTTTTTATCTACCATTGGTAGATAAATACTGTTAATTTTTTATTTTATTTATTTATTTTTAATATAATCTTTATTATATTTTTCCATTACCATTTAGTCCCCTTATAGCCCCATCCCCCCAGCAATCACCACACTGCAGTTCATGTCTATGAGTCCTTATTTCTTTTTGCTCAATCCTTCTTCCCCCTAACTCCCCCTACCCCAGTAACTCATTTGTTCTCTATCTATGAGCCTGTCTCTGTTTTTCTTGTTAGTTCAGTTTGTTCATTAGATTCCACATATGAGTGAAATCATATGGTATTTGTCTTTCTCTGACTGGCTTATTTCACTTAGCATAATGTTCTCTAGGTCCATTCATACTGTTGCAAAGCATAAACTTCTTTTTTATAGCCAAGTAGAATTCCATTGTGTAAATATCACAGAGTCGTTTTATCCACTTATCTATGGCTATACATTTGGGCTGCTCCCATATCTTGGCAATGGTAAATAATGCTGCAATGAACATAGGGGTGTTTATGTTCTTTAGAATGAGTGTTTTGTGTTCCTTCATATATATTCCTAGAAGTGTGATTACTGGGTTAAAAGGCAGATCCATTTTTAATTTTTTCAGGTATCTCCATACTGCTTTCCACAGAGGTTGCATCAGTCTGCATTCCCACCAACAGTGCCAAAGTGTTCCCCTTTCTCCACATCATCACCAGCATTTGTTGTTTGTTGATTTATTGTTGATAGCCATTGTGACCAGTGTGAGATGGTATCTCATTTTGGTTTTTATTTGCATTACTCTGATGATTAGTGATGTTGAACATCTTTTCTTTTCATATGTCTATTGGCCATCTGTATGTCCCAGAGAATGGAAGAACATATTCTCTGATACATCTGATAAAGGGGGTTAATATCCAAAATTTATAAAGTACTTACAAAACTCACCACCAAGAAAACAAACAATCCAATTAAAAAAATGGTCAAAAGAACTGAATAGACACTTCTCCAAAGAGAACAAATCTTAATAACATTATGTTAAGTAAAAGCCAGCATAAAATGCCACATGTTCTATTTAAATCAAATGTCCAGAATAGGCCAATTCATAGAGATAGAAAGTAGAATAGTAGAATAGTAGAATAGTTGCCAAGAGCTACAGGAAGTATTAGAGTAAGGAGCTACATGGACGGGGCCTGACTGAGTCTGGGAATTATACTTAATCAGGCTTGAGTCTAAAAGTTACAGGTTCAGACAGCCTAAGAGGAAAGACAGCTTTTCATCCTCTCCATGATACAGTTGATCCAACCAATCCACTCATTTGGACTAAGGATGGGGAGGAACAAACAATAAATGAAAAATTCCTTTGCCAGGTCACTGTCAGTAGAAATCAATATCGCACAGGGGAAGTCTTTCTACTTTGAGACATGCTCACTCGGAGCCAAGATGGCGACCGTAAAGGGGATGTGCCTAGACTGGGAAAAAGACCAGATTGGATAAGGGACATAGAATCCCAGATGATCTAAAAAAGTAATTGGATTGGGGAGGTCCCAACACAAACACACAAAGAGTAGGAAAGAGATTGGATTCAAAGAAAGCTTACCCCTTCCTGAGCCTGAGGTAATATAATCAAAGCGTAACAAAGTCCTGTCTTATTAGCATACTCCCAACATGGGCCCTGGTGCAGCAGAGGGTTGGAGTTTGGCAGGGAACAGAGACTAAGGTAGCTGGATGGAGACAAAGACCAAGCTGGACCAAGCTTTGGCATGAACTAAACTGAAGAGTGGAAGCTTCAGAGGCCCCGCCGATGCAAGTAATGACACGACATCTCTGGATCCTGCCACTTTCGGGCTTGGGAAAGACAAGGCTGGACTTCCTCCACAGTGGGACAAAGCTAAGCCACCTGGTTGTGGATGAGACACTAGACACCTGAGGATAGTCCTCTATGTTTGCTCTAGCTCCAAAAAATTTTATAATTACACCTCATCCTTCCATGCATGGGTCCCTGAAATGCTTTACTTTCATTTTGAAAGAGGGTTCTTTCTCTCAGCAACAGGAAGGGGGAATGCAGAGTGGCTGCTAATGGGTATAGAGTTTCTTTCAGGATGATGGAGATAATCTAAAACTAGTTTGTGATAGGTGCACAACTGTGACTATATTAAAAATCATACAGTTTTACACTTTAAAAGGGTAAATTTTATGTATGTCAGTTATAACTTCATAAACTTATAAAAGTTGTATCTTTACATAATAATTATTGAGAATCTTGACTGCTTGTTTCAGAAGTTAAAATTATCTTGTCTTACAATAAAGAAAGTAAATGTTTTTCAGATGGATTAACATGAGGTATTAAGAATTCTGAAATTCAGAAATACTGAATGGCTCTGACTGGTGTGTCTCAGCAGATTGAGTGCTGGTCTGAGAAACAAAGGGTCGCTGGTTCAGTTCCTAGTCAGCACACATGCCTGGGTTGCAGGCCAGCTACTCAATAGGGGGCACACAAGAGGTAACCACACATTGATGTTTCTCTCCCTCTCTCTCTCGTTCCCTTTCCCTCGCTCTAAATATAAACAAATAAAATCTTTTAAAAAGTGCTGAATGGATTAGGTATGGTAGAAATCAGGGTCATGGATAGGTGTGTTGAGACTTTTCAAAAATATATGGTATTATATATTTATATAAAAATATTAAATTACAGAAGTACTTTTAAATATGAAATATTAGGAAATGATTACTGATTAGGTAATGGATCTAAAGAAGAGTAAAAGGCTTACATGACTTCATGTTTACAAACTTGTCAGGTTGTATAAATGTAATGCTATTTTAACAGCAATTGATAAAAATGAGGAATCAGTGCTGGGTAGGAGGAGAAGTTTTTAGGAACACATTTTTTGTTAGGTGTTAGTGAAGCATCTGCTATCAAAAAATTAATAACAGTGTAGCATAGTTTTTAAAACCATGAACTTTACTTGCTTTGTTGTATTAATATAATGACTGATTACACTGTTGCATGTTAAAGGCTTAACAAAAACACCTGAATGCTAAATACTTATTTTTCATACAAATTATCATCAATATTATTATCTCTACTTTATACACAGGGAAGCAGAGAATCAAAGAAGTGAATTAACTTACCTCATCTCCATACCCAAAGTTACTCAGTAAGTGGTAGAGTCAATATTCAGAAACAAATCTAACTCTCGTCCATACTTCCTTCATTAAGCAGTTTGCTCTTAAAATCTAAATGGAAATATTCATTTAATGATATGAAATGGAGTATCCTAAGCAGGTTAATACTGAAATTATAAATGTCAGTGTCATCTACATATATGGGAGGGACCCCCAAAAAACTCCGATATTATCTTCTGGAGGATGGCCCCATGCAGTACAGGCTTTCCTCATTAGGTGAGTGTTCTAGGAGCCCGTCTGTATCAGTTCACCAGCTGGTGTTATGAGGCAGCATTTAGCTTCAGTGAATTTGTTTTGAAGATTCCTTCAGTGTTTGCTCATTTAATGTTGGTTGATTTACAAACACACCTGCCTCTATGATGCTGAGTGTTCACCAGCTTTTGACTAAAAATCGCATGACCCCTGTGCCCACCCACTCTATTCACTCAATCTTGCCCAGAGTGACTTTTTTTGTCGTTGCCCCAGATGAGAAAAACTTCTCAAAGGGAAACATTTTGCTGATGTGGAAGGGGTGAAGCACAAAAGCAAACAAACATACAAAAAATGACAAGCATTAAAAGGCATTAAATCAACGATTTCAAAAACTATATTGAACAGTGGAAAAAACAACTTGATTGGTACTCTCCATCAAATGGAGAGTACACTGAAGGTGATTGAAGTTCAAACACATGAAGAATAAATACACAACTTTTAATAAATAAATTCCCTTTTTTGTAGGTGACAACTAAAGGCAACCAGTTTGTTATTCTCTTTTTTGTGTCTATGTTATTGACTTAGTGCCCACTAACTTCACAGATAAACTTCATTTCAGTGGCAAAAGATAGCATGTCAATGGGATATTCCATTAGCAGCAACCCATTTCCAAGTTATATTTTCTCTGGGATTAACCATTAAAATCATAGCATAAGGCAGGGATTTTTGAGCTTGGGGTGATACTTGATTATTGCAGTTAGGAAGTAGTTTTCATTTAAAAATCCTGGAATAATTCAGCATGTGAAAATGCTCCCTTTATAAATCTATGGACGCTGACTGAGGGGTTCACTGAAGGAAAAATCTATTCTTTCTCTTCACTGTGACTAGAAAAATTCCTCTTTGTGATTTTGGAGTGAAAAAATATTCTAAGTTTTTCAAATCAGAAACACATAAAGTATAAATATTAAAATTCACGAATTTCTATTCATGAAGCACATAGAAATTAACAGATGGTGTGACAGCCTGGACTTTGATATTTGCAATATCTACAACCAACAAGGGATTGGCATCAGGAATTTAGGAGAAACTTCTGCAAAACAACCTAATGAGACAAGAAAAGTAATAGAAAATTTGAGCAAAGAATATGAACATAATAAGTTAAACTACAGTAGAAATTTCTATTTAATTAAAATTAAACTACTAAACTCACAGTAATAGAAATTCAGATTAAGGCATAATGAAATAACATTTTCAGATGATCTGTTTGGCAAAATTAAAAGGTAATCCTAATGTTTGAGATCTGGTAAACTTAATTGGCTTATAGAACAATTTTAAGTTATTTATATTATAATTTTTTTAAATGTTGCAGAACTTGGTGAAATTAAATAGCATATTTGATGTCCAGAAATCCATTCCTGAACATTTCTTTCCTAGGGAATCTCTGTCCTTAGTGTATAAGAAAAAAATGGCTATGCTCAGTTTCACGATGGTGGCCTTACACATGAAAATCCTTACACATGAAAATAGCCACCTTTAGGGGAAATGATTTGTAGGATTTTGTGGGTATAGTCTATGAAATACTCTTCAGGAGCTGAAAGTACAATATAGCACCTGCGACATATTTTAAATGTGATACTGAATCTCTTCTTTATCATTTAGTAGAAACTCCATTTTTGTTTCTTTCATTTGTTTTGTTTTACTTTTTTCCTCATATTCACCCTAAAATACTAAATTTCTTTATTGTTATACTTGACTGACATGTTTTTTTATAACTTTTTTACTGTCTTTTGTTTGTCTTCATTTTATAGTGCATTTTTAAAAACAAAATGCAGGTAATTTCAATAGTTTTTCATGTTTCGATCATTTAATTACTATTAAACATGGATTTATTAATAGCATCTAGTTTTTACTCTATTTTATCTGCTTTCTTTTTTCTACTTTTTTCCTGAACTCTTGTTATGTTTCTATTTTTCTCTTTTGCTGTATATTCTGAATTGACAGGTTTCTTATTCCACTTTTTCCTCTACTAGCTTGTAGGCTAAATACCGTATTTCTATCAATTGTGTTGTTAGAATTTTAAAATGCTTATTCTACCAGGTTCAAAGATAATTACTACCACTTCCCTCCTCCTGAAAATATAATTCTAAATGTTTTTTTCAACTATGGTTACTCTGACCCTGTGTTAAGTTTATCTTGTTTGGCTTTTAACCTCAATGGTTAGACAAATTATTAAAGTGTTTTACTGCTTTTGATATTCATTCCATGTTTACTGTTGTTCTTTCTTGCCATTTTCCTTACATCTCAGAACTATTTTAGGCTTCACTTTCCATTTTTCTCTTTCCTGAGAAAATGTTTTAGTGTTTCATTTTTGTTAGGTTTTAGCTCATATTTTACTCTTGAGCATAAATAACACTCTATATATAAAGGGTAAATTGCCAGTTATTTTCTCTGAGCTTTCAAAGCTATCATTACATTCGGTTCTTTTTACACATTTACTATTAAGACATGTACTATGTGTGAATTCCCCATGTAGATTCTCTTGTTTTTTCATATATAAACTCTTCTTTCTCTTTCAGATTTTTAAGATCTATTTTTTTTTCGTACACTAAGTTGTGTCTACATTATGTCTAGCTTGATATGGAATTAAGTTTATCTTTGTTGTGATAAATAGTGACATCAAAATGTGAAAATCCATAAACAGTGAAATCTATATGTCCATCTCAATGTACTCAAAAGAAGCATTAAATAATTTTATCACCTTTTCATGATTTAAAAGAAAAAAACAGCAAGAACATTAGGAAGTGAGAGAAACATCTTCAGTCTGACACAGGACCTTGTGAAAAGAAATATAAAAACAAACAAGAAACTCTACAGCTAACATCCTTAATGGTAAAAGGCTATGTGTTTTTCCTTCAATATTAGGGAAAAAAAATACCCACTAACTCTACTTCTATACAACATTGTTCTGGAGACTCTAAAATGTGCAATAAGGCAAGAAATTGAGATAAAAGGCATCCATTTTGAAAAAATACAGTAATTGTCTTTCATCACAAATGACACCATTATGCATATAGAATTCCCTAAGTAAACACAAACGACTTCTAGAAATCATGTTAGTTTAGTGATACACTTTATTTAAAAAAAGCCAATTATATATTTATATGTTAACATTAAAAAACTGGATTTAATTTTTTTATTGTTGTTCAGGTACAGTTATCCCACCTATTCCCCATTGCTCTCCCCTGCCCTGTCCCTGCCCCCAATAGTCAATCCCCCCACCATTGTCCAGGCCCATGAGTCCTCTATTCATCTTCCTTGACTTGCCCCTTCCCCTTCTTTCCCCTATTGTCCTCCTTCCCCCACTCATCTCATAACTGTCAGTTTGTTCTTTATTTCCAAGTCTCTAGTTCTAGTTTGCTCATTTGTTTTGTTGATTAGGTCCCACTTATAGGTGAGATTTGTCTTTTGCCATGAGGCTTATTTCACTTAGCATAATGCTCTCCACTTCTATCCATGCTGTTGCAAAGGTAGGAGTTCTTTCTTTCAGTTGTGTAGTATTCCATTGTGCAAATGTTCCACAGTTTTTTGATCCACTCATTTACTGATGGGCACTTAGGCTGTGTCCAGCACTTGGCTATTGTAAGTAACACTGGTATGAATAT
The DNA here is from genome assembly GCA_004026545.1 of Mormoops blainvillei. Classification (NCBI taxonomy): domain Eukaryota; kingdom Metazoa; phylum Chordata; class Mammalia; order Chiroptera; family Mormoopidae; genus Mormoops; species Mormoops blainvillei. The sequence goes on from PVJD01000815.1 coordinate 46,749, forward strand.
TGGGGTTCATAGGTTCTTTTTCATTGATGTTTCAGGGTTCTTAGCATTTAATTCCAGTAGTGGGATAGTGGGTCAAAAGGCAGTTTCATCTTTAGTGTTTTGAGGACATTCTATAGTGTTTTCCACAGTGGTTGCATCAGTCTGCATTCCCACCAACAGTGCACTGGGGTTCCCTTTTTTCCACAACTTGTTGTTTGCTAATTTGTTAGTGATGGTCATTCTGGCTGGTGTGAAGTGGTATCTCATTGTGGCTTTAATTTGCACCTCTCTGATGGTTAGTGACACTGAGCACTTTTTCACATGTCCACAGGCCCTCTGTATGTCCTCCTTGGAGAAGTGTATATTCAGGCTCTTTGCCAGTTTTTCCAATGGGTTGTTTATCTTTCTGGTGTGAAGTGGTGTGAGTTCTTTATGTATTTTGGAGATCAAATCCTTGTCTGAGGTATCACTGGCAGCTGTGTTTTCCCATATGGTTGGTTCCTTTTCTATTTTGTTGATGTTTTCTTTAGCCGTGCCGAAGGTTTTTAGTTTGATATAGTCCCATTTGTTTATTCTTTTCTTTATATCCCTTACCCCAGGGGATGTATCGGTGAAAATATTGCTATGTGGATAGCATTTTTTAAATGATACTGCTTACTATGACATCCAAAAAAGAAATAACAATACATTTAGCAAAATATATACAGGAAGTTCTACACAATATAAATGGCAAGGTCTACCTTGTGTTTGGAATGAAATATGTAGAATACAGTTAAAGTGGAAATTCTCCCCACACTAATTACTAGATTAAGTGTAATCCCAAACAATATCCAAGAAGGAATTTGGTAGAGATTGAAAAACTGTCTTCACATTTTATATCAATATTCAAAGAACTCAAAAATAGCCAAAACATTTTGTGGTGGTAGGGGAAAATAAAGCAGTCTTAGATTACCCTATTTTAAGATTTATTAGAAGGACAAAGTAACAACAACAGTTCATTTAAAGATATGTATACATATTAGATGGTAGCCCATAATAGAGTGAAGATAGACTTACATATATATGGTCAATTAATGACTGACAGTGATGTCTAGGTGCTGGAACAACTGTATATTTATATTTAAAATTTTAAGTGCATTTTTAGGCTAACACCATGTATAAAAATTAAATTAAGTCAAAGATAGATCTAAACTTAAAATATAAAACTATAAAATACCTTTAAGAAAATAAATGTGTTTGTTAAGGAAATCTTTGTGACTTCGTTATAAGCAAAGATATCTTGGGTAAGACAGATAAAGCACAAACAGAAAATAACACATTTATGCACTGTACTTTATCAAAATAAAAATTTTGATAGAAAGTATTAAGGAAACAAAACGGCAAACCACAGGTTAAAAGTAAACAGCAAAATTACTGATAGTATCAAATTCTGGCCAAGATGAGGAATAACTGGAGCTCCCATACATTCCTGGTGGGAATATACAATATTATAAGCATTTGACAAATAATTAGTTATGCATTATATTAAATATCAGTTATTATATTAATGTTCTAAAATTATTCATTAATTTCCATATAGCCTATTCTTAAAACTGAAATAAGATTATTGCAGTTACAAAAATATTTTAAAGAATATATTATCCCACACAACACAGTTCAAACCATTCATTTCTTCTTAGCAATAGATAAGGATCCCTCACTTGCATCCTTCAAATTTTGCCTAATTTATGTTTTCAACATTTATGTAATGATACACGTAAAGTGTAGGGAAGGGATGCCTAGGCAATTACAGGAGAAAACAGGCAATGGGGATTGTAAATCAAAGAAAAAGTAAAATAATATAAAAATACAGACAGACTTTCTGTTGATTAATGATGATGGTGGAGAATGAAAGTTTCTGTAACAAATATAGAACTTTTCTAAAATTGCCAAAAAAGAAGAAAAAAGGACATGTCAAGTGAAAGAACAGAATGGTAGGCAAAATTAGGTTACAACTGTGAATACACAAAACAGAGGGTTTTTTTGTATTATTGCTTATGTATTAATTATGATATTATTTATTTGTATTATTTGTCTTATTATTGTTCATACTCCTATTTGTGATTTATCTTTTACATAATGATAGCTGGTAATTTTACATACTTTTGCCCATCCCTGTATATCTGTATCTAAATAACGAGCTTAGAGTTTTGGGTTCACCTTCATTTTATGTATTGCGTATGTGAACCATACTTACTCAAATTCACTTAGATACCCATTTATTTTATAGAGATAGGTCGACAGAGAGCAGTTTATTTGCACCAGCGGTGCATGCTGCTTAAAAAAAGTCTAGTTCTTTAAATTCTATTACCCTTTTTAAAAACCAAGCATAGGTACCTCTCATTTGTAGGTATCATGCTTTTCATAAATATGCTCCATCTCTCAGGGCACTCAAATTATTAAAAAGTGAGACAAACAATATAGTCAGGTTTAGCCCACTAAATCTTTGTGCGAATTGTTTGTCTTAGAGTTACAAACTGAGTTTTTGCTGAGCTTAGATGAGTATTGGGCACCTGTCAAAATACAGAGATGTATGTTTATTCTTATCTAATTTTTCAGTCACTCCAAGGGGTCAGGCTTTTGCTATGGTTCCTTTGCCTCAAGCTTAATTTTCTACCTGTATAGAAATTACTCTTATCATAGGTCCACCTAACAAAGATCCTACCCTTCACTAGACTACCACCTCCAAACCATTCTTGAGAGTAAGATATTAATGTTAATATTGGATTGGACCAAAGGAGGTTTACAGTTAGTTCTAAGTACACAAAACATAGTTTATTCTTGTATTATTATTTATTATTTATTGTATTATTTTCCATGTGAGCAACTGTAAATCTACTTTGCCCCATCCTGTATAATATATGGTGAACTCTGTTTGAAATGGCTACTGCATTTTGCATCATCCCCACCAACAAATCATGCAAATTCAGGTTCCTCCACGTCCTCGCCAATGCTATTATTATTTTTTTGATTATTGAAATTCTTGTGTATGTGAAATGGTGCCTCACTGTGATTTTAATTTCCATAATGAACATGCTCAGTTATTGTGATCGACAGATAACTGCTCTTATTTCTGCTCAATTTTAAGGAGATCTAGCTCTGTACTTGCTTTCTAGATTTTTGCTAATATATTCTAACAACATGAATAAGATTCTTTGAATAGAGGATCCTACTCAAAGTGCATTCAACATTGTCATTCTCCTTTAATCTTGATGCTCTGGACTATTGTGCTAGAGCCAGGGCAATTATCCTGTGCAGTTTCAACTTCTTTCCTTGATAACCTCAACCCAGGTACAAGGGCCGTTCCTAAGCAAGCCTGTTGGAATCTTTGCACACACAACTGGTTTAACCACTGCAACAACAAAAACTTAATTTTTAATGAACATAGACTACAAAAGAAAGTAGCTACTAATGCTGCTGGATTTTAACAAAATAATTCATTTGGATGTAATAGAGATTTAGCAATAAATTGATATCAATAAATGTCAATAGATTATTGAAAATATACTGAAAGAAAAAAGTTGTATCATAAAAAGCCCTCTTAGGTATAATTAATTTTACTACATAAAAAGTAATCATTTTTATAGATTTTTAAATTAATATGAGTTAGATATTTCTGAATAATACTTTGGCAGTATTTTTAAGGCTATAGTTTCTGAATCTTTAAAATTAGGAAGCTAAATGAGCTTAACATTGGCTGCTCAGAATTATACTTGTAGTGGGTTTCTCCCAGATAATAGAACATTGAATAGAAAATAAAAACAATGAACATTGGGGTACATAGGATCTTCTGAACTGGTGTTTCAGGAATCTTAGGTTATAATCCCAGCAGTGGAATTACTAGGTCAAAAGGCAGTTTCATTTTAGTTTTTTGAGGAAACTCCATACTGGTTTCCACAGTGGCTGCTCCAGACTGTGTTCCACCAACAATGTATTAGCGTTCCCTTTTCTCCACAACTTCGCCAGCACTTGTTTGTTGATTTGTTTATGATGGCCATTCTGACAAGTGTGAAGTGGTATCTCATTGTGGTTTTAATTTGCATCTCTCTGATGGCAAATGATGATAAGCATCCTTTCATATGCCTCTGAGCCCTGTGTATGTCCTCCATGGAGAAGTGTCTGTTCAGGTCCTTTGCGTATTTTTTCACTGAAGTGTTTGTCTTCCTAGAGTGGAGTCATATGAGTTCTTTATATATTTGGGAGATTAAACCTTTGTCCAAGGTATCACTGGCAAATATATTTTCCCATATTGTTGGTTCCTTTTTCATCTTACCAATGTTTTCTTTAACCATGCAGAAGCTTCTTATTTTGATGACATCTCATGTGTTTATTCTTTCCTTTATGTCTCCTGCTCTAAGGGACATATTGGTGAAAATATCTGAGTGGAATATGTAATGGAATATCTGAGATTTTCCTGCCGATGTTCTCCTCTAGGACTTTTATAGCATCTCAACTTACATTTAAGTCTTTTATCAACCTCAAATTTATTTTTGTGTATGGTATAAGTTGGTGGTCATTTCATTTTTTTTGCATGTAGCTGTCCAGATCTTCCAACACCATTTGTTAAAGAGGCTATTTTTACTCCATTTTATGTTTCTTCCGCTTTTGTCAAATACTAATTGATCATAGAGACTTGGGTGTATTTAACAATTTAAAATAGCCAAGTGTTGGAAGCAACCTATTTGCCCATCGGTAAATGGGTAGATCAAAGAACTATGGTACATTTACACAATGGAGTACTACACAGCAGAAAGAAAGAAGGAACTTCTACCATTTGCAACAGTATGGATGGAACTGCAGAGTATTTTGGTAAGTGAAATGAACCAGGTGGTGAAAGACAAATATCATATGATCTCACCTATAAGTAGAACCTAATCAACAAAACAAACAAGCAAGCAAAATATAACCGAAGACACTGAAATAAAGAACAAACTGACAGTGACTGGAGGGGAAAGGGGAGGGAGATAACATGGGAAAGAAGGGGCGGTGTCATTAAGCAACATGTATACTTTGACACTTGGACAAAGCCAAATGGGGGTAGGATTAAGGGTGGGAGGTTGGGGAAAGAGTGAAGCAACTGTACTTGAACAGCAATAGAAAGTAATAAAATTTAAAAAAAAAAGTATTTTGAAACGTAAAAAAAAAGAAAAGAAAAATAACAGTATAACATTTTAAATATCCTCAGTGACATGACCCAAACATTCTGTAGAATTCAGTGACTACTGTCACTGACTCAGTCTCATTTTCTTATCACTGAAATATTAATACAGGATTTGCTATAGCTCCCTGAAAGGTAAACAACAAAGTAGACATAATCATATGGTATTCTACATAGACACACAAATATATTTTTTAATTGAGAAGGGCAAATAAGAAGTAACTCAATTGTTAGAATTGTGAGGGAAGATGTATGTATCATGTGGCATACATATTGTTTTGAAAGACTACAAATTGTTCTTAACATATAAAATGTATTCAATCAATAAAGTAAAATTTAAAATGATGAGTTGGCAATAGAAAGAAGAAAGAGGATGAAGAGCAAGGAATTTGACAGAATTTGAAGGTTCTTCAGACCCAGATACAGGATAATTTTCAACTCCAGTTGCTATGCCTGTGAGAGGCACCTAACTATAAAATATTCTGAACTGCCTACCTAGCTATATAGAAATTACATACATTCTAAGAATATTAGAATATTATTGTCATTTATTATAATTTTTGAAAACTATAGTAGAAGTACTTATATTGCTATACCAACTAATATATAAAATAACTGTTTTATATAAGAGTAAAATCACCTCACTCATTTTATTTCATTGATGAAAGTAACCTGCATACTTTTATACAGGTAATATTTAAACACAATAAAATGCAGACATTTTATGTCTACAATTTAGTAAGGTATAACAAGTGCATATACACGTCATCAGCAACTTAATTAAGATGTAGAGCATTTTTATCATTCCAGAGAGTTCTCTCATGCCCACTCCACTTAGTTCCCAAATACCCTATAAGAACAATATTATGATTTCATCAGCAAAAATCAGTTTTAAGTTTTATTTTTAAGTTTAATATCAATGGAATAATATAAACTATTATGTATCTGATTTTTCCTATTCATTATAGGGTTGTTAAGAGTCATCACTATTTCTGTATATTTCAGTAATTTTTTAATTGCTGAGTTGAATTACATATATAAATTCAGAAAAATTTATTTCAAGTCTCTTGTTGATGAACATATGATTTGTTTCCATTGTGTGGTTATTAAAATAAACCTGTAATGTTTATTCATCTATAATTGTATGTTTTCTGCTTGCTCTTATTTTTTATTCTATTTGTTTTTTTAATTAAGAAATTTAAAAAAATTATTTAAACATTTATTTTCAAATAGAAACATTTTAATAAAAATTTTTCATTTAAACATTGCTTTCATTATGTCCCACAAATTGCAATACATTGCATTTCCATAATCATTCAGTTGAGAGTAATATCCCTCATGATATCTGTTTTCATCTAAAAAATATTTATATGTGTGTTTTTAATTTTCAAATACTTGAAGATCTTCTCTCTAATTTTCTGTTACTGATTACTAATTATCTTCTATTTGGTCAGTAAACATGTACCATGTACTATAGCAATTATTTTGAAATTTATAGAGGCTAATTTTATGACTTATGGTTAGTTTTGTTAAAAATTCCATGTTCATTCTAAAGAATGTGTGTTCTGGGGTTCTCAGGGATTACGTTCTAAAATTATCAATAAGGGTATTTGTTTTTAGTGTCTTTAAATCCATCTAGTTCCTTACTGATTGTTCTACGTGTTCTATGTAGCTACTCAGTGTATGCATGCTTTGTCTATTAAAAATAACAAATAATTTAGAACTATGATTATGGATATGTCTTTTTCTTTTCATGGTGGTTTTGATATATGTATTTTTCTAACTTTTATACTATGTATCTCATGTTACACTCCTGATATTGGTTATTTGTATTCTCTCTTTCTTTTTCTTTTTCCTGATAAGTGTGTCTAGATGTTTATTATGATCTTCTCAAAGATACTATTCTGTTCAGTAATTGTCTTATTTCCTCTTTTCTTGTTTTTAATTAACTTTTTATTGCTGTTCAATTGCAGTTGTCCCCATTTTTCCCCCATTACTGTCCCCCACCCTATCCCACCCACCTCCCTCATCCAATCCTCCCCTCCATCCTTGTCTTTGTCCATGGGTCCTTTATACATGTTCCTTGACTTGACTCCTCCCCTTCTTTCCCCCATTATCCCCCTCTCCCCTCTCCTCTGGTCACTGTCAGTTTGTTCTTTATTTCTGTGTCTCTGGTTATAGCTTGCTTGCTTGTTTGTTTTATTGATTAGGTTCCACATATAGGTGAGATTATATGGTATTTGCCTTTCGCCATTTGGCTCATTTCACTTATCAAAATACTCTCCAGTTCCATCCATACTATTGCAGATGGTAGAAGTTCCTTCTTCCTTTCTGTTGTGTAGTACTCTGTTGTGTAAATGCACCAGTTTTTTGATCCACTCCTTTACTGATGGGTTCTTAAGCTATTTCCAACACTTGGTTATTGTAAATAGTACTGCTATGAGTAGGTGCATAGGTTTTTTTGATTGGTGTTTCAGGATTCTTAGGGTATAGTCCCAGCCATGGAATTACTGGATCAAAAGTCATTTTCATCTTTAGTCTTTTGAGGAAACTCTATACTGTTTTTCTCAGTGGTTACTCCAGTCTGCATTCCCACCAACAGTGTACTAGGGTTCCCTTTTCTCCACAACCTCTCCAACACTTATTGTTTGTTGATTTGTCTATGATGGCCATTCTGACCAGTGTGAAGTGACATCTCATTGTAGTTTTAATTTGCACCTCTCTGATGGTTAGTGATGCTGAGCATCCTTTCATATGCCTCTATTCTATTCCAAAGATTTCTGCTCTAATGGTTTGTTCTTCTACTTTGAGTTTCACTTGTTTTTATTTAGCTTTTTAAAAACTATATTCAGAGTTATTTTGAGTTTAAAACAAAGTTGAGCAGAATGTACAGAAAATTCCCGTGTACATGTGCATAGCCTCCTGCATTATCTGACCTTCGTGCTATTATAGTCACATTTTTTATTTTTCCCAATCTCCCACAATACAGCTTTAATATTTTCATCTTAGGCAGTCAATAATAATTTAAAGAGTTTTAAATGATAATTTTTTTAAAGCTTTATATTTACTCATGAAATTACTTTTTTTGTGCAAGTCATTCCTTTGTCTTAAACAAGATTCCCATCTGGTATCATGTTCCTTCTAGTTATAGGGCTGGACTTCTTTTAGCTTTATTTTAGTGCTGTTTTGCTGGTTATATTTTTTTAGCTCTCATATGTCTAAAAAATATTTATTTTGTCTTTATTTTTTAAATAGATTTTTTTTTTTGGATAAAGAATTCTAGGCAGGTAGATTTTTTTCCTCCTACTAATTTAAGGATATTTGCTACTGTGTTTATACTTTTATCATTTCTAATGAGTGATTTTGATCTACTCTTTGTTTCTCTGTATAAAACATGTCTTTTTCCTCTGGATGCATTTACAGTTTTCTATTTTTTACTCTGTTGAGTAATTTTATTATGATATGCCCTGTTATGCTTTTCTTTATGTTACTTGTGCTTGGGGTTTGTTTAGCTTCTTAGGTAGGTATATTCATCATCTTCAGCAAATTTGAAATAATATTAACTCTTGTTTCTACAAATTTTTATCTGATAACTTTCATCTTTCTTATTTCCCTCATGGATTCCCATGGCATTAGATATTATCTCCCAGCTCACTAATATTCTTTTTTCTTTTTTCTGTTTCTTTTTCTCTGATTTATTTTGTATAATATAAACACAATATTTTATCTTTGAGTTCATTAATATTTTCTTTTGCTATCAGTCTAATATTCTGTTAATCACATTTAGTGTATTTTTCCTTTTAATCCTCCAGGTTCCAACTCTAGAAGTTTTTTTGTCTCTATCCTATATATCCATTCTTCCCTCCATTTTCTTGAGCATAATCAAATATAACTATAATACATCTTGTAATATCTTTTCTAATTCTACAATATATTATTATATATGTGGGTCAATTTTGATGGGTTAACTTATTTCATTATTTTGAGTTATACTTTAGTGCTTTCTTGCATGCCTGGTATTTTTTATTAGATGCCCAACATTGTTTTATCTTTTAAGGCATAATTAAGTGCAGTAAAATATGTTTGAGAGATTTAATCACATTGGTGTTCTCTCTAAAACTGACTATTGCATTACAGAGGCAAGACCTAAATTTCTTGAAATTAATTGCTCTGGGTCTTTAAGAAATGCTTTAAAGAAGCTAGATTTCCTTGCAAATAAGTAAATTACTTCTGGTTAATGACTATAGGAATTAACATGCATAGAATGAAAGTAATAAAGATATTTTTAAGTTTACTCTTTATTCTTTTAACATTTTCACACTTAAAAAATCTGTTACACATGTTCAATCACAGTGTCATACTACTTACTTGAGAAAGAAGTTAATTTAATAGTCTAGCAAGTAAACAACTTTCAATTGCACATCATACAAAATACAAGTAAAAGTGGTTTCAGTGAGAAGGAAATCTGTTATTTCATGTAACATCTCAGAGGCAGTGAGTTCACAGCGTTAGTTATTTCAGCATGTCTATATCACCACTACCCAGATGTTTTTCACCTTTCCGTCTCCATGTCACAGTAATGTGCTGCTGATTTTCCTTCTCATAAACACAGAGCAACTCTTCCGTGCTGCACTAATCAGGGCAACATCCATTTAAAAAGAAGTCATTTCTCTATTTCTCCCTCTGTCTCCCTCCCTATCCCATCAAGAAAAACCTCATCTCTGGTGACCCCCAAGCTCTGGAGTTCCTGGGACTCTTGCTTAGTCTGTCCCAACTTAAATGCAATAATCAGTCTATTGTTCCTGCCCACACTAATCTTTATGTCTGCTTCTTCATAAATCAGACATAATCCTATACCAAAATTTATCTTCTACACTCTAACACTCTTCAGTTCTATTGTGCTACACATATGGACATAAATAGAAAATAGCAGCCAAATATTTCTTCCAAAATCATCAGACTTTATTGGACTATAAGAAATTAAGTCAAGCTTATACTTTACCTCTTTAGGATTAGAATACATTAAGCAAGACATTTGATAATCCAAATGCACAAGTATCAATTAAAATAGTTTGCTGATGACATGACTGAGTTTTCAAAATGTCCTCAGACCATGCTAATACAATTCTTTATGATGTGTCTTAATGATACATGGTGGGTCAAAATTGATTGCTTGAATCAATGGTTCAATGCATTAAACTATTATTTTACATACACAATGACATAAGATAGCACACTCATTTGAAATGCATGAAATAAGTGCTTCATTCATTTTTAATAGTATTTTTTCCATTACCATTTATCCCCCTTATACCCCCCTCTGCCCCAATCACCACACTGTTGTCCATGTCCATGAACCCTTTATACTTTTTGCTTAATCCCTCCATCTCCAACCTTCCCACCCCCTCCCCTTAGCTATCATCCTATTCTTTATTCTTTATGAGTATGCCTTTATTTTGCTCATTAGTCAGTTTGTTCATTAGATTCCACATATGAGTGACATCATATGATATTTGTCTTTCTCTGACTGGCTTATTTCGCTAAGCACATGTTTTCAGATCCTTCCATCCTGTTGCAAAGGGTAAAATTTTATTTTTTATGGTGAAGTAATATACTATTATATAAATGAATAAACTTGATGTTAGCTTCTTAATCTACTAAAATGAGAAAGGAGACCAAAAGTGGAAGTTAGAGTTAGTGATTTTATTGTGGATAACCTATGGATACTGCAATGTATAAAATTATTTACAGACTTTGATTATTAATAACTTGGCACAAAATTATCAGCATCACTTTAGTGGGTCACAACTCTACGGTAAGAAACATTTGTCTAAATAACATATTGGGCATTTAATAAGTGATGGGTAAAAAATCTTACTAATTTAAAAAATATATAAGAATTTAATTGTAAAAATCAGGATTTGTTATTTAGACAAGGTGATTACTGGATTTTAAAAATAATAAAATTGTTACAACTTTGTCATATGACAACCTAAAAAATGAAATTTCTACAAAGAAAATGTGTAAATATAAGTGTGAAGCAGCCTAAAATAGGAACACACCCTTCAGGAGTAACTCAGCTAATGGATTTATATACTCACTTTTAAATTTAGTTTTCTTTAAAATGGTAACATTTCTTTCATTTTGATTAAAAGATTGATTTTATTATAGTTCTGACTTCAGTAATTATCCATAAAACTATCACAAAGAGATAGTTTCAAGAGACAAATTTAAACTCTAATTTAAAAACATCTGTACCCCCATTCAGCAAAATGTAAATCTCAGTGTACTTTTAGTTTCTTATAATTAACTTTTAGGAAACCATGTGCTTTCTACACATTCCACTGTTGCTGTAAGTTCTAGTAAACAAATCCTCCCAACAGACAAATAAGCATCTCTCCAATCCAATGTTTTTGAAAAAATGTAGAAAATAACATATTGGCTATGTACGGGTAAATGTTTAAGTAGAGGACAGAAACAGAGTGGCTTTTTAAATAGTCTTACACAACAATATTCAATGTAATATCCTATAACATTAAACATATAATTATCACATTTGTAAATATTACTCAGTATAGCAATTCAAGTTTATTTGCTTTACAGGCAAAATTGAATTATACCTCTATTTTGATTATACTTTTATTCTGAAGAAATCATACATATGAGCATGTTTAAAAAATATATATACCTCTACCTACTGAGAAGTAAATTCATTAAAATGTCATGTTATAACAGTGATTCTGATAATTTTATAATATGAAGCAGGTTGAAGCAATTACTTAATTTTGTCAAATATGAGAAAAAAATTTGTCCATGTATATATGAAACATTTGCACCTTATACATTAATTACCAAAATAAAATATGTATTTGTGTTAAAAATTTAGAGAAAAAAATTTGAGCAATCTAAGGATGTACTGCAAACTTTGTGAAATTAGAAAATTAAATTGCTGATGTTAAGCTAAAGTTTAGAGATTTCTGGAATAAAGGAACACTGTTAAAGGCTATAATGAAAATGTTTTAATTTACCAAAAAATATTTGAAAAAATACTAAATGTGTAATATTTTTAACTCTGTATTATCAATGTGTTCTAATAAACAATATTTGTAAAAATACTAATTTAGAAACAAATTCTTATTTCTAAATCATCTAAACTTCTCATGACATAGTAGCACAACAAATATTTAAGTGTATTAAGATTTTTATTGACTATTTATTGATCACTTATTCTATGTTAGGTGCTCTTCCAAGCTTAGGAATGGCACTGGGTATAAAAATAAATAAGGAAGTATCTGCTTTCATGGACTTTACTTTAAAAAAAGCAGGCAAATCTATAAATAAATAAACACAAAAATATCAGATAGTAAAAAATACTGTTACAAATTCAAAAGTTGTGTTCTAAACTGTTAATACATGAGTCATAGAGAAACAATGTTTTAAGGAACTAATATAATATACAATTAAAAAATAAAACAATCTAAAATGTGTCAGAGATTACAATTATATAGCATTGAATATAATACAGAATATAAGATATAGAAGTTTATGTGATTTGAATGACTTTAATGTTTATTAGATTGCTTTACAGAATTGCTTAAGTATACAATTAAAATGGAATATGTGGAATAGATGTAAGCATCGAGATTGAAAATGTTATGGTAGAGTTTTGAACATTTTATTTATCCTGGGGTTTGTGGCATTACTAAAAAGGCAAAACCTCTTTAAAGGATCTGGCTATATATGTTAACTGGGGATTTGGTAAAAGTAACCTTTCAGGTGCACTGCTTCATTAACATGTTGTGATAGTTTTTTGATTAAAATAAAAGGTGTCCATTATTTCTATTTACCTAATAGTGTGGGTTTTCTACTTCTGGCAACACTATGATATCACAATGAAATGCCTCAAGAAGCTTTAAGAAGTACTATAGTACTTTATGGTCTGTCAGAGGCCTACCCAACACACTGAAATAGTGTGTTCCTGGCAGCTGCCCTATGAGAACAGCAGGGGAGACATTGTCATTCCAGCCCTGCCTACTAGCTTCATGGCATCTCCTGCCCTGAACATACCTCCTGAGAATGCTTTGGTCATGCAGAAATTCAAAGGTCATGCTTCTAGGTTTGGTACAGCTTTAGAGGAGATAAAAGATCTTGGATGGAAATTTGCCCTGTATGGATTCTCAACAAAAGAGGAGCATGTCTTCTAAAAGCCTGTGTTAAGAAGTGACAAAAATAAAAAGATAAAAGAGAACACTTAGTCCTCAGCTAAAGTAGGACAAAAGCACAACTTATGAGTTAAAAGTCAGTAAATATACTATAGTTCATTTCCAAAGAGATCAACTAAGATAATGGTTCTTTAGTAATGTCTGAAAAATATTAGTACTTACAATTTTTTAAAAGCTGTCTTTTGAGGCAATCAGAAAGCAATACTGTAATGCTGAATTAAAGCATAAGACAAAGAGCAAGCTTTTGAAATAAATCTGGGATACAATTTGGGGGAGTAAGGTTTATTTGTTCTGAACGGGCTATCTGTGAGCCTAGGCAAAGTAATCTTAGCAACTGAAACCAAGGCTCATTGTTATAAATTTTATGTTTCAGATCTAGTAGGGTTCAAAAGTGATGAATTTGTTTGCATTCTCTTGCAATACCAATTGTATTAACAGATGTTTAAGAATGAATGCTCTAAACCAAAGGCATTTATTAGATATTTTCAGCATCATTTTCTTCTACCCACATATGTCAAAACAGTTCAGAACAGCATGTTTTCCAAACTGCTAGTAATTTCTTTAGAGAAATAACTTCAGAAGCAAAAGTAATTAACTAAGCAAATAAAGTTTGAATGAAATTAGAACCTATTCAAGTAGAACATAAATTTTTGTTGAAACTAGTAAAGCAGGAGCACCATTAATTAGTTTAAATTTCATTCCATAAATATCAATGTTCTTTGTGCCATCATGGTCTATGTATTTTTATCCAGGTCTTAACTGTTGTCATAGTGGAACTGTGTCTGTGGTAGACAAGGAATTGTTCACCTTTTGTATCACATTTGGCATGACTTTTAAGTTTAAGCTTTTTCTAATAAAGAAGTCATCTTGGGTCTCAGCATGTCGTACTTGTGCAACGAATGCTGACCTATTACTTGGTCTTCTCCAAGGAATATGATTTTTCTCTATTTCTCCACAGCATAAACTACAAATTGTCAATGTGCAGGTGCCTGAGAAGGGCAGCATCGTTCTGTGGACAACCACCATTTTATGTCCCTATGAGTAGAAACCCACTGTGTGGGTCACTATTTCCACATCCAAACCAGGAGACCCACATCCTGTTAAGATGTTGCGTTCCCATTTGAATGCTTTTAGAGCACAGTCTATCAGGTGGAATCCTCTCCTTTGCAGATGGATGTAATTATAGTCATTGACAATTATCTAGTGAAAAAGTCTTCTAGAACTTGAGTTATCTGTTTCTTACCAATCCGCCTCTTTATGACTCCAGGTACCTTTGAGACTCTTAAGGGAAAGACTAGAAAAGAAACAGACTCTTGGAAAAAGACATGGACTTGACTTGGTCTTTGAATTTTCCAAACAACACATTTTATACAATGGAACTTTGAATTAGAATTTCCACTGATTATATTTTTATAGAGAAACTCACTTGGAAAGATCTATGGTAAAGTACATCATGTAAATAAAAATAATTATTTAAACATAAAATGCAGTTTACATTTTATTAATTAATCAAATATAGTTTGTGTTATGGCAATTCATTATAGCCAATGATGAAATGGATGTCATTTTTTGAGATACAGAGACAGATGTATACGATTATACTATAGTGCTTTTACCAGATTGTACAGAGGAATAACTATTTTGACTAAAATAAATATTACATTAGCAGAACCCAATACAGCACATTAGACACAATAAGAACTTAGTTATTGCATAATTTTCTCTCCTTCCAGTCATTTGGGACCACAGAAGGGCATCAAGTTAATTAAGCAAGTAACTTAGTTGAATACCAATGATGGAAACTCCATGTATTTTCACAATATGATTGAGACTTTTTAAATGATACCAAATTTCCTGTTACATGTTGTAAAACTCTAAGAATTTATTTTTAAAGGTAATTATAACAAGTTTATGAGATTCTTTGGATCAATAATAACTGATCAATTTTATTTAATATTATTTTATCTATGATTATGTAGTATAATCTTTCTCAATTATCCCATTTTTCCTTTTCTTTCATAAATTCAAAAGTACAATGGGTAGGAAGTATGGAGGATTTTTATAAAAATATAAAGCTCTTTTCAAGGAAATTTATTTGCTTTGTGAGCATTTGGTATGAGGAATAGAAGAAATGAAAAAAGAGAGGCTAATAACATAGCTCCCAGGTTTTGTATTTTGATGTTATTTGTTTTTTAAGTTAAAAATTCATTGAATGTTATTTTTAAATTTTATCTTTTAACGTATTAAACATTTTGGTCTATTCCAAAGTTTTCATTTTGACATGATGCTGGAAGCTATTACAGAACTTTTATTTTAATTAATATCACAAAATGGTAGTTAATTATAGTTGATAATTGTTACATACTTATAAATAAATGAATTATATATTTATATGTTTTATCTTAAGTCTAATTAATTATTAAAAATCACAAAAATAATTTTGCTTTTATAACTTTAATCAAGGTCTACATGTAATTTCATTCCTCTATGGTAATTTGGTCATAATTTCTATTAGAATTCAATAGTACTAAAGCAAATACTATTGCTTTAATCTTCAAATTCCGACTTGCATATTATGTTCTGATTTTTTTACCTTTGCAGTGAAATAAGTGGTTATTTCTATTGCTAAAGACCATATGTTGATTATTAAATATGTTAAATTCCCAATCTGTGGCAGATGTTTAAATAATACAGAAACCTTACATATTCTCAGAAAAATAAAATTGTCTCTTCTTTTTCATGCAGGAAATATTACTGTAACTAAGCAAATCTTTTGTAATGTCAAGCAATTACTTTGGCAACAAATGGTACTACAGCATAAAAAATAATAATAATTCAGGTCATAGAAGACTGTTAAAGCTTGACAAGTTTTGTTCCAAAAATAAATAAAGGTCTGTCACTGTAGGTTTCTCTGACTCTAGCAATCTTCCACATAAGATATTTTTAAATCTCATTGAAAATAAATGACTGCTTTCAACCATGCATAAATATATATTTAAATTTTTTCCTATATGCCAAGTGAGTTATTCTGTCAGTGAGTAGTTTAAATTAGGTAATTTGTGAGAAATAAGAAAATCCTACAATTACAAAGCACACAGATTGCTTTAAAATTGAATTTCTACCATAAGGAGACTCACACAGCAAGATGTCTTTCCTTGCACAGTAAGACACACACCTTTTGTGAAATCTATTCCTGCACAGGCTTCTAACACCATGATTTTTTTAAACCTTTCAGAAAAGCCACTCAATATATACAGACACTAAGAAACAGAAGTCATGCTGATTTCTGAAAGCTTTTAAAAAAATTGAGATCCAACAGGGCTCTTCTGTGACAAAATTTTGTGTTAAATTCAATGCAGCAAATTTTCTGTGAATTGTAAGTCTTCAGTGAAGAATGAATCCAGTCTCCTGTTAAAGACCACCTCCCCCCGCAACCTCTCTAAGCCATATCCCATGTACTAAGGATAGGGAAATTTTCTTATCCATCACTTTAACAGAATGATGAATTCCCCAGTGCGGTGGACTTTACTCTTCACTTTACCTGTTTTAAAAACATATTTGTTATGTTACATAGGCCCAGGGCTCCAGAAAAAAACAAATAGACAATAGCATGGTATACTAAAACCTTCTCGGATCTAGGAGATATGAAATCTGCTAACATCATAAAGCTCTGACCTAACCACTTATCTCTCTGGGTCTCAGTTTTGGGTTTTGTTTTTTTTCCACTTATACAATTACATAATTGATAAAGATAATTTGTTATCTCACTAACAAATTATCTTATTCCAAAACAGAACAGTTTTTAATCTCAATCATTCATTATTTTCTGTCTGGTTTCCTACAAACTAAAAGAGTTGATATATCTGCCAAAGCCTAATTTACTGTGAAACGGATTATTTATACTTTGTAGCAATTTCATAATGACAAATAACATGTTTTCTTCTAATATTCTATTTTTATATAAATAGTCTTATTTTTATTTTTGTCACTCTGGAAGCACAGCTTGAGGAGATCTCTCTTCATTGAACAAAAGTACCACTCAGTGGTAACTTACTTTTTTTGTTATCTATCTGCTTTTTGTTTTGTTTTCTAAAAATTAATTTTCAGTATATTAGAGGAAATGGTGAAGTGGATTGATCTATATTGATAATGTAGTTTCCCCCTTTTCTTTTCCCATAAAGTTATTTTTTTCTAGTTCACATCAATTACAGCTATTTCTGACAGTGCTTAATAACAATACCAGGGACTTCCAGCCAAGATGGAGGTGTAGGTAAATACATATTTTTTTCTTGAACAACCAAAAGAAGGACAACAACAAATTTAAAAACAAAAAAATAACCAGAACTTCCAGGAAATCAAACTGTATAGAAATCTGACAACCAAAGAGTTAAAGAAGAACCATTCATTCAAACCAGTAGGAGTTCGGGGAGACAGGCGGCAGGGGTGGAGAAGACATGGCAAGATGGCAGCTGGAGGACCCAGGTGGTCCCACATTTGCATGAGGATAAACCAGGAGAAACAACTGGGAAGTGAAAGAGACTGGGCAACCCAGGGTTCCTGAACAGGAAAAGAAAGCCTCAAAACCTCTGCTGGTAAAAACCTATCGGGTTTTTGGTGGTGGGAAAAACTCCCAGCCTCACAAGAGAGTTTATTTGAGAGACCCACAGGGTCCTAGAATATACACAAACCCCCCCACCTAGGAACCAATACCAGAAGATCCCAATTTGCTTGTGGGTATCAAGGGAAGTGACTGAAAGCTAGCCAAGAGTCAAGGAAGTGGTTTTGTTCCCTCTCAGACTCCTCCCCCAAATATGGGGACACAAGTCAGTGAATGAGTTGCCCTGCCCTGGTGAATACCTAAGGCTCTGCCCCTCAAACATAATAGGTACACTGAGACAAAAAAAAAAAAAAAAAATATATATATATATATATATGACCCAAAGGAAAGAACAGATCAAAGCCCCAGAAATAGAACTAAATGATGAACAGATAGCCAAGCTAACAGATGCACAGTTCAAAATACTGGTAATCAGGGTGCTCACAGAAATGGTTGAGTATGGTCACAAAATGGAGGAAAAAGTGAAGCCTATGCAAAGTGAAATAAAGTAAAATACACAGGGAACCAACAGTGAAGGGAAGGAAGCCAGGACTCAAATCAACGATTTGGAGCAGAAAGAAATAAACATTCAACCAGAACAGAATGAAGAAATAAGAATACAAAAACATGAGGAAAAGCTGAGGAACCTCTGGGACAACTTTAAATGTGCCAACAGCCGAATTATAGGGGTGCCAGAAGGAGAAGAGGAAGTGTAAGAAATTGAACAGTTATTTGACAAGATAATGAAGGAGAACTTCCTCAGTCTGGCAAAGGAAATAGACTTCTCTCTAAACATAAGGAGAGAATCTTCAAAGCAACAAGAGAAAAGGAGATAGTTACCTACAAAGGAGTCCCCTTAAAACTATCAGCTGATTTCTAAAAAAAAAACCTTATAGGCAAGAAGGGGTTGGAAATAAGTATTCAAAATCATTAAAGGCAAGGGCCAATATCCAAGATTACTCTATGCAACAAAGCTATCATTTAGAATAGAAAGACAGATAAAGTACTTCCCAGACAAAGTAAAGTTAAAGGAGTTCATCATCACCAAGCCTTTATTATATGAAATGTTAAAGGGACTTATCTGAGAAAAAGATGATCAAAAATATGAACAGTAAAATGACAACAAACTCACAACGATGAACTGAATCTAAAAAAAACAAAACAAAAACAAACTAAGTAAACAACTAGACAAGAACTGCATCACAGAAATGGAGATCACATGGAGAGTTATCAGCAGGGAAGGGGAGGGTGAAGAATGGGGGAAAAGGTACAGGGAATAAGAAGCATAAATGGTAGGCACAAAATAGACAGGGGGAGGTTAAGAATAGTATAGGAAAGAGAGAAGCCAAAGAACTTATATGTACGACCCATGGACATGAACTAAGGGGGAGAATGCAGGTGAGGCGGGGAGTGCAGGGTGGAGGGGACAACTATAATAGTGTAATCAATAAAATATATTTAAAACAAGAATCTAAAAATATTTTTGCTCTTAAGATTGTTGAAACTATCGAAGCATTTAACTATTTAAGAAAATATATAATTATCCTTTTCAAAGAGATTTCTTCATAAAGTATTATAACTCTTAGCGTTAAACCTAAGACTTAAACCTAAATTTAAGGGATACAAAAAAAAAGGAACATTACCAAACCCTTATACATAACATTTGTTTAGAAGCACACCTCCCACACTTATCTTTTCACATAGCTGCCCAAATAACTACTACTGTTGATACAACCATGCTTTAGAACATTATTTTTCTCACCAATGTTACTATTTAATAAACTTCACTGGATTAATTTTACTTGGCCAAGTAAAAAAAAGTTCAGATGTGAATAACACATAGTGTTCTATAAATAGACACTGTAGGTAGTAACACAATGAAAAACAAGGTGAAGAAAATGCAAAGCAGATGTTTAGAATCAGCAATACAGAAATAAGGAAGACTAGAGTGCTTCTTTAAAATTCAGCAATTGAATGAAACACTATAAACATTGGATACAAAACAATATCCATGAATGCCATGGTAATTTAGCATGCAATAATTAAAAAGATGCTAAATTAGTGTGTGGAGGAGGATAGAGTGTTTCCTGAAACAATGAAAAAGAAACAAGTGGTTTGCTCATTAATAAGAGATAATAGTTTTCAATAAATGTCCATGCTAGCATTTTTCTGTGAGAAAGTACACATTGCAGAGAAGAACTGTCTGAAGGATTGGAATTGAATGGGTAATATTATATTTTGAAAATAAAAAGATCACTTACTCAAAGACATAAAACTATTGTTGGCTAAAGCTAGCAGACTAGTCAGAAAATTGCCATGTCAGATCAGTGTTACACACACACGTCACCCTGCTCCCCCTACACAAACACACTACAATGTACAAATGCCAGTTTGCAGATGGAGTTAATAGGAGGAGAGATAAAAAGCTTAAATTATAATAAAATTAACTTTCTAAGAATATTTTTAGCTTCCAATGTCTGCTAGTTCTTAAAATGTTATTTTTATAAAGTTAATGGAAAATGTTAGAAAGAACTCAATTTATATTCCCTCGTAAGGTAAAATGTGACTTTCATTAACAACGCTTTTTAAACTACTTTACATTTCACTTAAAATATTTTAGGCAGAAACTGTGTTACTGTTTTGAGTCCTATGAATGCAACTGTCTTATTTCTGGCAGTTACTCCGTGACCACTCACAGATGACAGGTTCATTGTACCTGATCTGATTCTTAACCAAGAGGATCAACTATAAATAGTCTTAACACTGATAAGAAATTCTACTCCTTTCTTTGTAAGTTACACTTGTCAAAATGAATGAATTAAATAAAAATGTGTGCCAGATCCATTTTAAAATTATTAAAATCGATTTTATTATTTATATTACCCCCCAAAGTAATTTAGTCATTTTTTAAAATAGTGGTATAAGTGGATTGATTGATTTCTGTTCATGGAGAACATTAGCAGATGAATATTTACTCTCTTTAATATCACATGTTAATTGCTGACATTAACCAGGATTTATCCTGGTTCACATTATCTTCCTGCTTCATTTGATTACCTTGATTTCAACTTATATCCTGTCATTTTCTTAATTATATTTTTATGCTAACTTCTGTCTGGTGCTCTTGTATATTGTACTCTTTATCCAATATTAAACTTCTCACTTTTCCATCAGCTCATATATGTTCACTTCTTTGTGTTTATTATTTTATTTTCACTGCCATCATCTACTTGTTTCCCATATCTATTTGTAGGCATGGCTTTCTCACTAGAACTTAAAGATGGAAAGGGAAGCCTGTCTTGCTTATTTCTATATTATTCCCTTATTACATAATAGAAAAAGAGCTCAAATCTGGAACCAGATTGCCAAGGTTCAAAAGTCAGTTACAAATTTTAATAGTAATGTGATACCAGATAGATTGCTTAGCTTTTGTATTACTTTCTGTTACTGCAGATGTAAAATTATTAAATTATTGATTGTTAACATTTTACAGTATAGATGTTCTCTGTTATAAGAAACTATTTGGCCAAACTCTAAAAATATCAAGAATATATTTAGAAGTTATTGAAATGATAACTTTTACTACTTCATCTAGAATAGAAATTAAGGAAAATTTCTTTCTGTAAATGTGAATTCTTTCTATAAATGTGAATAGAATAGATAGGAACACAAGTCTCCTAATGACATTACACTCTCTGTCAACTATTTATTCTGCTAACAACATTCTCGGATTGTTTTTAAAGAAGCAGTCAATGGTATAATCTTGGTTTAGGAAGTCTTAAGAAAATGTAAGTTGGAAAAGTAATACGTTTCCTGAGCACTTGTCAAATGTATCTCCTTTCTAAATATATTTTAGGTGAGACTGTGTCTGACAGGATTGTCCTGAGATTTTTGTGGGGTCAGCTGAGAGTAGTGTCCCTAGAGTATTTGAGGTGAAAAGAATAAAATATTTTATTCTCCTTAATAAGACAGTTTCATTTAAATTTTTAGGTGAAAAAAATGGTGCAGTGTTTTATTACTTTATTGTTCAATTACAGTTGCCCCAATTTTTCTCCCATTGTTTGTTGCTGTTCCCTTAGTCAATCTCCACCCTGTTGCCCATTAACATGGGTCCTTTTCACATGTTCCTTAACTAGACCCTCCCCCTTTCCTCCTTCATTATCCTTCTTCTCCCTCCCTTCTGGTCACTGTCAGTGTGTTCCTTATTTCCATGTCTCTGCTTCTATTTTGCTCATTTGTTTGTTTTGTTTATTAGGTTCCACTTATAGGGGAGATCACGTGGTATTTGTCTTTTGGTACCTGGTTTTTTTCACTTAGCATAACACTCTCCAGTTCCATCCACACTGTCCTGAAGGATAAGGGCTCCTTCTTTCTCTCTGCTGCATACTATTCCATTGTGTAAATGTACCATAGTGTTTTGATCCACTCATTTACTGATGGACACTTAGGCTGTTTCTAGAACTTAGCTATTATAAACAACACTGCTATGATTATTGGGGTGCATAGGTTCTTTTAAATTGGTGTTTCGGGATTCTTAAGGTATAATCCCAGCAGTGGAATCACTGGATCAAAAAGCAGTTTCATTTTTAGTCTTTTCAGGGAATTCCATACTGTTTTCCACAGTGACCACACTAGTCTGCATTCCCACCAATAGTGTACTAGGGTCCCCTTTTCTCCACAACCTCACCAACACATTTTTGTTCATTTGTTAATGATGGCCATTATGACTAGTATCTCATTGTGGTTTTAGTTTGCATCTAGCATCTCTTATGGTTAGTGATGTTGAACATCCTCTGATGTGTCTCTGGGGTCTGTGTATGTCCTACTTGGAGAAGTGTCCATTCAGGACTTTTGTCCATTTTTTAATTGGATTGTTTCTCTTCCTGGTGTGGAGTCATATGTGTTCTTTATACATCTTGGAGATCAAACCCTTGTCTGAAGTATCGTTGGCAAATATGTTTTCCCATACAGTTCGTTCCCTTTTGATTTTGTTGGTTTTCCTTAGCCATGCAAAAGTTTTTTAGTTTGATGTAGTCCCATTTGTTTATTCTTTTCTTTTTATCCCTTACCCTAGGAGATATATTGGCAAAGATACTGGTACATGGGATATCTGACATTTTACTGCCTGTGTTTTCCTCTAGGACTTTCATGGTGTCACGACATATTTAAGTGTTTTGTCCATCTGGAGTTTATTTTGGTGTATGGTGTAAGGTGGTGGTCTAGTTTCACTATTTTGCATGTACCTGTCCTGATCTCCCAACACCATTTATTGGAAAGGCTGCTTTTACTCCATTTTATGCTCCCATTCTGTTTGTCAATATTAGTTGACCATAGAGACATGGGTTTATTTCTTGGTTGTCTGTTCCATTCCACTGATCCATGTGCCTGTCCTTATGCCAGTGCCAGACTCTTTTGATTACAGTGGCCTTATAATATAGTTTTATGTCAAGCGTTGTGATCCCTCCTACTTTGTTCTTCTTTCTCAGAATTGCTGAGGCTATTTGGGTTCATTTATGGTTCCATATACATTTTTGAAATATTTGTTCTGTACCTGTGAAATATGTCATTGGTATTTTGATAGGGATCGCATTGAATTTATAAATTGCTTTGGTTAGTATGGACATTTAAATGACGTTAATTCTTCCAATCCATGAACACAGTATATGATTCCATTTATTTGTGTCTTTCTTAATTTGTTTCTTCAGTGTTCCGTAGTTTTCTGAGTACCAGTCTTTTATATGCTTGGTTAAGTTTATTCCTAGGTACTTTATTTTTCTTGTTACTATAGTAAATGAAATTTTTTCCTAGTTTCTATTATTTTATTGTTGGTATGTAAAAGTACCTTCAATTTCTGAATATTAACTTTATATCCAGCTGTTTTGCCCAATTTACTTATTAGGTTGCATAGTTTTTTGGTGGAGCCTATGAGGTTTTCTATATACACTATCTCGTTATCTGCAAACAAGGAGTTTTACTTCCTCCTTTCCAATCTGGA
This sequence comes from Mormoops blainvillei, assembly GCA_004026545.1. Classification (NCBI taxonomy): domain Eukaryota; kingdom Metazoa; phylum Chordata; class Mammalia; order Chiroptera; family Mormoopidae; genus Mormoops; species Mormoops blainvillei. The sequence goes on from PVJD01000815.1 coordinate 70,739, forward strand.
TGACTTTTATTTCTTTTTGTTGTCTGATCACTGTGGTTAGAACTTCCAATACTATATTGAATAGAAATGGTGAAAGTGGACACCCTTGTGTTGTTCCTGATCTTAGGGGGAAGGCATTTAATTTTTGCCCATTAACTATGATATTAGATGCAGTTCTCTCACCTATGGTCTTTACTATGTATTTTTTTAAGGTATATATTTCTTCACTGTGACTTACTGTGATATGAGGTTAATGACAAGTGGCTGCACAGTCCAGAGACTTAGAAGAAGTAAAGAAAACAGTGGCCCAGTGGGTTCTAGATTCTGTCACACCTTCCCCAGGGACATCACAAATCCCTCTCACAACCTGTGCTGACACTTGGTCTTCCATGCCACCTCTCTGAAGGGAAACACAGGCTCAGGCATTTCCACCCATTCATTTCATTTCTCCTCTAGAGGCTGGTCCATCACTGCTTTAAAAAACATCTTCTTTGACAGCATGGATGGAGTTGGAGAGCATTATGCTAAGTGAAATAAGCCAGTCAGAGAAAGACAATTACCATATGATCTCACTTATATGTGGAACCTAATGAACAAAATAAATGTTTTCTTTTGTTCAAGGGGAAAGTAGGCCTCAAAACTTAAATGCATGTGTATTTAAGTATATCTCATAGAAATTCAAGAATTAAATTAATCTGCCTTATGTAATTAAAATTCTAAGGGGTATTTATAATTGAATTATAAGGTGCCCTGAGAGCTTTAACACCTTGAGGCAGAAAACTATAAAACTAAATGGCTCTGTGGCTGACTGCAAAGCAAATGAAGCCTCTGTAATTCATTAACAGATGATCTTAAGATCCTTAAAACATGAATAAACAGTCAGACTTGTTAAGAATCTTTGTTTTCACTATTCTAAGTAAAACATGTACTTCCTTCTTTTCTTTATTAAAAAATTAGCTTTCTAAATGACCCACATTATTTGTAGCTTATTTTTAAAAATTCATTTTCCACTCCAATTCAGATAAGCTTTTAATACATTTTTAATATTTTAATTGCTTTTTTCACATTTCTGACTATTTCTTCCAGAAAACTTTAATAACATAGAAAAAGAAAACTATAAACCAGTGTTTATTATGCCACAGGCCTGTGTGCACTTACACATGCATGTGTGTTTAATATAAATTTTCATAAAGGTGTATTACTAAACTGAAAGACGAGAGAGAGGGAAGGTGAGGGAGAGACCACATACATAAAAGACACAGGGCACTGAGCAAAATGTTGATATTTTGAACCTTATTCATTTCTGTTTCTTGCTTTCATTTGTTCATTTTGTTTCAAGTAGGGGCTGACAGTGTGTGGTGCTGAGGCTCAAGGAAACATGCCCCCCCGTCATTTATTCACTTTATGTATTCTCTTTTTTTATTACCAGAAGCATTTTAAAATAACATGTTACTTCACTCTAATGTGATACATTCACTGTAGATATTGGACACTTAAATACACCAATGGAGAAGAGAGATTGATTTTAGAAGATTAGAGGAATATAGGGGGAAAAAAAAAACAGGCTTGGTAAGAAAGTATCATAACAATTACATTTGTTCTTTCAAATATTTCTGGTCAAAAACAAATCATCATTACCATAACATTTCAATTTCTATTCTCTTTTTTCCCTGATGATCCAAATGAGGTTACACTTGGCAGATTCGACTTGAAGCTTTATGTGCCACTGCCAATACTGATCCTGTAGAAGTCTCCGTGGACTTTTTATTCAGATGTGGTACATGTTTGTTTTCATTTCAATTGTTCTATATTCTTACTTCCCTAATGTGTAAGGTATTTCACTTTTATTTATTCAGAACATCATAGACCTATCTGTGCTAAATACACAATCAATACATTCCAACAAAAAAAGAACAATGATCTTAGAATTTTCAGTGCAGTGCCTTAAGGAGATTTTTACAAAGAAAATGGTCATTCTTATACCTGGGATATGTAATGAGTAACTGACATAGTTATTAAATTTATCATATAAAGTTATTTTAAAATTATGTATAAATTAGCAACACTAGTGGTATTATATAGCATTAAATATTACATATCTTACTTTTTCTGGTCTTATACTAGCTCACTTGTTTAAACAAAAAGTATAATTCTTTTAAAATTTGTTTTTGCTTAATGCAAGTATCTAAATTTCTTTGAGGTTATTGTGAATAGAGGTTATTTTATTTATATCTAGAGGGGCATCCCTGGTATATATCATCTTATTAAATCATATCCTGATAAAAAACTCACCTTGTAGAGGAATTCTTATCTTTAATTGTAACATGGATTTTTTCTTTACTCTCTGAATGAGGTAACATACAGATATTTAGATGGATAGATGGATGATAGATTAGATGATGATAGATAGATAAACAAACACTAAGTATAAATTCAGTTTATTGGATTAGCACAGAGCAAACATCAATGTTATGAATATTCAAAATTCTTTAGAAGTATCTCCTCAGAGCAAAACAACTACTTTGACTTCTAACACTACACATGGTTCCTGTCCATTTTAGAACTTTAAATAAATCTTTCATTGTGTGTACCTTTGAATTTTTTGTATCTTTCTTTAGTATTACTTTTGATATAGTCATTTATGTTATAGCTTATGCTCATTCATTTTAATTATGGTATACTATTATATACACATGCATACATCTCTTAGTAAAATGGGAAAATAAAATATATTTATCTATTCTGATATTGGACATTTGAGTTGTTTCCAACTTGAAGTGATTACATTGTTATGAACATTCTTCTACAAGTCTTTCAGTGAACATATGGATGCATTTCTAAATATGACATAACTGAGTCTTACGGTATTTATATTTAAGTTTCATAGCTGTTACCAAACAATTTTCCAAAGTGGTTATATCCATTTACTGGTAATAGCATGATCTGAGAGATTCCATTGCCTTCTATTTTTGGTCTCATCAGTTTCTTTAATTTTAATCATTCTAGCAGGTACATAACAGCACCTATTGAGGTTAACTTGCTTTCCCAGTGACCGATGAGATAGAGAACTCTTATATACTACTCTTCCACTTGAAAAGCATATCTCTTTCAAATCATATTTGGTTGTCTTTATTTTTTTGACTGATTCATAAAAGTTTGTTTTTATAATATCCTTGTTATAAGCCATTTGTCAATTATATATATTGCAAATATCCTTTCACATTTTGTGGCTTTTCTTTCTCTTAATGGTCTCATCTGATAAACAAATGTTCTTAATTTAATTCAGTTCAAGTTATTAAAATTTATTTTTACTTATTTCATTTCATGTCCTGTTCTCAGCCCAAGATTACAAATATATTATTCTCCTTAATATATTTTATTATCTTACATTCATACTTTGACCTGTAATCTACTTAGAAATGATTTAATGTAAAATACAAAGAATCAGGCTATGATTTTTCCAATAGATAGCCAATCGAAGCAGTATCATTTATTTAGATGACCACACTTTGTCTAACTATAAACTGATTTTGGTTATAAATCAATGTTCATGTCAATGTGGGTCTATTTATTGAGTCTCTTCTGTATCCCTGTTTATTTTTCTATTGTTTCATAATACCGCACTTTCTTAATTACTAGAGCTCTGTAATAAGTCTTCATATTTGATAATCAGTATTTCCACCTTCAAGAATGTCTGTTATTTTTGTCACTTTGCATCTTATAAGTTTTTCAACTTTTCATTGAAATAAAATGTGGTAAGTAAACAGCTCAATTAATTTTCTCAAATGAAACATACCTCTTACCAACATCCAGGAAAAGAGGAACAAAAATAGCCCCAGCACATCAGAACTCCGTGCTTGGCTCCTGTAAATCCACTATCCTCTTATCCAGAATAACCATTATTTTGACTTTTAACAGTATATTTTATATATTCCTATACTTTCCCTTTGTATAAATGAAATCATTTTGGACTCTTGTTTCTGGCTTCAATAGCAGAGCATTATATTTGTGGAATTCATTCAAATAGTTGGATGTAGCTGTTTGTGTGCAATACAGTATAGTGTTCCAAATATATCAAAATGTTTGTGTCCATTCTATTGCTGATGGATATATGAGCATTTCCTAGATTTGTCTAATATAAATAATGGTGCTAGAAGGATTCCAGCACATGCATTTTGAGGACATATACATCCATTTCTGTTGTATTTCTAAGAACAAAACTTTTCAGATATAATATATCCTATTGCTTTCCTCTTTTCTTATCTCCTGTTGACTGTCTAATGCATCCACTGCAAAGCTTGAGTTTTAAACAATAAAAAAAATTATTTGCTTACAATTATTAAGTTTGGGCAGTTTTTCTCCCCTTCCTCATGTAGCTGCTGCTAATGGGTTGGTAGGGCTTAGAGGTAGCTGGAATAATGGGACAACATGCCTACCTTTTTATATGTTGTAGCTACAAAACTTCTTTTTCCATGTAACCACTTCATTTGGTTTCTCAAGTTGTATAAATGAATTTCTTGCATGTTGCTCAAAGTTCTCACTAATGCAAAATGTTGGAGTTGCCAGACCTTTTTAAACTTAAGGCCAGAACTCGTATGGCATCATTTTTACCACAATTTATTGACAAAAATCATTTCATAGGTTCAGGCCTGACTGATGAAATTCAGACTGCACAAGAGCATGAATACTGGGAGATGAGGTTCATTAGAGGCCATCAGTATAATAGACTCTACATCCACCTTAATAGTTTTTATGGAGATTGCTCTACAATTTTCCATTCTTACACTGTGCTTGCTGGGTATTGAAAATGAGGTCATGTTGGATTTATAAAAGGAGTTAGAAAGTTTACTCTCTTCTATTTCCTGGAACTGTTCATGATTTTTTTTTCTTAAACATGTATAAAAATTCACGAGTGAATCTATATGAGATCGGGTTTTCTTTGTGCAAATTTTTTTAAATAAAAGATTCAATTTGTAGGTTATATATATTGTCCTGTTTATGCAAAATTTTAAAAATGAAGTTTTTTAATATGCATTATAAGATTTATGCATCAATTTTTACCTTATTTTCCTTTTTTAATTTCAGCGAAAGTGTAGCAATAGGTCCTTAATCATTTCTGATATTGGTGACTCTTTTTTTTTTTTTGGTTCTTAATAATTCTAAGATTTTAGTTTTATTAGTCACTTTAAAGAACAAATTTTTTTCTTCTTTCCTAATTTTTTTCTATATTATTGTTCTTGGCTCTATATTATTTGTCTTTAATACTTTAAAGCTGATTCATTGTTATTTTAATTAAAATAAAATACAGTTGAAATAGAAATTTAGTTGACTGATTTTGTCTTTCTTCTTTTTCTAAAAGATAAATTAAGATTTACATTTTACTATGAATATTGATTCAGTCCCCTACTTTTTATTCTGTAAATTCATTATCATTAAACATGCCATATCTTTAAATTTTATTTTGATGATTATTAGTATTACATTGTTTAATTGTATTTATTTGAGTTCCTAGTTATTGTTCTCATTGATTTCTAGCTGAATTATATTTTGGTCAAAAAATATATATTGAGCTATTTAAACATTTTAGGAATTTTGAGGCTGTATCTAAGGCCCAGTATAAAGTTTATTTTTTATAATTTTTGTAAATGTTCTAAGTGTACTTGAAAAAACTGTGAGTTCTCCCAATTTTGAGTATAGTATCCTTTTTTTTAAAATTATATTTTATTGATTATGCTATTACAGTTGTCCTGATTTTTCACCCTTTGTTCCCCTCCAACTAGCACCCCACATTCACTCAGGTAATCCCCCCACCATTGTTCATGTCCATGGGTCATGCATATAAGTTTTTTGGCTATTCTATTTTCTATACTGTACTTTACATCCCCATGGCTATTCTATAGCTAACTATTTGTACTTCTTAATCCCTACACCTCTTCACCCATTCTCCCCCTCCTATCTGGCAACCTTCTGGTACCTAAATTATTTTCTCTTGCTTTTAAGGGTCTCTCTTTATCTTTAACCTTTGGCATTTTAATAATGATGTGTCTTGGAGTGGGCCTCTTTGCATCTATCATAATTGGGAGTCTCCCTGCTTCCTAGACTTGTATGTTTATTTCCTTCACCAAATTAGGGAAGTTTTCTTTCACTATTTTTTCAGATAGATTTACAATATCTTGCTCATTCTCTTTTCCTTCTGGCACCCCTATGAGGTGAATGTTGGGCTTTTTAAAGTTGTCCCAGAAGTTGATTATACTATCCTCACTTTTTGGATTCTTTTTTCTTCTTGTAGTTCTGTGTGATTATTTTTTGCTTCCTTATGTTCCAAATAATTGATTTGATTCTCAACTTCATCCATTCTACTGATTTTTCCCTGTAAATTGTTCTTTATGTCAATTAGTGTATCCTTCATTTCCGAGTGAGTCTTTTTTATGTTACTGAGGTCCTCGCTAAGTTCCCTGAGCATCCTTCTGAACAGTGTTTTGATCTCTGCATCTGATAGATTGCTTATCTCCATTTCACTTAGCTCCTTTTCTGGAGTTTTCATCTGTTCTTTCGTTTGGGCCATGTTTCTTTTTCTCCTCATTGTGGCAGCCTCCCTTTGTTTGTATGTATTAGATAAAGCTGCTTTCAGTCTGTGTATTAGTAGTGTGGCCTAATGTAGTAGGTGCCCTATAGGGTCTAGTGTCACAGCCACCCCTATCACCAAAAATGGGTACTCAAAGTGTACCCTTTGAGTGGGCTGGTACACCTTCCTCTTGTAGTTGAGGCTTGGTTGCTGTTGGCAGATCAATGGGCTGGATTCAGTCAGGTCAGTCAATTGCAAAGACTGGCTGTGACAACTGATCACCAGCCTCTGCCCTACCTGGAGGATAAGCTATGCAGAAGCAGGGTGGTCGTGCTCCGAAGTGGTCTGTAACTATCCACTGGGTGTGCTGGCCATGGGGCTTTCCTGGGTGGTGCAGAACAAGGTCAGCCCTTACCCGTGTTTCGCCTGGGGCACCCCACCATGCTGTAAAATCATCTGAGATGGTTGCTGCCTGTGCTGGGTTTGAAGATTCCCGAGTGAAACCAAGCTGTGACTGTAGGCTGGCTGCCTTTAGGGTTCACTGAAGATAGCTGTTGCTTCTTTGACAGGATTTAGGGGCCAAGACCAGTCACTCTTATGGAAAGGCAGCTTGGGTGGGCCTGTAAGTTGGGTAGGGCAGAGCCTCTGGGGATATCTAAGGTGGGTCATACAGTGTTAGCCAGGTTGATAGAATCTCAGATATGGCACCAGCCTACTGGCTCTGTTGGGGGAGGGCTCAGCAAAGGGACAATGGTCTCTGCTCACCCTGATGCCAGACACTTCAGTCTTTCCCTGTATACCACTGGTACCTTTCAAGTTGCACTCTCGTGCTGGAGATCAGAGGGAGTGAGTCTGAGCAGGTGAGTCTGTATGTGAGATCCCCAAGAGGAATTGCTTAGGCCTCCAGCAGCCTCCTCCACCAACTCAATCTTTGCAGGTTTTTGCAGCCAGAAGTTGTGGGGTCTTACCTTCCTGGCGCTGGAATCCTGGGTTGGATGGTCTCGCGTGGGTCTTGGACTCCTTGCTCCTGAGACATCCCTCCCGAATTTTTATCCAGGTTAAAAATTTATGATTATGGGGCTAGCCAGCTCTGTGTCTATGCCCCTCTTACCAGGCTGGATGGATGTGGTTTCTTCAATTCCATAGCTGTCAGACTTCCATTCAATTGGATTTTGTAGTTGTCAGACTTCCAGTCAACTTGATTTTTGATGTTCCTGAGTAATTATTCTATACTTTAGTTGCAATTTTGATGCTGGGTATAGTATTCTATTCAGGCTCATTTGTCAAGTTTATCCTCATCTTCCTCTCTATTCTCCCCATCTCCTACCAGCTAATGAGAAAGGTAAGTTAAATTTGTCCATTATCTTTGTGATTTCTTTTTTTTTCTGTTTTTGAATTTTTGCTTTCTGTATGTTTAAGGTGTTATTGGATTTGTACATAAGTAGGATGTGTTCTTGATGACATTAACCTTTTATCATCATGAAATGTCACTTTATTTCTAACAAGGTTTCTTGCCTTGTAGTATTATTTAATCTGATAATATCATAGACTCATTAGCTTTCTTTTTTGTGATTATGTCATAATTCCCACCCCCCTTCTTTTTAGTTTCAAACTATTTACATAGATTTTTATTCAGAAAATCTGGACAATATCTGGAAAATTGTTCCTTATTCTGCCACTTTCTCTCCTTTTTTCCCATTATTTGGTGAAGGGAATAAACTTCTAAGAAGAAACTTAATGAAGAATTAATTTTTGTGCAGTCTTAATATCAAGTTTTCTTTGGATCAGATACCCCCAGGGAAAAAGAGCCCTAAATAATGGTCTCATTTTTTTCTGGATTTTTCTCTTCTTCTAAAGATTGGCTACAAATTTCTTTGCTACATTGTTAGCTTTCTAATAGCTTCAAGTAAATATTTGTAAAATATTGCATAGATCTAGTTATTTTCGTGGGGGAGTGTTTCAAACTACTTAGGAAAAAACTACCAAAAAAGAATGTTATTGTAATCTTAGCAAATATAATACCATTTCCTAGCTAGGGATCAAATGTTATGAATAAAATATGCTTGATTCTCCTCCTACCAGGCACTGTAGCAAACACTGTCCCAAACAAAACTGTTTAATACTTCAAGCTTAGTTGTTTAATACCAAGATATTTGTGTTTTTTTTTAAATATGGTAAGAACACTTAAAATGATTCTTGATAAATGTTTAAATGCACAATACAGTATTTTAATTATAGACACAATATTGTATAGCATATCTCTAGAACTTATTCATCTAAAACCAAGATAACTTCCTAGGTATTTAGACAGATATCAGAAGGGTTATCTCTATTACTATAAGAGAAGATTCTTTTCCCCTATGTGTGGTTTTTAACTCACAGACAGTACTCATTGGGGTGAGAAACATCTATTTAATTATTTTAAATTATATTTCTAGAGTTTAATTTTCCTATTTAAGTCTCAAATTGCCATGTTTTAATATGTATTTAGATTTCATGAAGAGGAGCCATGACAGATGTCCACTGATAACTATCACAAAAGCTTATAAACTCAATTAAAAATATTATGCCAACATGATGTGTGGAAAGGATGATCAGGAGGACAGAAAATGATACTTATATGATGCTACTTCCCCAAAGTCAGGACAATATGTGACTGCCACTGCTATCCTGGTACTTTGAAGTAAGTGAATGCAATGGGCAATGGGTACAACACTAAAACAATGATTGGCAATACTGAATGAAAGGGAGGTTCGCTGGGTTTCCCAGAACTCCCAAATCAGTGGAAAAAGTATCCAAAAAGCTACGTGAATTCAAATTTTGGAGAAATAAAATGACTTACCCTCATGGCAGACCCAACTCTGTGATTGCCAAAATAATAAAAACCAATTACATATGATTAATATTATTAGTAAATAAGTATGATTTAATATGTTTAGAATTATGCATATTTAATATCAGGTAAATTTAATGTTAAATCATATGTTTTGCCCATGGAGGTAGATGTCTGTGTCTAGGCTTTAAAAAAAAAAGAAGTATATATGAGCGCACACACACACACACACACACACATTTTCCACAAGGAGTTGAAAGTCCTTTAATAAAAGTAAACCAAATATCTGATATTATTCTGTGAGTGTACTAATATCTTGGAAGCAACTCCGCTATTTTCCAGATAAAAGGGAATGATTTGTAGACTTCTTCGTAAGTCTTTTGGGTTAAAATAAAGAGATATTCTCAGAAACGTAAAATGTCTGTATGTATTTATCTATTTTTTACTAAATTCTGTTTCAAACTTATTAACAAATAAATAAAACAGCAGCTGAAAATAAATTATAAAAATACACTAATCTTTTCTATTTGCCTCTGTATGCTATTTTTAAAATAAGCCTGACCATTGTCAAAAATGTGACTGTGAATATGGGCGTCAGATCTCATGTTCTATAACAACAATTAATTGTAAGCTTTGTATTTATTTCTTCTGAATTTTATCAAAACTCATTACAATATCATTTGTTGAAATTCTGGAAGATTATTCATTTTTTCTCTCTCTCTCTCTCTCTCCCTCTCTCTCTCTATCTATTTATCTTTCTCTGTCTCTCTCAATCTCTCTCCCCGCAACCAAGCTTATGCTTTCTAGGTATGAGTGCTCAAAAGAGTAAGAATTCTAAGAAGAGAGGCTTAGAATATGGCTTGTAGGTCAATGTTCTAACTAAAACTGTATTTCTTGATTATTATCTAAGTACAACATAGAGAATATATTTCTAGCTTCAGACTCTATTTTCTGCTTTTAGGGGACTCTGAGTCTGGTATTTGCCATCAATGAAGATAGCTTCTGTGAAAATGGGGAACACTCTCTGACATTAGTTTGGTGCCCCCCTTAAAAAAAAAATTTCTCTTAAGTTCTTCAAATAAGTTTGGTGAATCCTGCATAAGAGAGAAGCATTCTTTATGGTAACAATGTCTCTCTGGATTTTTAGAAATACAAAACTTCTTAAGATTGATATGTCATTCTATTTTGGACAAAAAGTTCTGCTACCTATGTGGAATTTAAATATACTACAAAATCTTGGTACCAAAATAATGTAATTTTTAAATTTGTAATTAGAATGTGTTCAATTATGTTCTCAATTCTCGGAACAATGATTGTCATATGAATAGATTTATGTGGTGCAATTTTCTGTTTCATTATAGTTTTTGTCATAAGAAGTACGTAGTAGAATTTTAATGTCTCATACGTTCTGTCACTTACAGGATTCCACTATACAGCTTTGACCTTTTCAATGTTCTGTGATTGGATTGGCTACTCATGGCATTTTTCCCTTGTTTGCTGTTCCACTAATCTGTAGAAAAGATGTAGAGTAGACAGCCAATTAAAGTCTATAATATTGAAAAGGTCAAAACAGTAGAATATGTTATCTCTACTAGGAATATATCAGATACTAACTAGTTGTAGTTGTTGTACAAGGACAAGGAGAAGTATGATTGCAAGGGGTGGAAAGAGCAAAAAACAATCACTCACATTTCAGTAGATAATTACCAGAGCTATGGTTTTCTGAATAACTCAGTTATTTCAAAATTGAAAAATAAAAGCCCATTTCAAAAACAGAAAAAGATACTTAGAGATTAATTTTGACAATTACATCAATCTATTTGGAAAATGCTAAAGTATCTGTGCCTATTATGTAAATAAATGTAAATAAAACATCAGTTTAAGCACCCTTTTGCCTTTTTTTATTAGTGCTATATAATTTTTTATTTGATATCTCATGGGTTTTAACTATCATTATTATATAATTTTACAAAAGAAATTATAAGTAAAACTATAGGAGACATGTATTTAAAAAATTTAGTTATCTTCTCTTTTCAGAACTTTTCCATTGCCAGGATACTAAATTTTAAAAGGATATATAATAGTAAATTTTTAAAAACTTTATTACCTATTTTTGCATTTAAAAACATCGATTGTTGTTTGCTATATCTAGTCAGTAGTGAATTACATGCGAACTTCCGTTACTCATCTCATAATTTTAATCTTATTACTGTCCAAATAAATAATTTTTAAGTTGATAATTATAACCCAAACCTACATATCTCGCATTAAAAACAAGTATCATGCAGAGATTCTATTCCCCCAAAATTAATTTTATCTTGCCTATTTACCATCTTTTGTCCAATTTTGTGTCTGTTTTGAGTCAGTTTGTTTGAACCATTGACATGAACTTTACTCATTATTCCAGAATTCTTTAGAGATAAACTAATAACATCAAGTGCTGGACAAGTTAGAGCAGAATTTGACAGTGATGGCCTTACCCAGATATAAATTAACTATCTGTCACAGCCACATAAACATTCAGGGAGAAAACATTAATCTAACAAACTTTCCATTCCTTCTATCTTCTTTTATGATTATCTTTTAAATAGCTTAGAACTAAGATATATATGGTATATAGACTCATTCTTCTTTTTGATGAGACTAGTCCTGAGTCTTAGGATCTATGTTTTGCTAATTTTTCCTTATCATACAATGAAAAGATCTTGATATGATTATTGTAATACTACATTTGCACCATGTCAGAAAATTTATTTATTTAACCCCTTTACAACCCCCTCCCTCCTGCAATCACCACACTGTCGTCCCTGTCCATGAGTTCTTTTTCCTTTCTGCTTAATGTCTCCACCCCTTAACCTCCCCCTGCCATAGCTGTCATCCTACCCTCTAGAAGTCTGTCTCGATTTTGCCTGTGTATTTAAAGCTAAAAATTCCATTACCAAATCTTGGAGACTTGTGTGTTTCAAACCAAATGCTAGGCCTTATCTCCAGAGCCATATTGGGATAATCAAAGTATTAAGTTTTAAACATCATAACTTGAAGTAATTTTCTCTGAATGCATTTATATTTCTAAAGGATAAGAATAAAGATTTAGAATGAAGATACTACTAATCAATAAATAAAACTATATTCTATCATTACCTACATTGATAAGATACTATCAAATGTAAAATATTGTGTTTTTAGGGGGAAAATTGGAAAATGGAGTTGCATAGGGAAAATTCATGCTTATGCTGTCTCCTCTAGGGCTTTTATGGTTTTTCAACTTATATTTTAAGTCTTTTATCTACCTTGAGTTTATTTTTGTGTATGATGTAAGTTTCTCATCATTTCTTTTTTTTTTAATTGGCATGTAGCTGTCCAGATGTCCCAGCACCGTTTATTGAAGAAACTATTATTACTCCATTTTATACTTTTGCCTCCTTTGCTGAATATTAATTGACCACAGAGACATGGGTTTATTTCTGGATTCTCTATTCTGTTCAGTCGATCTATGTGTCTGTTCTTATGCCAGTACCAGACTGTTCTGATTACAGTAGCCTTGTAGTATAGTTTGATATCAGCTATTGTGATCCCTCCAACTTTGTTTTTCTTTCTCAAGATTGTTGCAGCTATTTGGGGTCATTTATGGTTCCATACACATTTTTGAAATGTTTGTTCTGTATCTGTGAAATATGTCACTGGTATTTTCATAGGGATTGCATTGAATCTTTAAATTACTTTGGGTAGTGTGGACATTTTGATGATGTTAATTCTTCCAATCCGTGAGCATAGTATATGCTTCCATTTATTTGTGTCTTCCTTAATTTCTTTCTTCAGTGTTGTATGGTTTTCTGAGTACAGGTCTTTTACCTCCTCAGTAAGGTTTATTCCTAGGTACTTTATTTTTTTGTTGTTGTTGCTAGAGCTAATGGGACTTTTTTCCTGATTTCTGATTCTGATATTTCATTGTTGGTTTATAAGAATGCCTTGGATTTCTGAATATTGACTTTGTATCCCCCTGTTTTGCCAAATTCACTTGTTAGATCGAGTAGTTTTTTGGTGGAGACCTATAAGTGTAGACTAATCAATAGAAAAACAGGTAAGTAAAATGTAACCAGAGACATTGAAGTGAATAACAAGCTTACAGTGAACAGAGGAGAGGGGCGAGGGGAAGTCGAGGGAAAACAAGGGAAGGGTGGGAGGGACATATATAGAGGACACACGGACAAAGCCAAGGGGGGTGGGATCGAGGGTAGGGGGAGGGTATGGGAGGGACTGGGGAGTGGTAGGGGGAAAATGTACAAAACTACTTGAAGAACAATAAAAAAAAAAAGGGGAAATTCAGTGGAAATACATTGTGAATTTAATACTGGAGGACTGATAGATTAAATGAAAGAGGAAAAATGACTTATGCACAGTGAAAAAAAGCTAGAACACAAAAAGATGAGACACAATAAGTCCATTAATTAATAAAGGGTAGTAGCAAAGAGGGGAGGAATAGCATGGGAAAACCCGTTTGGTCCTATATTTGAATGTCAAACAGGAAGTTTGATAGCCATTATGAAGAAAATCAGGATCAGGGATATGATGTATTTATTGATATACAACATCTATTATGTGTTAGTTTTATAGTATAAGTATGAAGTAAACAGGATCTTAAGTGTGGCAAAGGTAAGGCTGGAGAGTCAGTAGCATGTAAACGAATGCAAAAAAAGTTAATTGAAAGTGATGACAGGAAGAATATACAACTTGAAGATCAATAATAGATTCATAAGAATGGATGGCTAAAAAAATATGACAGAAATTACAGAAGTGGTAAATTTGGCTTAGGGATCATGTGTTGCTATGTTTAGAAATATGAGGATTAAAATAAAAAATATATCTAGAAAAAAGTCTAATGGATATAAAATGTATGTGTTTATATATGCACACATATTGTTCCTTTACTTTTTAATAGGTTGTGTTCAATACAAAAATGAGAAAAATATTTTTGAAATTATGTGGGAAAATCAAACAGAGAAGAGACCCAAATAACTAAGAACACAGTAGAAAGGAGTCTTTGGAAACAAGACTTTCAAATTTGCTGGGAGTTAGGAAAGCAACTGGATTATGCAAAAGGTAAAAAAGAAACAGAGGAGCCCTGGCCAGGTGGTTCAGTTGTTTAGAACATCATCCTGTACACCAAACTGTTGTGGGTTTGATCCCTGGCCAAGGCATATACTTAGATTGCAGGTTATATCCTCTGACAGGGATGTATGGGATGCAACCAATAGATGTCTCACTGTTTCTGTCTTTGTCTTTCTCTCTCTCTCTGTCTCTCTCTCTGTGTCTCTCCCTCCCTTTCATCCTCCCTCCCTCCCTCTCTAAAATCAGTAAACATATCCTCAGGTGAGGATTTAAATAAAAAAAGGAATGGAGGAAACTGCAGGCCAGGGTATCTGCAGGAAGGATCTGCTATTCCATTGCAAGTTGGGATCCGAAGTGAAAACCTAGAAATGTTCTAGAATCAAAGTTGGCATTACTAAATATATCAATTAGAACTGAAGCACTTCAAATGGAAGTTAATTGAAGGTTGTCCTTCTCCATATCTCCCTTCCCCACTCTCTCCTGCAGAGTAGCTGACAGCCTAGTGTGTACTCCAAGATATAAAACCAGATGACCTTCCTTAAAAATATTGAACAAAGTAGATGTAAGAATTTTTGTTGGGGATATGTTTCTTTCTTTTTTCTTTTCTTTTTCTGAACTAGAAATTTATTTATAGAAGCAAATAATTTGTCTCTGGCCACATTGTATTCTTGTTAACCTAATATTTTGATGAATTAATTGTGTTCATTTTCATGTTTTAATACAGTTAATCAATATGCTAGGTGTAGAATAAATTTTCTGCTTTTTTAAACTTTATTTTTATTGTTGACATTATTACAGATACCCCCTTTTACTATTTTAACATGCTTCTCTCACTTTGGTATTGGGGGAACCTACCACATCAATATAAAGTCCGTCAGTTAAAAGAACAGGGCATTTAAAATAAAGACATATGGCTGAGATTGAGAAATTTGGTAAGTTGAAATTGAAGTAGACAGAAACACAAGAGAAAAATCGACTGCCTTCAAAAGAAACAATTGAACAGGAGAAACAAGCATGCAAATCGTAATGAGGTATGTGCCGTATTTTCTGTAAGCACTGCCTTTTAATTTTACTTCTTTTAGCCATTTACTTTGTAGGATGCAAACAGGTTGGATCATTTAAGTGACTGTGCTGCCCCTTTTCACATCCAAACTTCTGACAATGAAAGTCGCACCTGCCTCTTCCACCCTCTCTGTCTGGCTGGCAGAGAAGCAGAAGAGCATGCTTGTTGGTGTTGGAGGAAGCTGGGTGGAACAACAGTGAAATATAGAGCAAAAACCAAGCTGGTCCAAGCTGTGCTGCAAGCTGTAAAGTGCGGTTTAATCAGAGTACCATTTTTTTCGTTCAAATTATTTTAATTATCAGAATGTACAAATTTTAAATATCCAAATAAAAATGTTTTAAAACCTGAAAAAATAAAGAATTTAAAAGTAGCCATTGAAAATTTAAAGTATTATTGACAAAATGAGAAGCTGAGTACAAATGATAAATAGTAAAGTCAAAAAATATCTTCTTAAATATCCAGCAAAATGACAGAAAATATAAAGAACGTATAAGAGACACAGTGGATCAATCTTGGACCTATACAATAAAATCTGCTTAAAAATTGTTGCATTATGTGAAATCAAATAAAAGATAGTAATTATTTTAAAAATTAATATGAATTAATAGAGTTAAAGAAGAAAAATTATGAGTTTTGTAGAGAATGCCTAGTCTCTATATGAAAGAAAATGACATTCATTACATTATTGTGAAATTTTAAAGTGCCAAGAATAAAAAATAGAAACCCTAAAAATTTTCAGACCCTAGGAGAAAAAGTTTATCAACAAAGAAATGAATATTAGATTAGCAATGCACTCAGCAGAACAGTGATCATAGTGGCAAAGGAGCAATGGCTTCAAGTTATGAAAATAAATGAATTTAGTACTCTCTACCTACAATCAAATGTAAGAGTGGAATGAATTAAGATTTCTATTGTCACTTGTTTTCTATTTTGGTTTGTCCAAACTCTAGTTATATCTAGATAACAATCTCTTTGTGTTTTTGTATACAGAAAATCCCTTTATTGAACAGAAATCCTTAATGTTGAAGAAAACACCATCGTTTTTATCTTGTTTTGTAGTACTCTTATGATTTTTTCTGATAATTCCTTCCTTGTGTGGTCATAATATTTCCTTTTTTCTTCTATCATTTCAGCTCTGTTATTATGACCTTTAGATTTTTAACCACATGGACTTCACCTTTGTATACTATATAAATACAATAGTTATCCAACTATAATTTTACTTATACAGTATGCTGAGCCAGTTTTACCATTACTATCAAATAATTCATCCTTTTATATGGTGTCATGTTTATCTTTTATCATATTCCTATATAAAACTTTAATGCATTTCTAAGCCTTTTCATTTCCATGGTTTTGAACTATGACTAAATATTCACTAAGTTGATTTTTTCTCTTCCAAACACAGCCTTTGCTGTTGTTTTTCAAATTTCATTACTAATTCATGTATTTATTTTCAAAATTAGTTTAAGAATCTGTCAAGTTACTCAAACAATACTGGTAGAAATTTATTGAATTCCATTGATTTATGGTTTGATTTTATATACATATATAATGTTATACCTTTCGATAAATACTAAACATTTCATTATTTTGTGGGTTATTTAAAAATGTAATGTAAAATACAAAGTTGATAGTTTTATGTTGGGTCATATTCACCAGTTTACATATCCATCATAAAAGTAGGATATGGTTTTATATACTTTATAAGATGTGCATTTTTCTATTGTTGCCTCAACCAAATAAATATCAGTGACAATTTCCATCAGGATACCAGAACACAGACTTATTCTGTCAATTAAAAACACTTTTAGAATTCTTCAATTCCAGAGAAATCCACTCTCATCTGAGTGGATTTAATGGATTTATATAGACCCATAAAGCAATTTGTTGACAATAAGGAAGTAAATTTAATTATTATTAGCTTAATAATAGTTATTTCATCAAGTCATTCTGAATATATCCTAATTATTACTGAAAAATCTGTTGTATAAAATATAAGCATTTTTTTTCTATAGAGCAATTTTTGCAACCAATAATGCCCAGTTCCAGCATATTTATGTCAATGTTAAATTTGGAAACAAAGATTAGAACATTCTTTTCATTTTGCCTTTTGCTAGAATAATTTTACCACCTGACTTTATTTTTATTAAAAAATTGATATAATGATTATCTCACAGTAATAAAATGTTATGATTATCTCAGAGTTAATCGTTCACAAAAATTACCAAATTAAGATTCTAGCATTGCCTTGAAGACCTATTGAATAGTTATAATCCAAACAGCATAAAACAACTGCTCTTCCTCTTAGTGTATTAACTTATACAGACAGAATATTATTATTTGCTATACTAAGCTAAATCAACTATGACTGCCTGATAATACAATTTAATTTTAAAATATTAGAAACAGGAATCTAAAATATGTTTTGAATTCCCTCTGAGGACACATTTCACTATATAGACAATTAGGAGTTACAGAGCATGGGATTAATATTTCGTCTTTTGGACTTCAATTAACTAACTGAGATAGTTCCAACTGTGTCTGATTTTTATTAGCTATCAATTTATTTCATCATGTGTATCCTATCAGGGTCCTTTTTCTCTTTTTTTTTCTTTTCTTTTGTTGATGATATGTTTGTAAAACCATGTTTTCTTTACCTTTTACTCATGCTTAACGATGGGCAGTGCAACTCAAACCATCAATTTGCTATTGTGTGATGCTTGATTTTCTTTACATCTATCTAATACTTGTTTGTCTCCACAACTAAGCTAGACTTTGAAGGGAAGTTGTGTATTTGAGACTTTTCCTTTAACATAATTAAGATGGTATAGTTGATCTAAAATCACTTTTTTGGAGGAATTTAGTTTTACTTTTTTTATAAGAATCACTGAGTGTTTGCTCTTCAAGTTGGGGGTTGGATTATATTGGGTGATTCACTTTGGATTCAACCTATTTCCTGATTCCATGTGAAGCATTATAACCTTTATTTGTTATCACTGTTTGTCTACTATTCATGTTTCACATGATTTTCCTCAGATCCATTTGGCTCCCCTCAAATAAAAACAAAAAATGATCTCCCTTTGCCCTCAGCTGCCAAAATTTGGGTTACTAGTGGGAATATTTTCAAGACACTGTCCACTCACATTACACTTAGTCGTCAGGAACTGTGACAGTTACTCAGTCATTCTTTGTCTTTTAAAGCCTTGATACTTCAGAGGAGCACTGGAAGTTATTTTGTAGAAAATTTCCTATGTAGATATCTTTGGTGTTTTTCAGTATTAGAATGAGATTATACATTTTTGAGAAATATAGTAAGAGGTGATATGTCTTCATTACATAATATCAGGAGGTATGTAATATTTGATGTCTTTTTTATGGTAATGTTAATTGAAATCACTTGATTAAAGTGGTGTCTACCAGGATTGTCCATAGCAAAATTTCTAATTGTTTTCTTTTGTAATTATTAAATGTTATGGGAGACATACTTTGAAACTACATATCTTATTTCATCTTAAATTTGTATCCGCTAATTTTAATATCTATCAGTGGATATTGTCTGTAGCAATCATCACTCTTGTGTTTTAATAATGATTTTACAATTCCCTATTGCTTCTACATTAGTTATTGGAATATTTCTTTAAGGAAGTATTGCTGTTATCCCTCATTTATTTATTGTTTATTTATAGTAATATGGAAACATGGATAGTTATTGTTCTTTGGGATATATATATATTCTTCTTTGGGTTATAATCCTATACTATTCCTATTTATTAACATTTTTTTTGTGTGGTCATTGGAAGGTCTGTCAAATTGTTTACAGTGCCCTGTCAATAAGTTCCTTTTCTGCCTTTTTCTTCACCCCTACTTTTTTTCTTTTCCTCCCCTCTTTTTCTCCTTCCCTGCCTCCCCCTTTCTTATGTAGTACTTACCTACCTTATGGGATCCAAGGAATACTCAAGGTTTATCTTATATTTCCCCTACACCAACTATGTAATGACCCATTCTTCAAAGATTCTTGCTTCCTTTTATTTAAAAATGGTATTTAGAAACTATTTTCTGGTGCTAGGTATGGTCATTGCTTCTAACGCCTCTTAGTGAGTAAAGCTAGGGAATGTACTTATGTATCCTAACCATGCCCAAATACACATCTATGTTTCTATTGTTATCCATTTTTCTAAATATATATATTTTCAATGAATCTGTATAAATAACTCCTACTCTGATCCAGTAGCAGTAAGTCCATTCATGCCTTCTTCATTTATTCATTAATTTTATTATCTTACATTGAAAAATGAAATTCTCATTATCTATAATATAAATACTAATTGTTCAATCCTGATATACAAATAAAGTAGTTTCAGAACTCTGAAACCATGAATCTGTGGGGGAAAATAACCATTAATTACAGTAAATTGGTAAATTGTTTGTATAAAGTTCTTTTTGCCTTCAGCCATCTGGTATCCAGTCAAAACAGTTTCCCCATGTTACTTAGGCCAGATCTTTTCTTCTCCAATTCCTTCAATGTGGTTATTTAGTTCATTTGCAATACAATTAGATTCATTTGTCTAGTTTGTATTACTCATCAAGCTGCTTTAGATTAGTTATCTTGGGCTGCCATAGCAAAATACCATGGACTGGGTGGCATGAGACACAATGTATTTTTCTCATAGTTCTAGCAAGAATGAGGTGCTAGTAGATTTAGTTTCTGACAAGAGATTTTGTGCTGCATTGCAGATAGCACCTATCTTACTATGACTTCACATGGTGGACAGAGAGCTCTCTGATGTCTCTTATGAAACAGTAATCTTATTAGGTTAGCTGCCTACTTTTATGACCTCACTTAACCTAATTACTTCCATACTCCAAATGCAGTTCCATACTCTAACATTGAACAAATTCCCATAGTTTTACCAGTCTCCAGCATGTCATGTAAATGGAACCATACAATGTTAGGCTTTTGTGTTGGGTTACTTTAATTTAGAAAAATACCTTTAAGTTTCTTGCATATGGTTGCATAAATCAGTAGGTTTTTTTTTTTTTTCATTGCATCCAGTACATGAACATGGTATATTTCCAAGTATTTTAAATTTATTCCAGTTGCTTATAATTTCCAATATACAGATCCTGCACATATTTTATAGTTTTAAATATATATATTCTGAACCTATTTTGGTATATTTTTATCCAAGCATTTCAAAAATTTTGGTGCCATTATAAATGTTTTTATTTTAATTATGAATTAAAGTTCTTCATTATAAGTACACAGAAATGCAATTAATCTTTTCCATATTTACACTTGGCCTTGATCAAGTAATTTATTAATTTAGAGGGATTTCTTTGTGAATTCTTTGTAATATTTTACATATGTAATTATGTCATTTATGAAGAGATCAGTTTAATTCCTCTTTTCTGATCTGTATGCACTTATTTCCTTTTCTTGTCTTAATGCATTTGCTTATCACATAGTAGTGGTGAGATGACATCTTTCTATTTTTCTTTATATTAGGAGAAATTCATTCAGTCTTTCATCTTTAAGTGTGTTATTAACTGCATGTTTTTTTGTGGATACACTTATTATATTAAGAAAATTCCTTTTATAATAACTAGTTAACCAAAAGCTTTTATCATGAATAGTTTAGAATCCTGTCATGTGGTTATTTTCCTTTTTTTTTTTTGTTATCATATGTTTTCTTTTCCTCAGGTCTCTAAATATGATGAATGACATTGATTACTTTGTTGAATGAGCCTTGTTTTCATGGACTGAATTCCACTTGGTTGAATGCTTTTATTTTCATATATTGTTGGATTAAATTTTCTAGAATTCTGTTAAAGATATTTGTCTTTTTTTTCATGAGGAACATTAGAGATTGCTCTGATCTTTTCTTGTAATATCACCTTGTATTAGTATTAGAGTAATGCCTGGCTTACACAATGTGTTGGGAAATGATTATTCTTCCTCAATTTTCTGGAAGAGATTATGTAGAATTAGTATTATTTTATTTTAAAATGTTTTATAAAAATCAACATTTAATACACCTTGATCTGAATATTTCTTTTTAGAAGAGTTTTAACTGCAAATTTAGTTACTTTATTTGATGTAGGGCCATCCTGTTTATGTGTTTCTTCTTAAATGTTATTTGGAAATGTGTCTTTTAAGATATCAGTCTCTTTCATCTTCATTCTTCAATTGATAGGCCTAGTTCTTCCTTATTTTCTTTTCATTGTATGTAGTACTTGTAGTGATATACCCTATAATGTTTCATTTTGTAACTGTAGTAACTGTTAGGTTTGATTGCCATCACTTATTTCCCATAATTCAGTTGACTAAAGCTATTAACATTCATAAATATTAACATTACATAAACGATGATATTTGTATTTTATTTTGAAACTGAATAAAATATTGATGAGAAAAGCTCAAAATATGACTAACATCAAATTCTTAAAGATTCTAAATTTTGGTAAATAAAATACATATTTCTCTCTGCCACATTGCTTGACTCTTTTTGAAATAATTTAAGAACTATGTATATAATCAAATGAAAATTTTAATAAAGATTTACTGTTATGTCCTTTAAATGTACTGAAAAATGGTGATCCTCCCCCAAAAATATTCTACTGAGAATTGGTTCTTGTAAACCAACTTTAGACAGCTTTAGTTCAGATATTCCAACTATCATATAGATCACAGTGTTAGCTGCACTCATGTTAAACACATAACCCAGGAAACCTGGGATTACTTTTCTAATGGCTCTAAGAATCTTCTAGAATTTCTAAGTGTGGCAGAATGATGTTGAACAAACTAGCATCTTGTAAAGGGAAAATGATTGTAAAGCAATAGTACAATGCATGCAGAATTAGAAAAGGAAATAATTATATTTCAGAAAGCCTAATACTAGAATCTACCAGATCAAAAATATTTTTCTTGGCACGTAGAGAATTGTATTTACATTACATATTTTTAAAAGATATTAATTCCTGATTTTTTTTCTTATTTGTTGTTGGTCATGAAGAGTTCTCCTGTCTAAGAATGACAAACACACACAAAAAATACTCTGTGTACACAATGACCACTGAGACATCAGCAACACTATACTTTGTAGAAATACAGTTTCTTTTTAGAAGAGAAGTTTCATTTGTTCACTTTATTCACTTTTCTCTAAGGTGGAACAATTTTCAATTTTTAAAACATAAAGTTGTTTTTGTGTTATTGAAAATTTTATATTGAAAATGTGAAAACAACCCCAGGGGTCAAGAAAGTAGTAATATGAATGTTTGTTTTCCTATGTATAGAAAAAGTATAATAAACTAACTATGTGACTGTAAAAATACCTAAATTCAACATATCTATATTCAAAGAAAGTAGTGGTAAAATATAAATGCTCTACATTTATTTTACATTAAAATAAAATTATATTTTATCATCTGCATTGAGTTTCTAGAATTATTAATATACATAATTTGTATTATTATTATATCTACATCTAGCTATGTATTTTATTTTTTCTATTTATATTATTTTAATATCAATTTCTCAAATTAAACATCAGTTTTCTGCATTTAGACATCAATAATTCTATTTTGGGGTTATTTTCTGTTCACAGTGACTACATGCTACTATTTCTTTGTTGAAACTCAACTGGAAAATTTTGCTTGTTGGTTTATAGATATATCTACAAAACTTGTAGTTCTCAACAATTCTTGTGAACTTTGTAATAACAATGTTATAAAGAATACAAACAGCAATGAAAAGACAAAAAAAATACAGTGTTGGTTTGAGAAAACAAAATATTCAGCTGTGTACTTGCTAACTGAATTATATTTGTTTTAGCAAATACTGGAAGATTTTTATTCCCTGTAAAAATCTTAAAATGGCCATGGGTAGTGATTCCCAGTAAGTAAAAATAGTTATTCTCAGGAAAAATGAGTAATTTCCAAATGGTTGATTTTACATACTGGGTAGATTTTTTTGTATTTTTAGACAATTGTCATATTTTTTTTATATCTAAGTTTAATAGCCACATTGTCCCAAGAAGATGATGCTGATTTATGGTCATATTCACCATTAAAAAATCCACCACAGTGTGCTCTATATATTTACTGTAAAAATATTGCTGAAGGAACCATCCTTACCTTTTTTAAATTATGCACTGTCACTGTACTTTTAACATCATGGCTTGCAGCATGACTGAGGATTTGTAAAGTAGATATAAATATATTGAATTAAACAAAATCTTGTTCAAAGAAATGATTATTATTTTCATATACCCATTGTTCTACAATAGATAAAATGCTAATTATTTGTATAACTCAATATATCTCTTCCTATTTATACATATTTAATGTTCTCAACTATCTCTTGGTTCCTTATGTCGCTCATATTTTTGTTCATCATTTTGTAATGTTTCCTCAAAATTCTAAGATAATTTCTCAAGTGTCCTCTACTGAGTGAATTCGATTTTTCCAATATCAATCATGCTGTTCAGGGTTTCCATTATAACTTTTAATTTAGCAGTTAATTACCTAATTTTGGTATGATATATTGTAATCTCATTTTCTCTCCTTTTCTATTTGTTCTATCTTCATAAATACTATGTTCTCACCATCTAACAGTGAGTTATTTCATAGTCAGTAATACTGTCCTTATACCCAAGGAGATGGGCCCATATCCTGGACCCCACACTTTGGCCTTCCATCAGACAGGTCCCTACACATTTCAAGAGAACCCCCAGTGTTCCTCTTGGACACCAGGCTCCAACTATCTGAGAAGCCAGCCTTCCCTGCTGAAACAGGAATGTCCCAGGGTGGACAGGCATGCCTTTAGCTGGAGCATAATAGACTCAGGAGTGGGATGATAAGGGGCATCAGCACCTCCCATGTCTGTTATAGAACCCCAACAGTTCAAACTTTCAAGTTAGAATTTGGATTTTTTAGGTATTTATGGAATTATATTTTAAAAGTAGTTTATTGACTTTTTTTAAAACTGATTCATGACTTTTAAATGCTTAGACTTACACTTTAAAGTCTTACATCTGTACTCCTGCATTAGGCCCTAGAATAGTTAAAGACCATCATGAAATTCAAACATGTAGGTTTCCCAGGAAATCTAGGTGTCAGCACAAAAAATCCACGGTTCCTTCGGGTGTTCCCTGAAGAAGGTGTGCAGGCTCAAGGATCTCCTGGCCAGTGCCTCTCATAGGGTGCACCTCATGATCCAAAGGCTTCTGAGAGGCTGGGTAAATAAACATAAATACTCACCTCAGGAGTGGTAAGGTACTTACTCCCTTGGAAAAATGTACAGACCTTCTGGTAGCATGCATTTTAAGTGGTGTTCTCTGAAAAATTTCTCTAGTGCCTGTGTTTTCTGTAATATTACTTTGAGATTCTATTTCCTTCTTTAATCCAGTAAACTCTCATATGTAGGCAAGACTTTCAGATTTAAACCTTCCAAATATTTTTAATTCTATTGTTCAATTGTACTTGCTACTTCTACTCCTAACCTGAGATGATGAGGAAAACTTAGTTATTGAATATAGGTCTCATTTTGAGAAAAGAAACCACTTTGATTAAAATTTAAGATAAGCAAAAATTTCAAAAAAGGAAATTGGTATCATGAAACTTTTAGTTCTAGCACTGGGCTAAAAATTGCATAAGACTAAAATAGACCAGTACTATTTAAAACCAAGTGAGCTAAATAAAGATCCCTGTGAACTGATGAGTCTGGTTAGGGCAAGGGTCCATGGGGAAAATTAAATATAATGATTAGTCAATATTCCTTAGCTCAAGTTGCACATTCTTACCTTATGCTACCTCATTTTCAGTATAAAGATATGCACTTTGAAATGTCAGATTAATTTACTACGGAAACCCCTAACTTTCAAAAAATACAGTCAATGGGTGCAGCTGGTTGTTAATAACCATATTTCCCCCATATTTCTCTTTGTTACTTGTTCTTGATATCTAAATTTGTTTAAAAATACCTCTCATACAGGGTAGAGGAGTGGGAACAGTTGAAACTGCTTGGATCTCAACACTTGTTTAGAATAAACTAATAATAAAATTGCCTCTAACAATTTCTTACACATACACATTTTGTTTCCCCTACACTGCATTCCTAGAAGGTGAAAAAATGTAAATGAAGAAAATACACAAAATACATGCCAATAAACTGCCCTCTCTCCAATGTAATGCATATTTTAATTATGGAAAATACCTAAATAATCATCGAAACATGATATAATCTACAACATGTTATACTGGCACTTATGGTCACTCACCCTGTTCTTCAGGTATAATTTCTGCAGCAATACTGAGTGAGGAACATAGCAATACAGGCCTACCTAAAAAAGTCAGAAACATTTCAAATAAACAACCTAACCCTACATCTATGAGAACTCCAGGAAGAACAACAAAAGCCCAGAGTGAGTAGAAGGAAGGAAATAATCAAGGTCAGAGCAGAATTAAATGACATAGAGACTAAAAGAACAATTCAAAGGACCAATAAATCCAGGAGCTGGTTCTTTGAAAAGATAAATGAAATAGACCAACCTTTAACCAGACTCATCATGAAAAAAAGGGAGAGGACACAAATAAATAAAGCCAGAAACAAAAGAGGAGAGATTACAGCCAATACTATAGAAAACAAAAGATTGTAACCATTACTACAAACAACTATATGCCAAGAAATTTGAAAATCTGAGTGAAATGGACAGATTTCTAGAAACATATAATCCTCCAAAACTGAATACAGAAGAAGCAGAAAGCCTGAATAGACCAGTAACAGCTAGTGGGATTGAAGCAGTAATCAAAAAACTCCCAGCACACAAAAGCCCTGTACACATGGCTTCACAGGAGAATTTTATCGAACATATAGGAAAGAGTTAACCCTTATTCTGCTCAAACTATACCCAGAAATCCAAGAAAGGGGAAGACTCCCAAACTCTTTTAATGAGGCCAGCATCATGCTAATTCCAAAACCTGAAAAAGACACAAAAAAAGAAAACTACAGGCCAATTTTGCTGATGAACATAGATGCTAAAATCCTCAAGAAAATATTGGCGAACTGCATCCCACAATACATTAAAATGGTCATGCACCATGATCAAGTGGGATTCATCCTAGGGATGCAATGATGGTACAATATTTGCAAATCAATAAGCGTAATACATCATGTAATCAAATGAGAAGACAAAAATCACATGATCATATCAATATATGCTGAAAAGCATTTGATAAGGTATAGCACCCATTTATGATAAAAATACTCAGCAAAGTGGGAGCAGAGGGAGCGTACCTAAACATAATAAAGGCCATATATGAAAAACCTACAGCCAACATCATACTCAACAGGAAAAAAAAAACAACAATCTTTCTCCCTGAAGTTCCACCCACAGTGATCATACAAGAAAAAGAGATAAAAGGCATCCAAATTGGAAAGGGGGAAGTAAAACTGTCATTTTTTGCAGATGGCATGATAGTGTACATAGAAAACCCCATAGGCTCCACCAAAAAACTATGAAACTTAATAAATAAATTGGGCAAAACAGCCAGATATAAAGTTAATATTCAGAAATTGAAGGTACTTTTGCATACCAACAATGAAATATCACAAACAGAAACTAGGAAAAAAATTCCATTTACTATAGCAACAAGAAAAATAAAGTACCTAGGAATAAACTTAACCAAGCATATAAAAGACTGGTACTCAGAAAACTACAGAACACTGAGAAAATAGTTACCAGAGGGGAGAGGGTAGGAGGATAATTGGAGAAAGAAGAGGAACAGTTAAGTCAAGGAACATGTTAGAGCACCCATGGACATGGACAACAGGGTATGGATTGACTGTCAGGGGGAGGTTTGGGAGGGTGGAGCATGGGAGAGCAATGGGGGAAATATTAGGATGGCTCTAGCTGAGCAACAATAGATAAAACTCATAGACACACACACAAAAATAAAGTATCTTAAAAAAAAAATACCCTGACATCTATGGAGAAAGAATTCGCTGTAATTAAAGAGAGGAAATGAAAATTCTAAAAAAAAATTTATAAAGGTAATCATATAAAAGAAAATTATGAAAATAAAAATTGCCGAATGGATAAAGTAGAGTCATAAAACCAAAAAGGAGAATAAAAACCTTCAAAAAGCCTGGATGGTTTTGTTGTCAAAGTGAACTACACAGACTATATTAATCTAATGAGGATTTTGTATAAATATCTATTGCAGATTTTTTTCCCCTCTATTCTGTAAGAAGACTTTCATCAGACTTGCTTCTCATGTGAGTAATTTTCCTTTCTTTGCTTGTTTATTGGATCAAATAATTGGCATTTTGATGACTATTTTTGAATGTGCAAATTCTACTGCTTGACTGAGCTGCTCCTACAACATTTAGGGACTGAATTTGTGCAGAAAATTTTCCCATTTCAGATTCTAATTCAAATCACAAACCAAAGTTCTGAATATATAGGATTATAAATAGGACAGCTCTCTATAGATTTATAAAAGAACTAAATTAACCCATAGACTAAAATGGAGCTAAGGACTTCTCTCAATTAGAACAAATTGGCTATTGAAATAAAACTTTGGCAGCTATAGCTAAAAAAGCAGATTGCATAAAGTAAGCCCCATAAGGGTTTTATTTAACATAAACACAAGTTTCTCATGTCATTCTTAGTATGTGGTTATAGTGATTTCTATTACTTTTCAGCATTCTGAAATGCTTGCCTTTTTCTAAGAAATTTCTGTTTAAAAGCATATTTTCTTAAAACTTAATTTGTTATATTCTACCCTAGTTTTCTATAAATTTAGGACAATGTTTTATTTTATAGACTATGCATGAAAGTGTGTTGTAAAATAAAAATAATTTCCACCTTTAATTTGTGTTAATAATTTTAAATTGAAAATAACTTAAACTTGTTTAGTATGTGCAATACATTTAGCTTTTGTAATGACAAGAATTTCTCAACAAATGTCAACAATTTCTCTCAAATTGTACCTATACATTTAGTCATATATTATAGTTGTAATGATGAGTTTTTGTATACCTTATATATATTAGAAGGTAGCAATCAAAGAAAATGTATGTATTTGTAAAGGGATGTCTCATTTTTAATGATTGAGTTCCACTGTTGGAATAAAAAATACTTAAAACCATATAAATTATTTACAAAGCTAAGAAAGTTTTCATAGAAGGAATATACAAAATAAGTATTTTAGTTTCTAATAGAAAGATGAATTATTTTATTGTATATTTTACTAGATTTTCTCCCTTATCTTTGTTTTTCCTAAATATTTTATTTCTGACTCTCAGATTAGAAAGCTGATAAAACTCAAATATAGGTATTTCAAGCACAGACTCTGACGTTATACATAGTACAGAAAAATAAAAACAAACTGCCTAAAAGATTTGTAATAACAAACAAGTCTCATGTGATGTTTATTGCTACTCTAGAGAATTTACAGAATTTCTAGAGATGAAGGATTCTTAAAACATTTCCTACATATATTTTCTAAATGGTATTATAGTTTGAAAGGCAAAATATTCAGGGCTGATATTTTTCATTCTGTTAATTTTATGCAATTACAAATAAACTAGTAGGAGTTTAACACATTATTTTAAAAAATCAAAAGGACACTATGTATTGTACAAGGATACATAAATTTAGGTGAAATAAAAGAGAGCAGGTTGACAGTACTCTTTTTTTTAATTTCCTTAAAATGATTATTTTAACCAATAAACCTTTCAACAATTAACATTATTTTTCTTTGGTTTATGGAATGTAAGGTGCTGATGTAAAACGCAAACTAAAAAAAAAAAAGAACAATTTAAAACTAAAAAAAAAGAACAATTTCAAAATCAACATCTACTAACTATAACTATTTTACTTACATTATGTCATTGGCATCATGAATAATAGCAGTAAGTATAAAATAGGCCTAGGAAAGACAATAGCTAAAAATAAGGCATGCCTAATTTATATTCACTCATCTACTTTTAATGAGAATACATTTATCAGCTATAGTATATTCATCAGAATCTCAAAAGAAAATGCAAATTCAAGAAATAATCATTATCTTGGAAATATGACTACAGATTGAACAAAAAAGTCTGATATTTTCTTTCCTTTTTTTTAGTCTTCAAAGCATGACAGTTTTATATTTTAAATGTTTATTAATATAATGTTATTTTTCCTTCAAATCAGATACCTGCTATTGCCAAAGCCAACTGAGGCTAATATTTGATTAAATGCTTCAAGAAAACTAGTAAAACTGTAGATCTGTCTGTTCATTCATTCACAAAGGAGCTGCTGAAGACTTGCTATGCAATCGTGCTAGGAACTCCCTTAGAATCTGTGTTTATACCCATGACTCAAAGATAATAAAGCCAACACTAAGAATAACAAAGGAGAATGATGAAAGGAGTCTGAGTCTCTAAGGTGCAGAGATCCACAATCTCAGTGGTGAATAAGTAATCACTAGACTTTTTTCTGTGGAGAGAAAAAAAAAAATCTATCTTGTTTAAACTACCGTTACATTCCAAGTTAGTTGTGGCAAATAACATATTTTTCTGACATGCAGACTATTTGAGACAACACAAAATAGGGAAAAAGAGTTGAAGAAAACAGGGCCCATAGATTGATAAAATGAATCAAAGA
This sequence comes from Mormoops blainvillei, assembly GCA_004026545.1. Lineage (NCBI taxonomy): Eukaryota > Metazoa > Chordata > Mammalia > Chiroptera > Mormoopidae > Mormoops > Mormoops blainvillei. The sequence continues at coordinate 100,942 of PVJD01000815.1, forward strand.
AAGTAAAATTTAGGAGAAAGAACTAAGAAAATAAAGACCTAGACATTATTGTTATCCCTTTCGCACCTTCTAGGTAAGTGAGGAGGTAATCAAGGAAAGAGTTTTGGAGAGGGGATGCAGGGAAACGAACTGATATAAATATTAGATAATATATTCTACTTAAAAGATACAACAAAAAGGAACCCAGATCTGCTGATTTTCATTGTTGAATATGGCAGGCTTGGTCATCAGAAAAGAGCAAAGCTTTACATCAAAGATTGGGGAAAGAAGGTATTGATATATTCTGGAACCAACCTGTAATCTTGAGAAAGTACACTGAGAGACAGATGAGTATCTCAGCCCACCTACAAACACCTCTATCAGTCTAATAAAACTCTAAGTCAAAGATTCAGATAACGTATATCCACATTCCTGACCCACAGAAACTATAAAATCATAAATTTGTTGTTGTAAACAGTCAAAGCTTTTAGCTATAGTAATTTGCTAGATAGCAAAAGAAAACTAATATAATGGGTAACTAGGTCTAAACCAATAAAAATAACATTCTAAAATAATGTACTAAGTGCACTTCTTCTTATGAAATTTAAATTGTTGAATATTATAAAATTTTAAAAGTTCCTTGAGTCAACTTTTATAAATAATCTTGTATTATTTTTTCCTTTGTTTACTTCAAAAGCATGCATTACTGTATTTATTTAAATCATCATAGAAAATCTAAATATTTTCAGTGAAGATTTAGCTTTACTTGCAAGACTCTAGATGGATATAACAAAATTACCTCTGGGTCTTTTCTTTTTTCTTTTATATTTTATTATTTTATTTTATTTTATTTTATTTTATTTTATTTTTTATATTGCTTGTCCCCCATTTACATATACTAGTCAACTCTGAGAAACATCGTTTTGTGAGCCATACTTATAGCCGAGGGGAGGGTATATTGTTTCTCAGAGGCCTTGGGCCAAGACAAAATGTGATAAAGCACTGGATCTAAATTTAATTGGAATCATATGTAACTTAGTGAGTAAAGTAATTTCATATGCTTCTTTTGTAAAAATAATCTTAAAATAATTTGGATAGATAACTAAAATAGAGAATTTAAATGTACATGTATATTAACATAAAATTCTATATCCATTGATTTAGCAAAAGGTTACAATAATTCTTATGTTTATTTGATTTACACATGAGAGGATGTTAAATATGTGCCTCTTAACATAATTGTCTACACACCACTGAAATAAATCTAAAACTCCCCTTGGGCCACTATAGCATTTAACTATCATTTGCAATCATGCTTTGTTATGCACGTTGAGAGGGAACCTGGGGTATTAAATAAAAACACTTAACCTGAATTAATGAAGAAAAAAATATCCATGACTTTTGGATAAAAAGTAATCACTATTTTTTTTTTAAGATTTTTAAAATTTATTTTTAGACAGAAGGAAAGGTAGGGAGAAGGGAGGGAGAGAAACATCAATGTGTGGTTGCCTCTCACGCACCCACTCCTGGGGACCTGGCCTGCAACCCAGGCATATGCCCTGACTGGGAATCGAACCAGTGACCCTTTGTTTCACAGGCCGGCACTCAATCCACTGAGCCACACCAGCCAGGGCTAAAAAGAAATCGATATTTTTTTTACAAGGGTTCTTTATATCACCTGGGAAGCTCTTGGCCATCACCACATATATTCATTCCCAGAACTGAGAAGCATGATTAGCTCCTGATAAAATTAGAGCATTGATTTTGCTTAAAGGGGAAAAAATCCATATTAAAAGTTAATTTATGTAATAGTATTCTGAACTTATGTATCATTTACTCACTTTCATTAAATCTGAAAGTACTGGTTCAATAGCTATATGAAATTATATACCAAAATTTGTCAAATAATATTCTCTAGTTCTTGGGTCTGTATTGTTTTAAGTGCTATAGGAAAAAGAAATGATTGAAAGAAGAGAGTTTTCTACTTTACAAAGCTAAATATTTTCAAAGAGAATTTTTTAAATTCCCTACTTTTCTACCATATACTACCTTCTGGCAATCTTCTCTGAACAGTACTTTAAAGTATCTGTTACTATGCTAGATTTACATAAGGCTTGTCACTCAGCAACATGTGAATGAGTGGAAGGACGGATGTTAGGGTCTATTTCTTCTCCAGGACTTACATCTCTGTTTAGGGGTATAAACTGGATGAAGTATCAGGTGCTTTCTTTATCTAACTTACTGAAAGCAGCAGAGAAAGTGATTTAGTTGTATTCATGTAGCTCGACCTTCACCACACATACACACCTGTACATGCCACACACACACACACACACACCACCACTACCGTCACTATGTGCAATGGTTTAGCTTCAGAAGAGAGGCACAGATGGGGAATTTCTCATCATTTGCAGCACTGTTTCAGCTTCAAGAACCAGAGGGAAATCTTTAAATATGAACTTCATAGTGAGAACAAGCAATGCACTTACCATTTGTCATATATGGCAAAATGTAAAATAAAAAATAAGTGGAAATAATATTTACTGACATATCTAGGTAATGAACAAAATATTACTTTTCCTATTTTAACTTTTGGAAAAAATTATAATTAGCAGAGACTCTTTTATAGACTTGACAGAAAAATTTTTCACTAACCGTGGTATCTTTGAAAAGGGGCTAAATGCTTCAAGGCTACATAGGGAAATGCCCAACCACACTTTCTGTTATACCTTATGCTAAATATACCTTCTAATAAATGTATTTATTTCTTTAGAGATGGGATCTGAAGATATTTTATGCAGAAGAAGGGTAAATGGGAATGTGGGACTTAGTGGTGATTACTGCCAACAGCTAGAAAAACATATTCCTGGGCATTTTTCTTTCTCTGGGTCAAGTTTCTTGGGCCAAGGCCTGTCACCCTGCAATTCTGTGCCTCTACAGCTACAACACTCACATCTTTTTGAAGGAGAGAAACAGGAAGACAACATATTGTGTCTTTTCCTCTAACTGGAAAAATGTGAGTCTTCCTCTTCCCAGGAAGGGGAGAAAACTTGGCTAATTCATTTATGGAAAAATATTTTACTTGTCATTTACTGTATTTATTAAACTTATGAAATAGATAATGGTTGTTATTGAAAAGAGTTTTGTGAAATTAAAGTGCGTTAATTATTTTGGTGACTCATTATGGTATTCTATAAAATTTCATGATGTAAAAAAGTTTAATGAATGTAGCTATCCACCTGAATAAATTATAAAGCATGTTGTAAGAAGGCTTAACTGAAGATCATACTCCATTATGCATATGTTTAATAAGTGAACATAAGCTACTACCAAATACCGTGAATAGCAAGTAATTTAGTGTATTTGATCTCTCTTAAGGGGGAAAATATCTCCATAGCTTTAAGAAAAAGCATTTATATTAACTTATAAAATCTAAATATTAATGTTGCATATGAAATAAGGAGTAGGGATATAGTGCATACAAGAGGGCATTTAACATAGCTTCTTTTGTTTAAGGCTCATAGCTGTCAGAACTGGACCATTCTCTTGCATGTCCTTCACTGTCTGGAAGGGAAAAGGTCATGCCCATTTGCTCTAAAACATTCATCATACACCAACCATTGTAAATTTCTCAGAGATTATATCTTATATAGTTATGAACTACTGGAGCTGAAAGTCCTTAACTATATAATAAAATTTTCTAATTTTATAGATGACCTCTTGAATCAAAAGCTTTATCCAAAGACATGCAAATCATCAATGCAAAATGAATACTAGGACCCTTAGTTCCTTGTGCTCAGTCCTACAGTCTTGTTGTTGTTGTTTTTCTTACAATATCTTACATATACCCAGGCATAATTTTCTAAAAGGCAAATGTAACCATTTACATTAGTCTAGTTTGACTAAACTATGCTGCAGAGAAAGACAACCCCAAATCTCAGTGATTTAATATAGTTAATTTATTTTCAAGCAGTTGCATGATATGTTTGGGTCACTCTTCTTGGTGACTATCCTCCAACTGCTATGAAGCCTCTTTTAGTTTGATCGGCTCTACCATCTCAGCCTGAGTCTTTTCACCATGGCCAGCAGAGAAAGAACAGTGAGAGCTCACTCCTGTTCTTCTATGCTTTGGTACACATTCTAGGCATCATTTCTGATTATAGTCCGTCAGGCAAAATTAACTAACCCATCCAACTATAAGGGCACTTGGAAGACTACCAATCTTGCAATCAGAAAAAAGAAGAAAGGTAAATGATGATTGAATACTTGTAAGGTCTTAAATTATTATTTTCCTCATCATCCAACCCTTATTTGATAAGTCATAGTGTCTATTGGAGCTTGAACAGACACTGCTACTTATTAGATGCATAATTTGTGTACTTTATGCCTCATGCTGCTTTCTTGTCTTCTGTATAAAAGCTGAAATGGACCAGTGGTCTTATATTATATTAAGATTTTTGCACCTCTAGTTTTATATACTGTTTTGTACATGATAAATGTTCACTAACACTTGGATGAAAACAATGAGTGAATGAATAATAGTTGATCATTCAGTACTACTCTGTTGAAAGTAATTTCATAACATTTTACCACTCTATCAACTTACATATATTCTAATTTTATTTCAAATCATTCCTTCTCACTACAACCATATCTTAATCAGACACTAGGAGTGTCATCTCCATCCAATGGAATTTTAGAAGTGCTCATGTCAGAAGTATCCATATGTCATTTTTCATGTACTAAATTTTATTGTGTTAACATTGGGGAAACAAATAATTAGAATAATGGTTAAGGTCAAGGCATTTGAGTTAGCAGCTGAATTCAATTCCTAGTTGTTGTCAAGCTGTGTGACCTCGGAAAAATGTGCCTTAGTTAATTATCTATAAAATGTGAATAAAGTAATAGCAACTATTTCATTGACTTTTAAAACATTAAATGTGATACTCTCTGTAAAGTACTTAGGAAAAAATTTAAATCAGATATGCAATAAATTATATTGTACTTAGATATTATACACAGGTATTGGCAAAAGTAGGTTTACAATTGTGAGTATGTGAAACAGTTTTTTCTTGTATTATTAATTATTATATTATTTTATGCATTACAACTATAAAACTACTTTTGTCCACCCCTATATTTGACATATAGATTTTCTCTCCAAAGCTATAGTACACCATAGAGGTCAGGGACTGTATTAAATCTTTGTAATAAGCAAACTCAAGTACCAAGGCCAATGATTTCCTCTTAAAATCCTTAAAAAATATTTAATAAAAAGCACAGTTCCAGAACACAAAAATATTCCCAGGAAAAGTAGCCATATCTGGATATCAATGTATGTGAGCTAATTAGACATGGAGGTAGCATAAAAGTAAGGACTGGGGTTCATCAAACAAAGAATATCAAGTGATTTCTTTTAACTTCTTAGCACATAGTGTCAGACATACCAAATTATGATTTTTCATCTATTATTTTTGTGATAAATTATTTTTATATTCTCTCATATTTATGCAGAGAACCCACTATAAAAACAATTTATAGCCATATAGTACATAAAAGTGGAAGAATTTTTAACACTTTTAAATTATAGTTATTTGTATATTTTAAAGAATTTTATTCACAGTTGAGTAAATTAAAATCTTTTTTAAAAAATTATATTTATTGATTTTAGAAAGAGAGAGAGAAAGAGAGAGGGAGGAAAAAGGAGAGAGAGAGAGAGAGAGAGATCAAATTTTTTGTTCCAACTATTTATGCGTTCATTGGTTCTTGGATGTACCCTAACTGGGGATCAAACTAGCAATCTTGGTGTCTCAGGACAGTGCTGTAACTAACTGAACTACCTGGCCAGGGGATGAGCAAAAAATAATAATAACTTCTTACTCTAATGAGGAAGTAGTATAAGTGTATTATTTAATTCTCACCTGGAGACATTAGAAATATTGCTCAACACAAATATTTATGGATGAAGTAAATCAGGGTTAAAAGTATTAACTAACCTGCCCAAGAAAACCCAGGTAGCAAATGGGTGAGCTAGAATTTTATTTCATATATACATTTGTGTAGTTACTATTGTCCTGTACAAATAGGTTAAACATAATTTTTGTCTCATGAAATATTCTGATCATTCATTATAAAGTTCCCTTTTTATTTAATTTATGTGTTTATATATAATCCTATGTGCATGTATTTAAAAACAGCAAGAACACAGGAACCAACCCATAAAAACAGAATCTGAGACCATAAAAATGTCCCTGTGATGTCTGTTCCCATCTTGTACCTTCATCTTTATTTTCTTTGAAATGACTAACATCCTAAACCCAGTGTTCATGATTACCCTGCTCTCTCTTTATGTACATTTATCTCATATGTGTGTGTGTATGTGTATAATTAAGCTTTTAATTTTATAAAAATGTGTATCATATTGCATGTAATCTTTTTAGATATTTTTCACATAGTACCTCATTGCCTGCATTTAGTTGTATCATAGATTCATTTTCAATACTAATTATATTCTATAAGTTGAATATACCTAATGAGTTTAAATTTCTAGAAGCCTATTATTTTTACAAATCTGTAGCATGTTACCTAAGAAGGGGACAGTTTAAAATATAGTAGTGAGAGTAAAAATGTTTAAAATTTTTCCAAAAAACAAACTATGTAAAAGTAAATATGCAGAGTTATCGGGTATTAACTTATTCATTTGGAATTAATTGTGTTTTTCCTTAAATAAACGTATGACCTCATTACTACTGCAAATGAATCCATTCATCTATGTAAATAGCAGGATGGTCAAAATGCAGAAATAACTCAGTATAATTAAAAGGCTTTATCTGTCATCTATATTAAATTATTTCATTATATTTTATCATCAGATTTAAGCACTGTCTGTGTAAAGTATTGCAGAGAGTATTCCAGAAGATTAGAAATTGCATCCTATGAGAAATAAGGTAGCTACAAACATAGTTTAACTCAGGAGTAGCCTCCCCTTGTAAAATCACTGTTGAAGCAGATAAAAGGGTAGCCTTGGATTTATTGGTGGGATAGATTGCCTATTGCCTGGGGGTTACATAGGAAAATCTCTGAGAGCCCAAAATTCTGCCTGCTATTTTCCTATTCTGTAAAATAGAAAAATAACACCTTTAATGTAAGGAATCAATAAGAAAATGCATGCACATTTCTTGAATTTGACTTAGTACACAATCTATAAGTTTTGTGAATAGTATTATAATTCTAATAGATACATATTACTTGATGGACTAGATAGCTCCTAAATTTTAAGGAAACGTGGCCACTTTTGCAAGATACTTTTTTTCCCAGTCATTTTACTTATTTATTTTTTAACTTGTTATTCTACTATAATTGTCCCAATTTTTCCCCCATTGCCTTTTTCCACCCACCCCAACCCTGCTCCCACAGTCAATCCCGACACCATTGTCTATGTCCATGAGTCATTCATAAATGTTCTTTGACTAGCTCCTTCCCCTTTCCACCATTATCCCCCTCCTTCTCTCCCCTCTGGCCACTGTCAATCTGTTTTATGTTTCCATGTCTCTGGTTTTATTTTGCTCATTGATTTATTTTGTTCATTTAATTCCTCTTATAAGTGAGATCATATGGTATTTGTCTTTCACTAACTGGCTTATTTCACTTAGCATAATATTCTCCAGTTCCATCCATGCTGTTACAAACGGAAGGAGTTCTTTCCTCCTTTCTGCTGCATAGTATTCCATAGTATAAATGTACCATGGTTTTTGGATCCACTCATACTGATGGGCATGTAGGCTGTTTCTAGCACTTGGCTATTATAAATTGTGCTTCTCTGTAAAAGGGGTCCATAGATTCTTTTGAATTGGTGTTTCAGGAATTTTAGGGTATATTTCCAGTAATAGAATCACTAGGTCAAAAGGCACTTCCATTTTTAATTTTCAGAGTAAATTCCATACTATTTTCCACAGTGGTGGCACCAGTCTGCAGTCCCACCAACAGTGCACTAAGGTTTCTTTTTCTCTACATCCTTGCCAGAGCTTCTTTTTTGTTTATTTATTAATGATGCCCATTCTGACAGGCGTGAGGTGATTCTCATTGTGACAACCTGTCTAATGGCTACTACTGTTGAGCAGGTTTTCCTTGTCTATGGGCCCTCTGTATGTCCTCCTTGGAGAAGTGTCCATATAGGTCCACTACCCATTTTTCAATTGGATTGTTTGCCTTCCTGGTGTTGAGTTATATGAGTTCTTTATATTTTTCTGAGATGAAACTGTATGTCCCTGTCCAATGTATCATTGGCAAATCTGTTCTCCCATACGGTCGATTCCCTTTTCATTTTGATGATGGCTTCTTCAACCATGCAGAAGCTGTTAATTTGTTGTAGTCCCATTTGTTTATTTTTTCTTCATTCCCCTTGCCCTAGGAGATAAATTGGCAAAAATATTACTACTTGGTCTATCTGATACTTTACTGCCTATGTTTTATGTTGGGCTTTTCATGGTATCACAACATAATTATTTAAGTATTTTATCCATTTTGCATTTATCCTGGCATATGGTATAAGTTGGTGGTCTAGTTCCATTTTTTGGCATGTACCAGTCCAGTTCTCCCAACACCATTTTTTGAAGAGACTATTTTACTCTGTCACATTCTCGTGTCCCCTTTGTCAAATAATAATTGATCATAGAGCCAGATTTATTTCTGAGCTAGAGACATTGTTAGAAATGGAAATAACAAATTATATCAGATTAATTCTCAGGTGTATGTGACCCTGCATTGATGAGGATCCTACAATAAGGAATTGTCCTACAGAGTTCTTTTTTTTAATTAAATTCATTGAGGTTACATTAGTTAATAAAATTATATTGGTTTCAGGTATACAATTCTGAGTTACATTGTCTGTGTATTGTATTGTGTGTTTATGACCCCAAGTCAAGTGCCTTGCCATCACCACTTATCCTCCCTTTATTCTGCCTCCCCCACCCCTCTCCCTCTGGCAATCATCATACCGTTATCTGAGTACCAGAAATTTTTATCTCCTCAGGTGATGACTAAACACATTCAGAATACTGTTTACAAGTAGAATTGCACAAAACCCACTCATTTATTAGCAAGGGAAGTCTCCGTGGAGAGTAACTGTAAATCACATAAGCTGCCATCTCATTTGAAATAGGAAGAAGCAACAAAGAACTGTATGACTTGCCTCCTCTTCTACCAGTCCCCTCCTAAAATCCAGCTCTTACCAACAGGCAGTAGACATAGATCATTCACAATGTTAAAAAAATAAAATTAAAATTAATTAAATAAAACAACACAAACAAACTGCATGTCATACTTGACTTGAAAAGAACATTACAATATTTTGTATTCATTATGCATTTAAAGAAGAGAGAGCAGAAGTAAAATAAGGGGAGATAAAGTATCTCCACTTTAGCTCGTGATCTGGCGATGGATGGGATTGTCGAGGGGCAGTGTGCTGAGCCTGCTCTGCCTGCCTCACACTACCATGAAATGAACGAAATAGAGGTCCACAGAGGGCAAAATAAAGTATGACGATAAAACTATTGGGCTTTATGTCTTTTAAATTAACAGAGGGATTAAACTAAGCAAGTTTAAAATGCCATTAAAAGAGTTTCAGTACCATAAGGGCAAGAAGTTAAGACTTTGACTATGTTTTACTTTCCAACTTTTGTTAATGTGTAGCAGTATAAATTCCCCTTCACAGATTACCTGTAAATCTTTGCTTAATAGGTGGTAGGATTTACTAAAAACAACCCTGCAAGGAAATTGACCTAAATTAGAATGCTTTCTTAGACTTTACCTAACTTTTTATTTTACAGAAAAATTGGGATTGTAGGCTGACCTTTCACTCTTATTTTGACTAATGTGTACATTCTTTTCTTTTTTTTTTTCTTTGCAGTTTTTTCTTGGGCATTATTCATGCTCTTAAATCTCTGTATCTTTGTGCTTTCCTGCCCTTTACTAACCTCTGCAGTCCTGAATTTATTCACCTTCTTTTTAGGGCATAAAACTGTCTTATAATGAAGGGCAAACTGTTTACATATGTGTGCCCAGAATATTCAAGGCCCTGAAGTAGCACCATGAGGCTTACCTGTTTTATAGGAAAGCGGCAATGTTCCAGAATGTTTCTTCCTTAGTCACGAGGCCCTCCAAAGGAGTGTAGCCACAAAGCATGCATCAGACAGAAGCGGGAGCCCTTTGACAATGGGGAATGCACCCATTTCATCCTTGTACATCTACCCTCCATGGGCCATACAACGAGAAGCTTCATCATAGCATTATAACAAAACACTTTTTTTCGTAATTTATTTGCAGGTTTAACTTAATACATGTAAGCTCCTTAAATATATGTCTGACAATTGGTAAGTCCTCACTGAGTTATTTCACACTAAAAATTATTAAAAAGTTTAAGGATAAATAGGAAACATGAGTTGAGGAGTGAACAAGCCTGTTTGATTATGTATTGTGCTATTTCCCTCTTATACAATTGTTAATGTTTACAAATGATAAAGCCTACATCTCGATTAGGAAAACAACCCTTTCACATAAATTAAAATAAGTACTACAAAATTCAGAAGTGAAATGACCAAAATACCCTTCAGGATATAGTTCTAAATTTTAATTCAATACATTAAATCACAATTATATTTGGTTTAGAAGAAAATCATCTAAAGTTTCTACTTAAATTAAGACAATTTAAGCATAATTTTCACTAGAATACAGTATGAATCACTTGGGATAAAGCTTTAACAATTGTCTTAACCACAGGCAAAATAACAACTGAAATCTAAATATCAAAATTTAGACAAGTAGTTTTAAATTTCCTACTTAAGCACAGGCAGAAAAAATTACATTTCTATGATCTACAATGTAGAAAGGAAACGAATACACGTGTGTGTAGAGAAATTGTTTGAAAGTTTGTAATCTATTTAAGAGCTTAACAACATCCTTTTATTTTAAAATCTATCTGATATTGGAACTTTTAAAAAATTACCAATATATCTAAAAAGAAGAATTTTGTAAAATTTTGTTTCTGAGAAAGTAAAATGAATTTTACAAGGCAAAGATAATTTTTACAAGGCTTAATCAAACTATTTCTCTAGTGCTGAAACCTGAATCAGAACTAATCATGTTATCCTCACTGGAATATTTCTATTGGTTTAAAAAAAAAATTGGTTTTGGTTTTCTTTTTTTGGTACCATATTCTATTTTTTTAACCTCTTATTGACCCAAAACAAACAAGCAAAAAACTAAAAAACTAAAAAGAAAAACAAAACAAATTTTAAAAATACCCTGCTTTCTTGAAATAAAACATGTTACAAGTTTTAAACTGAGTTACTCCCCATATTTACTTATCTAGTTTATCTCAATAAATCATATTTATTCAACAGTCTCTGAAAACATTTGGGTGTCTATCCTTAGCTAAACACATTTTTTGCATCACACATTTCCTGTTTGCCATCTTTCCATGGGTTTTCAAGTGCTAGGTCAAGGTATCAGTAAAGTGTCTTTTAACTAAAGTCCCTTTTCCAAATATTGACTAACCAGTAGAGACCGAGACAAAAATTGGGACTGTCATCTTCTGTGATCTTAGAATTTTTTATTGTATTCATAGTCTGAAATTTTATTACTCAAATATTATTTGATTTCATTCTACCTGCTTGGCTTATGTTGCTGTTGTAGTCCACCAAATCCCTTAGGCCTTCCTATAGTAGGTATGTAGAATTCAAGATTATGCTATGTAATACATTTTATATCTAAAAGTGGTACTTTAAATTTCTCTTTCTTTTTTAATTAATGTTTTTGTGATTTCATATAACCTGATTCATATAGAAAATTAATTTTCTCAACTCTTAAGTACCTTTTTTCTTTTAGTACTGTGTCAGCCAAAGTTATATTGATGGTTGTTATATGTTTATTAATGTGTTTGGTAGGATTAGAATGTACTAAAATTTTTTACAAAGCTTCCATTTTTTAGAATGATATTGTTATAAACATGTTGTACCTGTCCTTCAGTGTAAATGTATATTTCTCTAAATCACCTGTAATGCAAAGTTCCACCTTTTCTGAATAATAGCACTGTTTTTCAAATATTGTATTTTACTCTCAACAGCATTGTATAATGTGTTCTATTGGTTTCTATCTTTGACAGGATTTGGTATTGTCAAACTTTGAAATTTTTGCCATTCTGGTGATTAAGGAATTATAACTTTGGTTGCTATGTTGCATTTCCTTGAGTTTTGATAATGTTGAGTCCCTTTTCATAAGTGTATTTGCCACTTGGAAATCATAGAGAATGAAAAGATGTAGCACACTGGTATCAGGGAAATACATATCAATGTTCAAAAACAGAGAAAAGTGGTCTCCAGTAATGAGACTATTAACTGACTATAGATCATAAGGATTTACTCTGTTAAGAGGCTGGTATTAGATTTTTGTCCATTTTTTTTATTTGATTATCTACCTTTCATCAAAAATTTGAGTCATCCATCTGTTTATTATTAATTTATCAAGCTATACATTTAGGACATTAATCTTTTGATGGTTATATGTGTTGTTTATATGTTATATATTGCTTTTCTACATCTTTGTGTGTATATGTCTTCATGAAGAGAAACTTATAATTTTACTGTGGACAAATTCAACAACTGATCCTTTATAACTAGTAGTTATTCTCAAAACCATCTTCCTCCATTTTTGATGTTAGTATATTTGCCCAACTCCAGTATGCTTTCTCTTTACAATTTTCATGACTTCCAAAGTCTCTCCTTTATGTGTTTTATATATCATGCTTCTCTGTCATGTGGATATTTAAATTCAAAATTTTGGAGCTAAATGGTATTTCAGAGAACATTAAATTTAGAGTTTCTCCAAGTGTCACATATGTTTTTGAGAAAAATAATATAAATGAAACCATTTTGAAATGGAGTTGGAACTCTCATTCCAGGGGAAAGTCCTCTTACATCTCACTCTTTGAATCGTTGTAATGTTTGAATTGGACAAAATAAACTTGGGACTGGGCAAAGCCAACATTGTCTTACAAACAACTGTTTGTAAAACTAACAGGAAAGTAGCCTTTCTAACTATTAAGGACATTCTTTAGAATCAGTACAGAAATATATAGCGAAAAAATAACTTTGTTTATTGGTAACAATAGAAATTTATTCCTTCCATTCATGTAATAATGATCTCCCTTCCCATTCTCATAAAAACCCCATGCTATCACCCCATAATCAAAATATAATTTGGGTATCCTAATCTATGCTCTGAATTGCAATTATCTTTTTATCTAAAAAAAAAATGTTGCCTCTAACTTTGTTTTTTTTTTTTATTTTTAGGCTAACAGTTTACATGTATTAGAAGCATTTAAGGAGACGGTTAAAAATGTGCACTCTGTCCTGGCTGGTGTGGCTCAGTGGACTGAGCGCCGGACTGCAGAGCAAAGAAATGCCGGTCCGATTCCCCATTAGTGCAAATGCCTGGGTTGTGGGTCTGGTCCCCAGTAGGGGGCGAGTGAGAGGCAACCACACACTGATGTTTCTCTCCCTCTCTTTCTTCTTCCCTTCCCCTCTCTCTAAAAAATAAATAAATAAAATCTTTTTAAAAATATGCATTCTAAGATTTTCCCATCCACATAAATCTATTAGAATATCGGGGTTCTCAGATTCACACATGAGTGTGTGCATGCCCACCTACGTGGTTTTCTTTTTCCTTTTGTTTACTAAAGTTGGAGAAATATTGGGTAACCCAAACTGCTTGTTTTAAAGATACAAAATGCAAGATCCAAAAAAAGTGACTTAAGACCTTCCTTTAATTAGCGCCAGGGACTGACATTAAAACTCCTGTACATGAAGATACCCTCATAGATGACTGTATCATTGGCTCAAAACTTTCTCTTACTACCCCATTTCCCTTAATCCAGTATAACCAACACTAACTTCTGTTATTAACTTTAGAGGAACTCTTAAAAAAAACAGAAACAAAAACAAACTTGTTCTCTTTATCTTAACAAAAGGACCACCCAGCTGGATTACATTTCTCAGCCTTTCTTTCAGAAACACTTGGCTATACTTTTATGAATGAGACAGGAGCATAAATGATGTCTATTAATTTCAGATACTTAATATTTTTCGAGTTTCTCTGCCTGATCATGAACTCTTTTTTTTTCCCCCCCTGCAGGAATAGAAAGAACAGTTCTAGGGTGCCTGGGTTACAAATGACCAGTAAGTGGAGATGTGCTGCTGAATTTTCTGGTCCCTTTCAAGTTGTTTAATAAAACAAATAAAACTATGTGATTTTTTTAATTTATCAAATATTTGAGTTTCATTACAATAGCAAAATAGGATATACTACTGCTCAAGTGTTCATAACAAAGCAGACAATTTTACCTCTCTAGCAAGAGGTTCTAGTCAAGTGAAACATATATATGCTCACTTTACCTAATTTCCAATAACATGGAAAACAAAAGGGCTTTTCAGGAAAAAAAAAGTGCAAAAGAAAGTATATTGGAATCAGAGGCAAGTGACTAGAAAACAAATGCTTGGATAACTTATATACAATCCTTTTTAAGTTGAAATGGTGCTACCATTGCCTGGTATCTTTCAGAAAATCATTCAAAATATAAAACAGAATTCATTTATTTGCAACAGTGGCATTTTTCCCCTTCAACTTTTACATGGTATTTGAATTGATGGGAAATATAAAACTGTGCCATGGACTCTATCAAATAAGAAGTTGATGACTAGAAAATATGGTTGTTAAATGTCACATTGCTGTCTTCAGACAATCTTCTGCCTTCTGAAGCAACTGTTATAGCCTTGCTTCACTTGTAACACAATTTAATAATAGAATAATTAAAAATGTATTAATCTTAACATAAAAATTGAAGAAAGCCTCAAGAACATTGGTGACAAAATGCAATAAAAAGTTATAAAACATTGGTAAAATGTTAACCCAAACAGTTTGACATTCAATGTTTTATTGAAATTTTGCTGCTAATCCTTTATGAATTCAAATTAAATGAGGAAACTTTTTTTATGTAGGAAAATAACCTACAGCTGTCTTCATATCCTTCCATGAAGCTGTCATTGAAAGGTTACTGATATCTTTCTACTTAACTTCAATGCATGACCAGTGAAACTACTGAGCTTTCAGTAACATTAAATTAAAAGCCTCATAAAAGATTTACTCTTTAGAATTCTGGTATTTCTCAGTTAATGTATAAAGGTACATTGAAGGATAGGTATGTAAAAAGAGCTAATATAAATTAAAAATCCTACTTCAAGTAACTAATGTGTCTTAAAGCTATAATACATTCTTATGGTTCAAAGTCTTCAATCACTTTGAACACCTGAAGTTAGAAATATTACAGATAATATCAAATTAAGTTATTTGGAAGTCTCTCCTGAAAAATACGGGTACATTAAAAATATATTTTATCCTTAACTTAAAATGGTCTCTTTTTAAACACAGAAATTATATTGCTTATGAATACTGTGTATTTACAATTTGTAAGGCTACTTTTAAAGCCTCATACTGTGTATTTACTATTTGTAAGGCTATTTTACTTTTATTTTTTATATTTCCCTCTATATCTTAACATTTTACAGGTTTTTAAAAAGCTGTTAAATGAAAATTATATTTCTCCTTAATTATGTTCTAAAATATATTTTAGTATAATGAACCCACAGATTCAAAAATTATCAATTCATGACCAAATGTTTTTAATTTATAACCACACAGCTTTCCCTCACCTCTGTTACCCAGGCACAGTGGATTATTTTGAAGTGAATTCCAGGCAGCATATATTTTCACCCATACTTTTGTCAATATAAATCTCTAAAACATAAGAACTCATTTATAATGCATACCGAATACACTTATCATGCACGCAATACAAAAGCTTTCTTAGCATTTAATTAAATACTTGACTTATTTTATTTAAAAACCAAAATAACCAAATATTTCAAAAATTTATATGGAACCACAAAAGGCCCCAAATAGAAACAATAATCTTGAGAAAGGAGAACAAAATTGGAGGGAACATGCTACCTAGTATCAAACTATACTATAAGGCCATAGTAAACAAAACATCATGGTACTGGCATAAAAACAGACACATAGATCAATGGAACAGAATAAAGAGCTCAGAAACAAACTCGCACCTCTATAGTCAATTAATATCTGACAGACAAAGCCAGCACATACAACAGGCTAAAGATAGTTTATTTAATAAATGGTGCTGGGAAAATTGGACAGATATATGCAGAAAAATAAAATTTCACAACTTTATTTTGCCACACATGAGAATAAAATCAAAGTGGATGAAACTCTTACATGTTAGACCCAAAACCATAAAATTCCTAGAAGAAAACATAGGCAGTAAAATTTTGGACATTGCTCATAGCAATATATTTTCTAATATATCTCCCCAAGCAAGGGAAGCTAAAGAAAAAAATAAACAATGGGGTTACATCAAACTGAAGTTTTGCACAGCAAAATAAAACATCTACAAAATAAAAAACAACCCACTGAATGGGAGAACAAATTTGCCTATATACCTGATAAGGGGCTAATACCCAAAATTTATAAAAAAAACTTAGAAAACTCAAAACACACACACACACAAAATTCCAATTAATAAATGGGCAAAGGACCTGAACAGAAAAGTCTCCAAAGAGGACATATAGGTGGTAATAGACATGAAAATATGCTCAATGTCACTAATCATCATAGAAATGCAAATTAAAGCCACAATGAGATACCACCTCACAACTGTCACAATGGTCATCATTAATAAATCATCAAACAACAAACGTGGGTGAAGATGAGGAGAAAGGGGAATGCTTTTGCGCTGTTGGTGGGAATGCAGACTGGTGCAGCTACTGTGGAAAACAGTATGGAGAGACCTCAAAAAATTAAAAATGGAACTGGCTTATAACCCAGTGATCCCACTTCTGGGAATATTTCTAAAGGAACCCAAAACACTAATTTGAAAGAACATAAACACTCCTATGTTCATTGAAGTATTATTTACAATTGTCAAGATATGAAAGCAGCCCAAGTGTCCATCAGTAGAGGAATGGATAAAACAACTATGGTATATTTATACAATGTCATTCTACTCAGCTGTAAAGAAGAAAATTTTCCCTTTGCAACAGCATGGATGAACCTGGAGAGCATTATGCTAAGTAAATAAGCCAGTCAGAGAAAGACAAATACCATATGATTTCACTCATATGTGGAATTTAATGAACAAACTTAACTAATAAGAAAATCAGAGACAGCCCTATAGGTATAAAGCAGACGGACAGCACTTGAAGTGGGGGTTAGAGTATGAAGGGATTGAGCAAAAAGGAAAAGGAACTCACAGACACAGACAACAGTGTGGTGATTGCAGGGGAAAGCGGGATTTATGGATGATTCATGGTAATGGGAAAACACAATAAAAGAGAAAAAATAAGGAATAAACATTTAATTTAGATGTTTCTTGTTTTATATTTTGACCTTATGTCCCCAAATTTTTTGAGTGGCAAAACTGTTTTAAAAACTCTAAAAATTCCACAATACCAGGGATGCTTTGTAAAGTAGGTTTTATAAGAAATTTTGCTATTGTAACAAAATTAATTCAGAGAAATATACAAATCAGATGAGTATAGATTGATGATTTTGAAAATTAAACACATCTAGGAAACCACCATTCAGATCAATAAACACATTAGCCCATTCCTAGCTGTGCCCTTATAGCTTTCTTAGTGCCATATTTTCTCTGATATTTAATGTGATAAATGTATACTCCTGTATTTTAATTTTAAATTTATCTTCATCACACAATATACATTGTTTTGTTTCTGGTTTATGTTACTCAAAACCAAGCTCATGAGGTTTAAGCATATTGTTCTGCACAGTAGTAATTTCATCAGCCTGTGTTCTAAGTACTATTCCATTAAAATGTATCACAATTTATATATTTATGTATTATTCCTTTTAGTTGTTTCCAGGACCTGGTTATTATAAATATTCTCACTAAAAAAACACATGAATATATCTTTCAATGCAACTGTTTTCACAAATATGTTGGCTGTATTCATAGGAGTAAAACTGTTAAGGCATAGAGTACTTGCTTTTTCAAATTTAGTAGATATCTTTAAACATTTTCCAAAGTAGTTATACTGAGATTTACTCCTACCAGCAGTATAGTGAGAAGTCAATTAACCCCCATTCTTGTGAAAAGGTGGTATTATCAGATTATCATTCTCTTTACTTTTATTAAATCTGGAGGACCTGTACAGCTATCTCAGTGTAGGTTTACTTTAAATTTCTCTATGACTAAGATTGAGAAACTATTGGTCATTTGGAAATCAACTAACATCTTTGCTCAGGTTCCATTTTGGCAAGAATATTTCATTGGTAGAGTCATGTATTTCCACAAGGTGGCACATAACATCTACGTATTTCCTTTTAATGATATCGATGAACTCCAATAATCACTGCCTAGATTCATTACTTTATTAGGTGTTGGGAATATAGTGATATTTAGAATAATTTATACTTCTCTTTTTGTTGGAACATTTCTTTAAAGAAGCTTAAACTTTCTCTAATCAACAATTGGTTTTCAAGAGTTACTTACTGTTCATGTAGAAAATGAATGTTTAAAAAATATATTTGCTATTTACTACCCTTTAGGATATTCAAATGTTAAATTCTCAAGTTCTTGCTGCCTTGGGAGTCCTGAATTAAATTTATTTTTCTTTACCCCATGAGACTAAAAATATTACTTTTTTCCATCTTCTCTAGTATCTTACAAAGAGGAACAATGAATAAATTTTGACTTATTTATATATGTTTCAAATTATTGACATTTATATTGATGCTCAACGATCTTATCTTCAGCTAATAAGACATTTCAGGCTAGAATTTAGATCATTCTGAAATGCCTCTTGTATTCTTTGTTATCTGAATTGCTTTCTAAATGACAAATTACTCCAGGTTCATCTCGAAAACTCTTTCAAATTTGGGATCAATCACACCTTTTCAAAGTGCCTGTTTTCTTTTAGTTACAAGTTACATCTGATGCTACAAGTGTGCATTATGAAGGTTTTAGTCATTGTTCCTAGGCCTTTTCATTGAATAGAACTAGCAATGACTAATGCTTTTCCTTTTTAAGAAAAAATACATTCTGGACTCACACTAACATTTCCAAAAAAAAAGATAGTTTAGCTATTTCACTGAAATATGTTTATTATATGATAATTTTGGATATTATCAACTTTAATATAATTACTTGCATTAACCTACCATGATGTCACTTATAATGCTGTGTGTGTGTGCATATGAGGTTATGTTAAAAGTTAATGAGGGAGGCAGAATAATGGACTCCTAAGATTTCCATGTTCTACTTCCTAAAATCATGACCCTGATCTTCCCTTTCAAGAAATGTTGCAGGTGTGTTAAGGGTACGGAAAGTATTCTGATTATCCAAATGAACACAGTCTAATCACACTAGTTCTTATAAATGGAGCAATATTTCCTGCTTGGTCAGAGTGTTGATATAGCAGACAGGGTTAGAGACATGACACATGACAAGGATGTGATCCACTACTATGTTTGAAGATAGACAAAGGAGCCTCGAATCAAGGCTGCCTCAGACTCTAGAACATGAGCAACCCTCCATTTATAGACAACAAGAAACTAGGGACCCTGGTCTTAGAACCACAAGGAACTAAATTCTGCCATGAAACTGGATGAGCAAGAAAAAAGATACTCTCCCAGAGGACTTTGTTTTAATCCAATGAGAGCCATACTGGATTTCTCACCTAGAAAACTGTAAAATAATAAAGTTATGTTGTCTTGTTGTTTTTTTTAAATTGTTGTTTAAGTACAGCTTAGTCCATTTTCCCCCCACCACTCACCCTGCCCCTCCCATCTCCACCTCCCACCCTGGATCCTACCCACTTTTGGCTTTTTCTATGTGTCCTTTACACTTGTTCCTTGATTACCCTTCCCCTGTTTCTCCCTGTTTTCCCCTCCCCTTCTCCTCTGGTTACTGTCAGTTTGTTCTTTATTTCAATGTCTCTGGTTATATTTTGTTTGCTTGTTTGTTCTGTTGATTACTTATAGGTGAAATCATATGGTATTTGTCTTTCACCACCAGGCTTGTTTCACTTAGCATAATGCTCTCCAGTTCCATCCATGCTGTCGCCAAGGATAGGAGCTCCTTCTTTCTTTCTACTGAGTACTATTCCATTGTGTAAATGTAGCATAGATTTTTGATCCACTCATTCACTGATGGACACTTAGGTTGCTTCCAACACTTGACTATTGCAAATTGTGCTGCTATGAACATTGGGATGCATAGGTTCTTTTTGGTGTTTCAGGGTCCTTAGGGTATAATCCCAGCAAGTAGAATCACTGCATCAAAAGGCAGTTCCATTTTTAGTTTTTTGAGGAAATTCGATACTGTTTTCCCTAGTGGTTATACCAGTCTGCATTCCCACCAGCAGTGGACTAGAGTTCCCTTTTTTACAAAACCTCTCCAGCACTTGCTGTTTGTTGATTTGTTAGTGATAGCCATTCTGACTGGTATGAAGAAGTATCTCATTGTGGTTCTAATTTGCATCTCTCTGATGGTTAATGATGCTGAACATCCTTTCATGTGTCTATGGGTCCTCTGTATGTCCTCCTTGAAGGTTCTTTGCCCATTTTTTAATTGGATTGTTTGTCTTCCTGGTGTGGAGTTGTGTGAGTTCTTTATATATTTTGGAAGTGACAGTCTTGTCCGAGGTATCATTGGCAAATATGTTTTCCCATATGATTGGTTCCCTTTTTATTTCATTGATATTTTCTTTCTCCATGCAGAAGCTTCTTAGTTAGATGTAGTCCCATTTGTTTATTCTTTCCTTTATATCCCTTGCCCTAGGGGACATATCTATGAAAATATTGCTGTGTGGGATTTCTGAAATGTTCCTGCCTATATTCTCCTCTATGACATTTATAGTGTCATCACTTATATTGTCTTTTATTGACATTGAGTTTATTATGGTGTGTGGTGTAAGTTGGTGGTCTAGTTTCATTTTTTTGCATGTACCTGTCCAGATCTCCCAAAACCATTAAGCTTATTATCAATAAATCAACAGACAACTAGTGCCGGCAAGGATGTAGAGAAAGGGGAATGCTTCTGCACTCTTGGTGAGAATGAAGATTGGTGCAGCCATTGTGGAAAGCAATATGGGGTGACCTCAAAAAATTAAGAATGGAGCTACCTCGTGACCTTGCTATTCTACTTCTGGTAATTTATCCAAAGAAACCCAAAACACTAATTCAAAACAACATAGGCACCCCTGCGTTCACTGCAGCATTATTTAAAATAGCCAAGATATGGAAGCAGCCCAAATGTCCATTAGTAGATGAGTGGATAAAACTGGTATGGAACATTCTGACAACAGAAGACTACTCAGTAAAGGGTGAAAAAGAAGAAAATTTTTACCTTTGCCACAACATGGATGAACCAGGAGAACATTATGCTAAGTGAAATAAGCCTGCCAAAGAAATACAAATACCATATGATTTCACTCATATGTGGACTCTAACGAACAAACTGAACTAATAAAAAAAAAGGGAGGCAGATTTATCAACAGAGAACAGACTGTCAGCATTGTTGGGACATAGGGGGATAGAGGAAATCAGCAAAAAATAAAAAGGTCTCATGGGCATGGACAACAGTGTAGTGATTACTGGAAGCAGTGGGGCTGGTAGAGGATATGAGAGATATAAATGGTAATGGAAATACATAATAAAAAAGAAAAAATAAAGTTTTTTAAAAAGATTAAAAATGGACTGCTGTATGACCCAGAAATTCCACTTTTGGCAATTTATCTGAATAAACCTAAAACACTAATTGGAAACAATATATGCACCCTTATGTACATTGCAGCATTATTTACAATAGCCAAGATTTGGAAGAAGCCCAATTATTTATCTATAGGTGAGTGGATAAAAAAATTGCACATTTATACAATGGAATACTACTTAGCCATAAAAAAAAGGAAATCTTACCTTTTGCGACAGTATAGATGAACCTGGAGAGCATTATACTAAGTGAAATAAGTCAGTCATATAAAGACAAGTATAATATGATTTCATCTATATGTGGAATCTAATACCCATTTTAACTTTTTTTAAATCTAAGGTTATTTTGAAGTATGTTATTTAGTGTCCAAACATTTAGAGTTTTCTGAAGTATCTTTCTGTTATTCAATTCTAAAGTTATTAAATTGCAGTTAGAGAATATTTTGTTAAGTTGAATTTTCAAAATATGTTTGATCTGGAGAACATTATGCAAAGTGAAATAAACCAGTCAGAGAAGGACAAATGTGGTAAGACTTCACTCATATGTGGAATCTAATGAACAAAATGAACTAACAAGCAAAAGAGAGGTAAACTCATAGAGAGCAAGCTGATAGCTCTGGTTGTAGTGAAGGTTTGGGGGTGGAGGGATTGAGCAAAAAAAAGGAAAAGAACTCATGGTCATGGACAACAATGTGGTGATTGTAATTGTGGGGTTGGAAGGTGAGTAAAGTTGGAAGAGGGTATAAAAACGATAAATGGTAATTGACAAAAAACAAAAAATAATAATAATAATCAAGATAACTATAAAATAAGAACAAACTTTTAGAGAAAAATAAATAAAGTAAAATAAAATAATAAAATAAAATAAATATTGAGGCTTGTTTTTTGGCCCACAATAGGGTCTAGCAACATTTTTCTGTTCTGGACCATATAGTAAATATTTTATATTTTGAAAACAAAAAAAAAAACCTCTACAATTTCTGTTATGTATACCATTTTGTTTTTGCATTTAAACTCTTTAAAATGTAAAAACATGAATCGTTTGTGGGTTATATAAAACAGCCACAGGCAAAATTTAACTTATCCCTGACCTAGAATATTGTCTACCTTTGTGAATACATAGCTGGCATTTAAAAACAATATGAATTTTGTTATTGTAGGTCAGTATGTTTTATAAATGTTAGTTTTTTCAAATAGTTTGAGTGATGTTGGTCATTTAATATTTCTTTACTAAATTTCTATCTACTAAATCTGCTAACTATTGGTAGCATGTGAAATCTGTGATTCTAACTGTGGGTTTGTCTGTTTCCCTTGAAGTTTTAAATATTTTTACTTCATACCACTTGAAGCCCTATTACTGGTGCATAAACATTTAGGATAATTGCATTCTAAGATGAAATAATCCCTTCATCATTGAGAAATAAACTTCTTTATTCATGACAATAGTCTTTCCTCTAAAGTGTACTTTGATATTAAAATATTACTCCAACATTTTAAAATCAGTGTCAGCATGATATATCATTTATTTTCTCATTTCTGTTAACCTCTGTAAGTCCTTGTGTTAAATGCATTTAGTGTAGGCAGAGTATGTAATCGGTTCTTGATTGTTAGTCAACAAAAAATCTCTACCTTTGAATAGTGTTGTTTAGACCATTTATATTTAGCTTGTTTATTGATGAAGTAAGATCAAAAACTATTTTCTTGCCATTTGTTATCTGTTTTTTAATCTATTCCTTTGTCCCCTTTTTCTGTCTTCTGGATTAATTGAATACTTTCATAATTTTATTTATCACATTTTTTGGTTTATTACCTATACTTGTTGTTTTGTGTTAGTGAGTGCATTTGTGTTCGTAGTATACAGACTTTTCACAGTCTATCTTCGAGTAGTAGTATTCTACTTTATTTATATATTTAAATCTCATTTCAACTTCTCCCCTCTGGTGCTTTATGATTTTCATATCTTTATCTTTAATGTGTTTTACTTCATAAACTCTACATAGTTATTTGTTTAAATAGTAAATTATCTTTTAGAGGGATTTTAACAAGAAATCAAATTATATATTTACATATGTGTTTTCTGCTTTCACTCCTCATTTTCTTATGCAGGGCATGTTTTTATCTGGTACCATTTTGTTATATCTAAAATACTTCCTTTACTACTTCTTATAGTGTTAGTGAATTGATAATAAATTCTTCCAAATTTATATGCGTAGTTTTCAATTTGCTTATTTTAAAAGATAATTGTACTGAGTACAGAAATCTTCATTGACAGTTTTTTAATTACCTAAAGGTACAGTTTTACTCTTTTCTCCTGCTTTTTTTTTCTGAAGAGCAATCTATTGTCATTTTTATAATAATTGCTCTCTACACAATGTTCCTTTGTTTCTCTACCTGATTTTAGGATTTTGTCTTTATAACTAATTTTAGACAAATTGATTATGAAGTCCCTTCCTGTAATTTTGATCATATTTTGTACTTGACATTCACAGATATTTTTGGACCCATAAGTTTATAGTTTTAAACAAATTTGAAATATTTTCAGCAATTAGTTATTCAATTTTATTACTGCTTTTGTTTTATTTCATTTTCTTCACAAACTTCAATAGCGTATGTATTAAGTTGCTTGGAGGTATCCCAGAGTTCACTCATGTTGTTTTCATTTTTTTCCTGTTAAGCTCATTAATCTTATTTATGCAGTAGTTATCTGTTATTATTTCCACATACTGTATATTGTTTTACACACATTGCTCACTCCAGTTCTAGTGATGATATTAAAATGAATTTTTTCTAAGAACATTAATAACTAGTAGTTTATAATGAGTAATGTAACATAAACATTCAAGTAACAGAATGTAAGACTGATACCAGTGAACAAAAAAAGCCTTTAACTCTTGAAAGTTGTAGTTGAAGAATTTCTCCTCAGGATGAAATTTGCATTATATATAAGAATTTGTAATAAATGTCAAAAAAATTTAATTTCAGTTTGAAATGAAGGTAGTTATTAGATTTTTTTAAATATTGGATTGGAAAGTAAGATCAACATATTTGATAAAAAGGAAGGTGGCATCAAATGGAAAAGATGTCCATAGAAATCTAAAATTTGATTTGAGCAATAGATAATTAATGTAAAAATGTATGTTTCAATGTTTTATGGGTTTGTCTTGATGAGGTCATATTCATTAAATCCTTTGTTAAAAATCATATCCGGTCTGTTAAAATCACTTCCAGTTTTATGGAAAAGATAGCTTTTACCACATGCATTGCCTAATTAAATCATATTATAAGCAGTATTTGAGAATACACTGTTTTGTATGATCCTAAACTATCCCAAAGGTATATAATTTTAATTCAAGTCCATTTGAGTTATAACAATATATGAGATTGTAATGTAAATACCAGGAATATACTAACACTTCAGGGAAGAAATAACATTACAAGCAGAAAAATCAATATATCTGAAAAATGAATTTTGAGGGTAATGCTTTTAATAGAAATGTGTTAAGAAGAAGCCTTTTATGTAGCTTCTGTGTCTAGTAATTACATCACATCAGTATCTAAATACAAAATTTGATAACTACTACATAACATGAAAATGTGAAAAATCTATGAAGGATTTACCCAAGGGAGACTGCATGTCTGCATGTCATTTCTAGATTACATCACACTGATAAATGTCTTTAAAGCTTACTATATATAGTTTTCTGTAGTTTATCACATTAATTATGCACTTGTATGATTATTTCATTAATGTTTATTATATTCCATAATGTTTTAATTTACATGAGAGTAGAGTCTATGTCTCTCTGGATTATTTTTATTGTTCAGTATCTAGAAAAGTCCTTGGCACATTGTAGGTGTTCAATAATTCAATGAAATATAAATGAATATAAATAAGAAGAATTTAGTGCTACATAAGCAAGAACAAAAAATAATAATTATGAAACTATCAACAATTATCATTCAAGAAAGGGAACTGAATTACTATAATATAACAATAACACATCAGAGTATGGATTAAAAGATAAACAACAGTTTATATGCATAAATCAATCAGTAAAATTAAAAAGTTAAAGTTAATCTTTTAATTATTGGCTCATAGCTATTTTTATTGCTAAATCCTCAACTTATCATTAGGAACATTATGGCTTATTATATAAAACTTTGATTATTCCAATGGTAATAATTATGTGATGATAGTTAATTAAATATTTAAGAAGAAGAAAACTTCTATTGGTATTGTGAACTTCAAAGTCAATTCAGAAATTTAAATAAAAAAGTAAAATTTATTAGGAAGGAATTGTGGTGAAGATATTTCGATATTTCTCTGTTGAAACATTTAGAAATCAAACTATATATGAAGAAAATAAATCAATTCACAAAAGACATGATTCTTTTTATACCCATACACTGCTCAAGAACAGGATATGTTCTGAGAAACACATAATTAGGTGATTTTTGTTACTATGAGAACATCATACACAAACCTAGATGGTGTAGCCTACTACACACCTAAGCTATTAGTTTGGCCTAATGTTACTTACTAGGCTGCAGCTCTGTACAGTATGTTACTTGGGCAAAGCAACATGAGGTTAGATTAGGCATAAGAGAATATGATGTAATCAAAAGACACAGCATACGGGAGATGAATGAGCCTGCTGCGGCAAAACATAACATCATTTTACAAATATTTTTTAAAGTAGAAAGAGTACACTCTAAAATAATGATAAAAACATAGAATAGTCGAGTATTATGTACTATACATAATTGTATGTGTTATACTTTTATATGACTGGTAGCTCACCACATTTGTTTACACCAGCATCATCACAAACACATGAGTAATGCCTTGTTTTACAACAATAAGACGGCTATAGTGTCACTACAAAATAGGAGCCTTTTAGCTTTACTACAGTCTTATGGGACCACCATTGTATATGTGGTTCGCCCTTGACCAAAATACCGTTATGTGGACCATAACTATATATCAACTTCCAAAACAGGTAAGACCATCTTGTTAGAAAGAAGAAAAATAATTATTTTGTAATTATTTTTGGATGGATGGTGACTGGGAGGGGTATTGAAGCAAGATTCAGAGGTTATATTCTGATCTCTTTATTTCAGTACTGGCTATACAAGAGTGATTTTGTGAAAATTTATTCAAAAATAAATATATTCAATATAGGTAGGTAATATGTTATTAAAATATTTACATTAAATTATAGAATTATGTTTATGTTTGTCAAAATATTTTGAAATTTATTTTGTTTTTTCTTTTTCTGTATATACTTACTATACCATCATACATTTTTTTAAGTGGTTAGTATAGGATGGTGTGTTCTTGATGATACTTTAAAATTATTTAGAAATATTTTGTATTCTCTTATTTTTTAATAAAAACCTTCTATCCAACTTCACAAACACTGCAAAGTAACTTCCTCATCATCATATTGTATTCTATTCATTATACCTACCCTCCCACACACATCATATACACATCAAAAGGAACAGTATTTGTAAAGTAAATTACATGCCAAACAGTATCAACAAATCTAAACAAATATATTTCAATAAAACAAATCTGATACTAAATTTTTGATTTCTTGTGAATTTATTCCTGATCACTCAGTATATAATTGTCATAGCTTTTATAGTAAAAAAGTATAAATCCTTAATAATATTCTTCTCTGGTTAGAAAATAGTGAATATTAAAACTTGCATAAATACGTGATAATAATGTTTTATTATTTTGAATATATTTCTGAGGTGGAAAAAATTGGAAAATCAAGGTCAATGTAGTTACCTTTACTTTCAATATCTGAAGACATTACCTTTGAAAGTGAAAATTATCCTAGTGATTTATATTTTCATCATTATAGTCATTAAATATTTCTAAATCAAGCAAATGTTCTCCAATTACCAATATTATTTCTTAAATCAATGCAACATGTCATATACACAGGTATTTATGCATGTTAATGGGAGTGTGTGAAAGCATGTGCCAATGAGATACATGAGGTCTGTTCAGAAGGTATCCAGCCACATAATATGAAAAATAGAGATATTTACCGAAGAAGGTACAAGATAAAAGAAACATTGTACATAGGACAATGACACCTCAGTCACCTTCAAAGCAGGCACCTTGGGACCTCACATACTTCCAATTGCCATCGGCTACCTCATCTATTTTCCTGAATCTCATTGCCTGAAATCTCTTCCCTTTCAAAGGTGATTTTAGTTTTGGGAAAAGCCAGAAAGTCTCAGCATGCCAAATTTGGGCTGTAGGGCTGTAGGGGGGCTGAGTCACCTGGACAATTTGATGTTTCTCCAAAAAAATTCTGTAGGAGACTTGATTTATGAGTGGGTGTGTTGTCATGATAAAGCTGCCAATTACCAGTTGACCATAGCTGCGGCCTTCTGATTCATCCACATAGTCTCCAGGAAGGAATGTTTATGCTTAATGCAAAATTTGCTGCAAATTTGTTATTCTACTCGTTCAGTCATTTTGACTGTGACAGCCACACAGTACACACACTCGCTGAATGGCATCTACCATCCCCACTGACTAGTACAGTAAAGTCATCATTGTTCACACATGCACATTCCAGTCCACTCTCCTAGGCTGCCAGGTTACATCAATATTGCACAAACCATTCTCACTATACTAACAATGGTCTGACTTTTTCCAGACTGACGTTGTCTGTGTGTTACGTTATCAGAATTGGGTTAACAAATTATCTCTGTCTTTTAATCACCAGTTATATAAGCTTGAAAGGTTTTACTTATTTTTGGACTTGACACACATGTGGAAACATAATACAGGCCTACCTCGGAAATATCATGGGTTCAATTCCAGACCACCACAATAAAATGTGTATTGAAATAAAGTGAATCACACAAATGTTTTAGGTTTCTCAGTGAATATGAAAGTTATGTTTGCAGTATAGTGTAGTCTATTAACTGCTTAGAGCATTATTTCTAAAAATAATATACATACCTTAATTTTAAAATATTGCTAAAATATGCTAACCATCTGGGCCTTAGGTGATTTATAATCCTTTTGCTGGTAGGAGCTTTTATCTTCAACTTGTAAAAATAATGTGACACCTGTGAAACACAATAAAATGAAGTTCAAAATATGAGGTGTACCTATATATGTATTATTTTGTCTGTTATATATTTGCCAATATCTTTTTGTGAAAATCACATTTTTTGTTTGTAGCAATACTTTAGTCTTTTTGAAGTATATTCTGAGTGTAAATATACAACTTATTTATCAACTCCCAAGTATGATCTTGCTATTATGAATTTTAATTTCCTTTCTCAAACTAATCTACCATGAACATTTGCTTAAAAATCACTATAATTTATCACACCTGTTTTTACACTTACAGACTATTTCAATGATTGGTTTCCTGGTTAACTTCTTTCTTTCTCCTTTTGTGTGTGTGTACTTTCATGCTATTAAATATGTAATAAATGTCTATATGTGTGCAATAAACTTATCTGAGATGTACTTTCATTATAATTTGCTAATGAGTTTCTGGGAGAGTATTTGTCACTCACTTTAACCTTTTTTTAAAAAATTGAGGTAAAATATAGATTATATTAGTTTCATGCTTATAGTATAATTATTTGACACTGGTATACACAGCAAAATTATCACCAGAATAAGTCTAGACACCATCTGTCACCATAAAATGTTGCAATTTGTGCATGTGTGTGTTTGATAACTTTCAAGATCCACTCTCCTGGAAACCTTCAAATATGCACTGCAATACCACCGACTATAGACACCATGCTGCACACCATATCCCAATGACTAATTCATTTCACAGCAGGAAGTTTGTAACCCATTTTCACCCACTTCTCCTATCTCCCAAACCCCCTCTCACCTGAAAAACACAACTCTTTTCTCAGTGCCCATTAATTGTGTTTTGTTTTGTTTGTTTTGTTTTTTGTAGAATCCATCTATAAGTGAGATCACAGGGTATTTGTCTTCCTCTATGTGACTTCTTTCACTTAACATTATACCCTCAAGGTCAATCCTTGTTGATGACAATGTGAAGATTCCATTCATTGTATGGCTGAGTAGTATTCCTTTGTGTATATAGGTACCAAATCTTCTTTATCCATTCACCCAGGGACAAATGCTTAAGTTGTTTCCATATGTTGGCTATTATTAACAATGCTGCAATGAACATAGGAGCATTTATGTCTTTTCAAATTAGTTTTTTCATCAATTTTGGGGAATAAACAATCGAAGTGTAATTGCTGGGTTATACAATAGTTCTATTTTTAATTTTTTGAGAAGCCTCAATACTAACTGTACCAGTTTTGACAGTCTCTGCACCATTTTTGTTTCCCACCAAGAATGCACAAGTGTTCTCTTTTTTCTACATTCTTGCCAACACTTGTTATAACTTGTATTTTTGATAACTACCATTCAACAGATATTATATAATATCTCATTGTGCTTTTGATTTTGCTTTTCCTGGATGAGTATTGATTTTGAGCATCTTTTTATGTGCTTGTTGGCCACCTGTTTGTATTCTTTCAAAAACTTCTCTATTCAGATCCTCTGCCCTTTTAAAAAATCAGATTGTGTTTTTGCTGTTGAATTGTATGAGCTCTTATATATATTTGGATATTAATCTTTTATTATTTTTTGCTTTGAAAATCTTGTTTTTTTTTCCTATTCAGTAGATTGTCTTTTCATTTTATTGATGGTTTCCTTTTCTGTGCAGAGGCTTTTTAGTTTTGATGTAGCACCACTTATTTTAGCTTTTTCTGACTTTGCCTTTGGAGTCAGCCATCCTCTCTCCCCAGATTGCTAAGACCATTATCATGTTATTTACCACCTATGTTTTCTTCTAGAACATTTAAATTTTAAATTCAAGTCTCTAATCCATTTTAAGTTAGTTTTTGTGTATGGTGTGGGTTAGTATTCTGGTTTCATTATTGTGCGTGGCTGTCCAGTGTTCTCAACACTATTTTTAAAAGAGACTATTCTTTCTCAATCATGTATTCTTACCTCCTTGATATAAATTAATTGACTCTGTATACATGGGTTTTTTTTCTGGACTTTCTATTCTGTTTCTTTGATCTATGTGTCTATTTTTATGCCAATATCATACTCTTTTGATTACTATAGCTTTGTAATATAGTTTAAAACCAGGGCACATGATGCTTAAAGTTTTGTTCTTCTTTCAAAAGATTGCTTTGACTACTCAGGGTTTTTATTTTGTTTTTGTTCTATTCAAATTTTAGATTTTTTTTTCTATTTCTGTGAAAATGCAGTTGGGATTTTGATAGTGATTGCATTAAATCTGTAGTAAGGTCATTTTACCAATGTTAATTCTTCCAATCTAAGAGCATGAAATAATTTCCTATTTTTGTGTATCTTCCTGTATTTGCTTCATTGTCTTATAGTTTTCAGTGTATAAGTCTTTCACCTCCTTGGTTAAATTGATCTCTAGGCACTGTGTGTGAGTGTGTGTGTGTGTGTGTGTGTGTATTTTATGAAATTATAAGTGAGATTTTCTTAATTGCTCTTTCTGATTTTTTATTGTTAATGTAGAAGAATACCACAAAATTTTGTAGGTTGACTTTTGTACCCTGTAACTTACTGCATTTGTTCATTAGTTCTAACAATCTTCAGTGGAATTCTAAAGTTTTCTATATGTAAAAATCATGCTATCTGCAAATTGTGACAGCTTCCTGCTTTTTTTCAGATATGGATGCTTTTACTGCTTTTTCCTACCTAATGGTTCTGACTAGGACTTCCAATGCTATGATGAAAAAAAATGACAAGGTGGGTCTTGTGTTGTTCTTGGTCACAAAGAAAAAGCCTTCAACTTTTGAGCATTGAGTGCAGTGTTAGTTGTCAGTTTATCATATTTAGCTTTTGTTATGTTGAGGTAAATTTCCTCTATACCAACTTTATTGACACTTTTTATCATAAATAAATGTTAAATTTGGGCAAATGTTTTCTATGTATCTATTGAAATGATCATGTGATTTTATCCTCCATTTTGATAAAGTAGGTGATTGATTTTTGGATGTTAAACCGAACTTGCACCCCTGAAGTAAATCTCTCTTGATCATGGTATTATGATCACTTTAATCTCTTTTTGAACATAATTTGCTAATATTTTGCTTAAGATGTTTACATCTATGTTTATCAGGATGCTGTCCTGAAAAATTTATTTTTGTGGTGTCCTTGCCTGGTTTTGTTCTCAGCATAATGCTTGCCTTAACAATGAGTTTGGAAGCATTCCCTTCTCTTCAATTATTTGGAAAAGTTTGAGAACAGGTGTTAAGTCTTCTTTGACTGGTAGAATTCTCCAATGAAGTTGTCTTGTCATGGACATTTGTTCAGAGTTTTTAAATTAATGATTCAAGCTTGTTACTAGTAATCAGTCTATTCAGATATTCCATTCCATCATGATTCAGTTTGGTAGGTTGCATATTTCTATAAATTTATTAATTTCCTCTAGGTTGTCAATTTGTTGGCATAATACTGTTAATAGCAGTGTCTTATGATCCTTTTCATTTATTTGGTATCAGTCGTTATATCCTCTCTTTTATTTCTGATTTTATTTACCTAAGCTGTCTTTTATTTCTTTATTGAACTTTTATTGAATTTATTGGGATTGTATTGGTTAATAAAACTGTGTAGGTTTCAGGTATACAATTCTACAATATATAGTCAGTATATATGTTTTGTGTTTTTACTACCTCAAGTCAAGTCCTCTTCCATCATCATTTATCCCTTTACCCTCTTTTACATCCCCCCATCCTCCCTTCCCTCTGTCACTCACCATAATGTTGCCTGTGTCCATGAGTCTTTCTTTTATTTTTTTTCTTTTCTATTTTTGATTATTTTCTTAATCCCGTCACCATTCTCATCCAGCCCCCAGCCTTTTCCATTCTGACAGTTGTCAGTCAGTTCTCTGTATCTATGAATTTGCCTCCACTTTGTTTGTTTATTTTGCTCATTAGATTCCACATATAAGTGAGATCATATGGTACATAGTACTTGTCTTTCTCTGACTGGCTTATTTCACTTAGCACAATATTCTTAAGGTCCATGCATGCTGTCACAAAAAGTAAGATTTTCTCTTTTTTTACAGCTAAATAATATTCCATTGTTTAAATGTACCACTGCTTTTTTATACATTTATCTACTGATAAGCACTTGGACTGCTTCCATATCTGGGCTATTGTAAATAATGAACATAGTAGTGCATACATTCTTTAGAAATAGTGTCTTGGGTTTCTCTGGATATATTTTCAGAAGTGAAATTGCTGGGTCATAAGACAGTGATGAGGCTAGCAAAATGTTTCTCTTTTCAAATAACCAACTCTTAGTTTCATTGATCTTTTCTATTATCTTTTTAGTCATTATTTTACTTATATCTGATATGATCTTTATTATTTTCTTACTTCTACTAAGTTTTGTCCTTGTTTTTCTTTTTCTACTTCCTTTAAATGAAAGTTAGATGGTCTGAGTTATTTTTTGTTTCTTGAAGAAAAACATCTCACTATGAATGTCCCTCTTAGAATCACTCTTATTATACCTCATAAACTTAAAAAAGTTGTATTTATTTTTCATTTTTTTCAAGATTTTTAAAAATTTTTTTTGTTTCCTTCATTGATCCATTGGTTACTCAGTAACATGTTCTTTAATATCCATGTATTTGTGAATTTTTCAGTTTTCATTTTGTAGCTGATTTTTTGTTTCATAGCATTGTGGTTGGAAAAAATTATTGGTATGATTTCAGTCTTATTAAATTGAGCCTTGTTTTGTGGACTAAAACATGATCTATCTGGCAGTATGTTT
Organism: Mormoops blainvillei; assembly: GCA_004026545.1. NCBI lineage: Eukaryota > Metazoa > Chordata > Mammalia > Chiroptera > Mormoopidae > Mormoops > Mormoops blainvillei. Next base: position 134,618 of record PVJD01000815.1, read on the forward strand.
CATGTACACTCAAGATAAATTGCATTCTGCTTCTTTTAATTAAAATATTTTCTCTGTGTTTTAAAAGTCAATCTAGTCTAATGTGTTGTTAAAGGCCAGTGTTTATTGACTTTAAACCTGGATAATCTATCCATGATGTATATGGGACATTAGAGATTATTGCTGGTATTGCATTGCTGTCAATTTCTAGCTTTCCTTCTGTTTACATTCACACTGTATATTTAGGTGTTACTATGTTGAGTGCATAAATCTTTACAAAGATTGACCCCTTTATCATAATGCAATGTCCTCTGTATTACAGTATAGTCTTTGTTTTGAAGTCTAAATTGTCTAAGTATAGCAACATAGGTTTTTATGGTTTCCATTAACATGGCACATCTTTTTCCATCCTTTCACTCTCAGTCTATGTGTGTTCTTACATTTAAGTGAGTTTTATATAAACCACATAAAGGTAGGTCTTTTTTTTTTTTTAAATCATTAAGCCACTCTATACCTTTTGATTGGAGAATTTACTCTATTTACATTTAAAGTAAGTATTGATATGTAGGTACTCATGGTCATTTTGCTGTTTTTGCAGTTCTTCTCTATTCCTTTCTTCTTTTCTTGATCCCCTCTTTCTTTTTTCTCCTTTGCTTATTTTCTTTAGTGTTTTGTTTGAGTGTCATTCCCTTTATTTTTGAAAATTTTTGTAGGTTTTTGGTTTGTTACCATGAGATTCACATCTTATTATCTAGCTGGTTTTTTCCTTAATTTTTCAGTCTGTATGTCTATTAATTTTAAGTGAGTCTCTTATAAGCTGCATATTGATAGGTCATGTTTTTTAACCTATTCATCTACCCTTTGATGTTTTATTGTAGCATTTAATCCATTTACATTTAAAGCAATTATAGATGTGTGTACTTTGTCATTTTTTTCATTGTTTTCACCCTTTTACAGTTCTTCTCGGTTACATTCACCTTCTCTTGTATTCTTCCCCTGTGGTTTGATGACTATTTTTAGTTACATTGAGATTCCTGTCTTATTATCTTCTGGGTATCTACTATAGGTTTTTGCTTTGTGGTTATGATGAAGCTTACATATGACACCCTGTTGGTGCTATCAAGACAAAAGGAGAACATAAAAGTGGTGCCTGCTGGTTCCTCTGTTCCCAGAAAGAGTCCCAACAAGCCCCTCTCACTCATTTTCAGAAGAGGTCAATTGAAACTTATGAAAAGCACATTTTAAATGCTAAAGGGCAAGGATTATTTTCTAAGTTTCCAAATCATAGTTGACAGTTACCTGAACATAGCATTACATGGCTGACATATAGTAAGAAATAACTAATTATGTGTTGTATGAATAAGTAGCATATACACACCTTTCCTAAGAACTAGATGTTATACAAAAACTGAGGCAGGTGTAGAGAACAAAGCAGGGATTGGGTACTAGAAATGAAGTGAAGCTAATAAATTGTCACAGGAAAAAATCAAAAGGGCCCTAAACACATACATACACATGTGCACACATACCTACATGCATGATATATATGGATGAAAACTACCCAAGAATATGATCACACCCTGATAGTATCCACTTTTGTTAGACATTGCTCCTAGCTAATCATCGACATTCTAACTTATCAACAAAAAGTTCATTTACGATTTAATTAAGAGACTTAATGTTTTCCTTCATACACCTTCCTCATCATCTTACAGAATTTCAATACCCACATGGATGATTCATCTAAAAATCTTATATTTTTGACCTACTTACCTGCTCCTTCTGTCAGCAGAACACATGGGCACATCCCAAAACTTATATTATTTTACTATTGGATCTCACATCCAATTAGTTAATTATTTTACAAATATCTTGTATCTTTCTAGAATCTACACTCCATAATTTCTAGATTTCTTCAGAAAAAGTTAGGCTGCTATTCACTGGCTCCACCATTTTCCTCAGCAGCCATCATCTTCTCTCACATCTACATTTTTCCATCAACAGCTGTAATTCCATAGCCCATTTATATACTGACTTCTTTAGAATATTCTTAACTCTATGGTATGTCTGACAACATTTTAACCCTGGTTAAATGAGAATACATTCTTCTCCTGACTGAGTAAAGAAACTATTGAAGAAAGTAATAAAAAGAAAGAGAGAGAAAGGGAACTCAAGACTGTTTTTAATTTGAGATAATGACTGCGTACATCAGTTGGTGTTCAACTACCTCATTAATCCACTAATCTTTTTCTTTTTCCTGAGCCAATTGTTTGTTTTCCTTCATATCTTCCTTTACACCTCTACCATTCCTACTATAGCTCTAATTTGGTAGCTTTGCCACATATTTAAGAAAAAAATAAGGTAGAAACTTCCTCTATTTCTGTTTACCAATTTATAAAACAACTTTCATTGTTACCCATATTCTTCGTTTTTCCCTGCTTATAGTGAAATAAATGTTCCTATGTTAGTCAAAGGTCAAACCTGTAACTCACAGTTGGAGTCTTATTCTATCTTGGCTTTTTCAGACTTAGCTTCTGCATTTATTTAACTTTTCCCCATTTGCATCATTAATCTTTCTCTCTTTCTCTATCAGACTACATTCATAGGTATATAACCATACTACAGAACAACCACAATTAATAACTAAAACATAATCAAAACCCTCCAATAATCCTGTGTTCCTTCAAGCTATTGCTCTGTTTTAATTTTTTTTTTAATATCCATGGCAACATTTATAATAAGCTCTAAAATCAACTATTGTATTTCCTTAATGCTGTTTGCTCTCCAACTCAATTTTAATCTCAATTCCATCCTTAACTCCTTCATCAAAACTGTTACATAATGTTCAAAAATCTCTTTGTAACCATAGCTAATAGCCATCTCTTTTCCCTCATTTTATTTGAAGTTTTGATAGTTATTATTCAATGATCCTTTGAAGTATATATTATCTCAATTCTGCTAAACAACTTTCTCCTTATTTGTCCCTTGCTTTAGAGTCTTCTTCTCCTTAGTCTACTTTTTGAATAATTTCTGCTCTAAATGTTGGGTATAGAACTATCTCCTCTCATTCCTTAGCTTCTCCTAATTTGTCTTATCAATTCCTATAAATTTATACATCTAATTATTTCATATTTTCTAAATATTTTTCTACAGTCCTGACTTCTTAATTGAACTATAGATTCCTATCTCAAATCACCTCTGGAAATATTTATTTATAGTAACTTATAAATAATTTATTTATTTATAGCAATCTTCCACTCAGTTTCCCATGCCAGCAAATGACCACATCATCAGCCAAGTTATGGTGTCTAATCACTAGGGTGTATACTTGAAACTAATATATTGTATGTCAACTGTAATTGAAAAAAATTTAAATGATTTAAATGTATAAATGAATGAATGAATGAATGAGTGAATGAGTGAATGAATGAATAAGTAAATAAATAAATAAGAAAAAAGTCAAGTACTTATTTGTACTAGGGAACCCCCACATACAGTCACAAATTTTAATCCAGCTACAGATTTGAAAGACCTCTCTGAGTGCTGATTTGTAATAGCAGGCAGAGTGGGGTCACAAGAATCAATAAAGCAGTGAAAACAAGAAAAAAAACCCAGTTATCTAGGTTAAAAACTTTGGTGTCGACTTTGGTTTCTCCCTTTTCCTCAACTTCATTTTCAACCTCATCAATTTAGCCTAACAACGTCTCATCAAAATAAATCCCAGGTTGACCTACTTCTCTCCGAATTGTCTACTTATGTGTATAACTATTTCTGGATTTTATTTTGTTGACCTATTTTAACATCAATTCAACAACTGTCTTGATTTCAGTAGTTTTATAAAAAATCTTTAACTTGAGTAGTATAAGTCCTCCAAAAAAAAAAAAATATATATATATATATATATATATATTTTTTGGGCTATATATATATATTTTCAAGTTGTCATTTCTATTCTAGCTCCTCTGAATTTCTTAAGGGGAGAAGGAAAAGAAGAAGAGGAAGAGGAGGAGCAGGAGGAAGAGAATAAGAAGCCTGCTATGATTTTGTTTGGTAATATGCTGAGTCTGTAAATCAATTTTGAAAGAATTGATACCTGATAGCATTGAGTTTTCTTACATAGTAAGAAAAAGTATTATATTTCCATCTAAGTCTTCTTTAATTTCTCTCAGTGATATCTTATATTTTCAGTGCATAATCTTCTACCTCCTTGGTAAAATCTATTACTAATTGTATCATATTTTTGATGCAAACATCAGTTGACACTCAAAACTGCATCCTATTCACTGTCCCTAACATTTTCCTCAGTAACCATCACCTTCTCTCACATTTTCATTTTTTCATTAACAACTATAATTCCATAGTACATACCCAAGATAAAAAAAGATCATTTACATTGGTTCTCAAAGATGGTAAATGTTTTATCTTAGTCTATGAAAATTGTTAACTATTAATCTATATCACAGTAAATTAAAAATTACTTGTTTAAAAATAAATTTAGTACATCTGTGATTTAGTTGCTTGTGTGTAGGGAGATAGAAAATGTGATAATTCATTAGATGATCTCTGAGTCCATTTCAGCTCTAATATTCTGTAATTCAAAGCAAACTCTCACCTTGTTATTTCAAGTATTCTCCTCTCTCTGCTATTGATTTTAATTATTAAACAGGTCATTCCATGAGGGTGTAGTCAAAGCTCTTTTGAACAGAAATATCAGTAACTCACTCTACTTAGTTAAAGAAAAAAGTGTGTGTTGGGAGGGAATTTATTGTCAGCAGATTAGCTTTTCTACATGAAACCCAATGGCAGAAAACAGAGTTAAATCTCACTAGTAACAGGAGTCAAAAACACTTAAAAACTCTTAAATGTGATTGTTCTCTTTTAAATCTGGGCCACAAGGTGTTTGCTTTGCATTTCGACACATATGTGCTTCATTCTTTTACTTTGAAATGTAAATAATTTTGGATTTTAGCATGTTCGCAGCCAAATAAAGTCATCCCTGCCAATCTATGCTGCACCAGTTTAAGGACATAACAGAGACTAACTTAAATTACTATGTCCCAGTTCCAAATTCATGGGAAGATATTTAGGATTGGTCTGACTTCAACCAAATGTCTGCACTAGTCAGCTGTGGCAGGGGGCAAATCTCATGACACAGGTTAACTACCAGAGTCATACCTAACAAATAGGTAGAGATTTCTGTTAAAAGTCTGAAAGATGTGTACTGAGAAAACATTCTAAAATGTATCAAGTTCACACAGAAATTATGAGAATATTTCAAAAATATAGAGATTGCTAAAAATTAAAATATCTCCAAACCGAACAATATAAACTTTACAATGTTAGAGAAAATTCAATTTATCATGATACTGGATTTCTATGGAAAAAACAGTTAGTTGTTTCCTATGGCATTTTCTCTTTTTGAACAATGAATTTTGTGGACATGTCACAGGTGGGCACAAGTAACCAGGCTCTTGGTGCTCACATAAAAAGAATCGAAGTGAACATACAGAGAGTTTATAGCAGAAAGAGAGAGCAGATTTATTAAGTGATAACACACTCCACAGAACATGGGAGTAGGCCAACTCCAAGCAGAGATTGTCCCCAGGAGCTGGAGGGCTTCTACTCTTACAGGGTGGATATTTCCTGGCTACATTTGGTGGGTTTTTATTACTCATGTACAAGTAGTTATATTACTTTAAAGCTACTGCACATGTGGTCTCCCATGATTTTCCTTGATTGGCCACTGGGGAAGGGGGGTCCCACAATGCTAATTTATTGTAATGCTATTACAATGAATCAGGGGTCACTTAACATCTTCTGAACCGGTGCATTCATGATTCCTGTATTGATGTCCTTAGCCCTGGGGCACCTCTGAAGTTTCCTCTTTCCTGACTATCTCCTGCTTGAGACATATCTGTCCTATTCATCTACAGAAAAAATACCTCCTATATAAAATAATTTCATGTAGGCATAGACATGTGCACTAGACAGTTTTAAAACCTCAATATCTCTAATTAAATGTCTCTCTGACATATAGTCAGTAGCAGGGGCTCTCATGACTGTACTAAAGACCTGTGAAATCTAAGCAGCACAGAAGTTCTAAGAGCATGAATTCGGAGCATGGAACCGTAAAAGAAAGGCTCAGCTATTCTTTCTAACATTTAGTGCTTACTGGAGCCAAATTGAAATATAATAGTTGCAAAATAAATTTCCATGTGGAAAACTTAGGCTTAGTGTGAAATTAAATTTAACAAAGTGAATGTAATGTGAATTCATTAAAACAAATGTGGAAAATGAAACTTCTAATAGACTCTTAAATGCATGCTATTAAAACAATAGAAATTGAGAAAAAGTTAGGAATTCATCAGAAAAAGTTAAAGCTGTTATATTCAATTTACTATTATAATTTATACATACCAACCATTTGGCTAGTTGTATGAGATTCTATGATAATTAATATATTTTAAATAATATGTCTTACATATACAAAATATATACTATAGATTCCATATGAAACTAAAATTATAGTTAAGCAATTCTCTGATTCTTACTCCTCAGTAAAGAGAAGAATCAATTGCTGTATTAATTCCATAGAAGCAGCAAAGGAGAAATTGAATATTTTTTAAAATGTCATTTTTAAAGGTGACAAAAAAAGTGAAGAAAATATTTTTTATTAAGAGACTTGAGCTACATTCATTTCCGTTTTCTATCTACTGTGCATAAAACATTTGGAAACCTCAGTGAATTAGGAATAAAGAGTATACTCTGATAACAAAAGCATATAAAGTATATGATAATCCCATGAAAGAATGAAAGATACTAGTAGAAACATAGAATGATAAAAGGAATTTTTTACCTTATGTATTCAATACAGTGATCTCTCATTGGTATAGCATTTTTCAGTTTTCAAAGCATGGCCCCATGTGCAATCTGAATTGTCAATTGAAACAGAAAGGAAATAAAGATAGATCAAGAAACTGGGGTCAGAGGGGCTGAAATGTCACATGGTTAAGGTTGAGATCAGGATTTATAATCTGATGATTATCCTCTACATAAAACTGAAAATAATTTTCCTATGTATTTATAATACCTCAAATACCCATTTTTTGAGATCATGACAATTCTATGAGAATAGATAAAATGTATTTATTGAAAATGACAATCATTTGATGATAACAGCTCACTGTTATTTCATTTCTTATCATTACTATTTTAAGTGGCAAATTAAATTAGTATTTATTTTATGAGAATTATCTCACTTTCTTCTTAAACTCAACAGCTTAATGTGAGGGGGAAGTTATAAATATTTCCATTTTATTTCTATCATTCTTCAGAATAAAAGAAATTCTTGATAATTGAGTCAGCATTGTTGGAAGGTTGGGTTATTTATGGGTGTTTAGGAACTGGGTTTTTCAGCTCCTTTATTACTAGAGAGTATTTAACAATCATAGACACAGACACACAAACACACACACACACACAGAGTAATTGCAAAAGAAAGTTACATGGTTGCACCATGGTCCATTCTTCCCTATACTTACTTCCTGTTGCAAGGCAGGGCATTTTCATGGCCTAACCTTCTTTCTGGAGATTGGTGTAGTTGACGGAATTGATACTTCTTGGCTGTGCTATGTTTCTTTCAAATGAAATGGAAAGAAATTTTATCTATTCTCTAAGAATTTCAGTAAAAGTCTCAAAGTCAGAGATGATCAAGGATATGTGTCCCTACATTCTAAAATCAAATACAATCACTTCCTCAAAGGACATACTACGAGGCAGCCAGATGGTCTGGTGATCATCCTCAAAAACCTATACAATAACACAGCAATTCAGAGAAGAAGATTGTTCTTTAAAGGGAATTTCAAACCTACAACAACTTTGTTTCTTTCTTCTCCTTCTTTTAATTATGGAGGGTAAAAGGCAACCACATCTTCTATAATTTAAGCCTCTTGATAGGGTACTTAAAAGAATCAGCCATACATATACATATACATATATATATATATGTGTGTGTGTGTGTGTGTATACTCATACAGTTTTCAAGAGGAGAAATAAATATCTTGTAGTTTGCTTGAATGTTGAATGAATAGGAGAGATGCATAGGCCACGTAGTTGTTGGAATAGAAAGTGAGAGACATTTTTGGAAGAATTAAAACTAGCCCTTTAATGTTTCTGTATGGGTCACAGAGACTGGTACCTGCTGATAAAGTCTGAAGGCAGATGGCTGAATATCCCTAAGTGGCAAAGAAACTAGAAAGGGGACCAGTTGCTTTCTGAGGTAGTGGAAAAGGTTGCATGAGTTTCAAGGCTTCAATTCTAAGCCATGAAAAGTAACTGAGTTTCAGTTGTCATAAAAAGATATTTCTCAAGAGAACTATCTTTGAAAAGGGAATTCAGCAGTGGGAGGGAGATCACCACTGTGCCAAAGCTGGAGAAATATGGCCAAAGTCAGTTGGAGAACGCACTTCCTGTGTTACAAAGTGGTTAGAAGGTGCAGAGGAATCTTCATCATCTCCAAATAACCAAGAATATGCTCCTCAAAGAAGCTAGCTATTGAAAAAATGTATTTGAACCAGCCAAGAGAGAACTACAAATTTTAAAAAGCTAAATTGATAGACCCTTGTCATTGTCCTGCAATCTCTTCATACTGCTCAGTTCTGGAACAGCTAAAATCAACAGATGAAGGTTAGGTCTTGAAGGTGGTATTGGTGAGTGAAAGAATAGATCATACTATTGTCTTTTTACAGTTCTCAATGAGCCACTGATTAGGCATAAGAGCACTGGTTAGGACTCAAATCAGGGGGAGGGTTGTAAAGAAAAAGAAGAAGCTAACATTTTGATTTAATAGGAGATTAAAATTTAACATTAAATTAGATCATGGCCTTTAATATGTGAAAATAAGACTGCTTTCTAAGAGTCCTCCCATCATAAACTCTTTCAATGGCTTTCATACACTCAAGGCCCAATAATTAGAGGTCTATGAATCATTGGCTTCCCTGTATTTTCTTGTTTAGGAAGATGAAATTTATTAACACTATTGTGGTCGTGAGGGCTATTCCCCAAATAATTTGTCTCTCTACTTTCTCCACAATGTGCTTTGGCCAATAAATATATTAGTGGTATGCATCACACTGGGCATAAAATTCAACAGACTTATTGTGATTCATCACATTGATTCACCACTTCTTCAGTAATCAAGAATAAATGTGTCACTGTAATGCCTAGGGATGTCTGTGTCTCCATGTCACTTCCCATGAAGACATAAATATATTTCACAGTATAGGATATGCCATTAGCATCTCTTAAAACAAGTTTGGTTCCTTTCTTCCTTGAGGTTTTGAAGTTCACTCTAATTTTCTCGAATTAAACTTATTTTATTATTTTTGAAATTTATTGTAATATACTCTTCTTCTTCCCTTTTGTTTGCTTTGTGACAACTTTCTATTCCCAATATTCATGAATCTCTCATCAAGATAACTCTGAAGGCACATACTCTGTGATTAAAATTAATAAATAAAATTTCACATATGGATACTTTTCTTCTAAGGAATTTTTTGCACTCAAATTGTTTGCATTATTTAAATGAGACAGTGCCATAAAATAAAAAAATTTAATATAATATTTAATGAAACAAGTAAAAATGACATTCATTATAGTGGATGTGGATTTAATTTCTGTAAAAACTGCTAAAAAGATGGAAGTTTGAAAGACTGTTCTTAGAGATATTATTTCAAATTTATATACACACACACATACCCGTGTATATATATATCCATAGACACTTATACCAATTATGTGTATTATTGGAAAAATAAAATTAAACACAAATCTACCAATCTAGAAACCTCTCCACAAAAATACAGGAGAAAAAAAAAGTATTTTATTATTGAGTTAGAATTAAACCATAATGTGATGCATACCACCATCTGCTAAGAGACTGAAAAGACAGAAAGAAATCTTACCCTTTCTATAGCCAACTCAACATATATGTTCTCCAGATAAAGAATAGCTTGTCTTCAAGTAAGAGGACTTGACAACACTATTTGTCATACATATTTCCTCCTAAATTCATTGGATGATGGCCTGTTTGTTAATTGGCTTTATCCAAAGAAGAAATATACCTCTCACATCTTTATGGCGGGAGATAGTTTTGGAGCCAGATGGTCTAGAGAAGTTAGGCTTCTATCCTCCCATAGAAACTGGGTAGGGGGCCTTTCTTCCTGAATGATACATTTCATTGGCCTGATTCCAGGGCCCTTGGGAAAGGAATTGCTGTTATAACACAGGCATTGTATTATACAATGACACAGTATTAGACAGTTTTATTTCACTCAGTATATTGTTTTCCAGGTCCATCAATACTGCAACAAAGGAAAAACATTTCTTTTTTATAGCTAAGTAGTATTCCATTGTGTAAATGTCCCATTGTTGTTTATCTGCTTACCTACTGCTGCACATTTGGGCTGCTTCCACATCCTGACAATTGCAAATAATGCTGCAATGAACATAGGGGTTCTTATGTTCTCTCAAATTAGTGTTTTGGGTTCCTTCATTTATATTATGAGAAGTGGGATAATTGGCTCAAAATATAGATCTATTTTTAATTTTTCCAAGTATCTCCATACTGCTTTCCACAGTGGCTGCCCCAACCTGAACTCTCACCAACAGTGTAAAAGGGTTCACCTTTCTCCACATTGTCACCAGCATGTGTTTGTTGATTTACTGATGACAGCTAGGAGATGATATCTCATTGTGGTTTTAATTTGCCTTTCTCTGATGATTAGTGACATTGAGCATCTTTTCATATGTCTGTTGACCACCTGTATGTCCTCTTTAGAGAAGTGTTGATTCAAGTCCTTTGCCCATTTTTTTAAATTGGTTTGTTTGTTGTATTGGTGTTGAGTTTTATAAATTCTTTATAAATTTTGGGTATTAATCCCTTATTAGATGTACCAGCAATTGTGTTCTCGTCTTCGGTGGGTTGTCTTTTTATTTTGTTGATGATTTCCTTTGCTTTGCAAAAAACACTTTAGTTTGATGTAGTCCCATTTATTTATTTATTTATTTTTGGTTTCCCCTGTGTGGTGATATATATCCAATAATACTGCTATAAGCAATGCCCAAGATTTTGTTGCCTATGAGTTACATTAATTTTTATGGCTTTAGTCTAACATTTAAACCTTTGATCCATTTTTAATTTATTCTTTTGTGTGGCATAACAAGGTGGCCTGGTTTGGTTTTTCTGCATGTATCTGTCCAATTTTCCCAATATTATTTATTGGATAAACTATCGTTAGTCCATTGTATGTAGTTGCTTCCTCTGTTGAATATTAATTGACTATAAAGGTGCAGGTTTATTTCTGGGCTCCTATATTCTGTTCCAATGGTCTATGTGCCTGTTTTTATGCCAGGACCATGCTGTTTTTATTACTATGGCCTTATAATATAGTTTCATATTAGGTAGTGTGATTCCTCCAACTTTGTTCTTCTCTCTTAGAATGGTTGCTATTTTGGTCCTTTTGTGGTTGCACATAAATTTCTGAAATATTTGTTTAGTTCTGTGAAGTATGTCATTGGACTCTTGATAGGAATTGCACTGAATCTATAGATTGTTTTGGGTAGTGTGGGCATTTTAATGATGTTAATTCTTCATATCCATGAACATGGTATGTGCTTCCACTTAGTTTGTATCCTCTTCAATTTCTTTCTTTAGTATCTTATAATTTTCCAAATGCAGGTCTTTTACATCCTTGGTTAGGTTTATTCTTAGACATTTTATTCTTTATGTAGCATTTGCAAATGAGATCATTTTCTTAATTTTCCTTTCTGTTAGTTCATTATTGGAGTATAAATATGCAACTGATTTCTGGATATTAATTTTGTATTCTGCTATTTTGATGAATTCATTGATCAGTTCTAATAGTTTCTTGGTAGAATCTTTGGGGTTCTCTATGTACATTATCATGTCAACTGCAAATAATGATAGTTTTACTTATTCTTTTTTCCAGTTTGGATACCCTTTATTTCTTCTTCATGTCTGATTGCTGTGGCAAGAGCTCCTTGTACTATGTTGAATGAAAGGTGAGGGTGGACATCCCTGTCTTGTTCCTGATCTTAAGAGGAATGCTTGTAAGTTTTTGCCCATTGAGTATGAAGCTGGCAGTGGGTTTGGCATAGTCAGCCTTATTTATATTTAAGTATGTTCCCTCTACTCCCACTTTGCTGACAGTTTTTATCATGAATGGGTGCTGGGTTTTATCAAATGTTTTTTGTGCATGTATTGATATGATCATGTGTTTTTTATCCTTCATTTTCATTATGTGGAGCATCACATTTATTGATTTGCCAATGTTGTATCAATGTTGCATTCCTGGAATAAATCCCACTTGACCATGGAGTATGATCTTTCTGATGAATTGCTGTACTGAATTCACTAATATTATATTGAGAATTTTAGCATCTATGTTCATCAGAGAGATTGACCTATAATTTTCTTTCTTTGCAGTGCCTTTATCTGGTTGTGGAATTAGGATAATGCTGGCCTGATAAAATGAGCTTGGGAGCCTTTCTTCCTCTTGAATTTTATAAAATAGTTTGAGGAGAGGTGTTATTTCTTCTTGAAATGTTTGGTAAAATTCATCTGTGAATCTGGGTGGTCCAGAGCTTTTGTTTGTTGGGATTTTTTTGATTACTGCTTCAATTTCACTAAGTATAATCTGTCTATTTAGATTTTCTGATTCTTTCTGATTAAATTTGGGAAGACCATATCCTTTTAGGAATTTATTCACTTCTTCCAGGTTGTATAGTTTTTGGCATATAGTATTTCATAATATTTTCTTAGAAACCTTTGTATTTCTTTGGTGTCAGTTATTATTTCTCTTCTTCCATTTCTGATTTTATTTATTTGGGTCCTCTTTTTTTTTTTCTTGATGAATCTGATTAAAGGTTTGTCAATCTTGTTTATCTTTTCAAAGAACCAGCTCTTGGATTCATTGATCTTTTGTATCATTTTTTTAGACTCTATTTCATTTATTTCCCCTCTGATCTTTATTATTTTCTTCCTTCTACTCACTTTGGGATTTGTGTGTTATTCTTTTTCAAGTTCCTTTAAGTGTAAAGTTAGATTATTTATTTCAGTTTTATTTTATTTTTATGTTTCTTATTTTTTTATTTTTTTAAGATAGGCCTGTAATGCTATGAATTTCCTTCATAAGGTTGCTTCCCAAGTGTCCCACAGGTTTTTTTGATAATTAAATCCTCATTTTCATTTGTTTCAAGGTATCTTTTGATTTCTTCATTGATCTCATTGTTGACCCACCCATGGTTTAATAACATGTTATTTAGCTCCCATGTCTTTCTCTCTCTCTCTCTTTTTTTTTTTCCTTTGGTGTTCTTCTGGTGATTGATTTCTAGCATTGTGTTCAGAGAAGATGCTTTATATGATGTCAAACTTCTTAAATTTATTGAGATTTTTTGTGTTCTAACATGTGACCTATCTTAGAAAATGTTCCAAGTGCACTTGAGAAGTATGGATATTATGCTGGTTTGGGCTGAAATGTTCTGAAGATATCAATTAAATCCATTTGATATAGTGTGTCATGTAAGGTCACTGTCTCCTTGTTGATTTTCTGACTGGAAGATCTACCCATTGAAGTCAACAGGGTGTTAAAATCCCTGACTATGACTGTATTTCTGTCAGTCTCTCCCTTTATGTCCATGGGTTGCTTCATATATTTAGGTGCTCCTATATTAGGTGCATAAATGTTTACTAGAGTTATATCCTCTTGTTGGATTATTCCCTTTATCATTATGAAACATCCTACTTTGTCTCTTATTATACCCTTGGTTTTAGAGCCTATTTTGTTGGATATAAGTACTGCTATCCCATCTGTTTTTTCTTTTCTATTTGCATGACATATTTTTTCCATCTTTTACTTTTATTCTGTGTGCATTTTTAGATCTAAGATGTGTCTCTTGGAGGCAGCATATATATGGGTCTTATTTTGTTATCCATTCAGCTACCCTATGTCTTTTGGTGGAACATTTAAACCACTTATATTTAAGGTGATTATTGATAGATAAAAATCTAGTGCCATTTTATTGTTAGACTATTTTCCTCTGTTATTTTTTCTTTCTATTTTTCTTCTTAAATCAAGCCCTTTAATCTTTGTTGCAGTATTGCTTTGGTGTTCACAACTCCTTTAGCTTTTTCTTGTCTCAGAAAGTCCTTATTTCTCCTTCAATATCAAATGATAGTCTTGCTGGGTATAGTAGATTTGGTTATATGTCCTTGCTTTTCATCACCTTGAATATTTCATGCCACTCTCTTCTGGTCTGAAATGTTTCTGTTGAGAAATCAGATGATAGTCTAATTGGCACTCCCTTGTATGTAACTACCTGCTTTTCTCTTGCAGCATTTAGGATTCTCTCCTTGTCTTTAAGCTTTGTCATTTTAATTATGATATGTCTCAGTGTAGGTCTCATTGGGTCCAAATTGTTTGGGACTCTCTGAGCTTCCTGGACTTGTATGTCTTTTTCCTTCACCAAATTAGGGAAGTTTTCTGTTATTATGCCTTCAAATAGTTTCTTGATCCTTTGTTCACTCTCTTCTCCTCCTGGTATTCCCGTGATGCAGATATTATTATGCTTCATGTTGTCCAAAAAGTTTCTTAAGCTCTCTTCATTTTTTAAAAATTATTATTTTTTTCTTTTTTCTGCTCTGCCTGGGTGTTCTTCTCTACCTTGTCTTCCAAATTCCTGATTTGATCCTCTGCTTTATCTAACTAACTGTTTATTCCTTCCAGTGTACTATTTATTTCAGATATTGCGGTCTTTATTTCTGACTGGTCTTTTTTTATGGTTTCTATTCTTTTTTTTCATACTGTTGAGTATCCTTATAAACATTAATCTAAATTCTTTGTAAAATAAATTGCTTGCCTCTATTGCATCTAGCTCTTTTTCTAGAGAATTATTTTGTTCTTTCATTTGTGGTCCGTTTCTTCATCTTCCAATTTGGGCTGCTTCTTTGTATTTGTGTCTATGTATTAGGTAGATCTGCAAAGACTCTGGTACAGGTATTTTTCAGACACTGTTTGTGACTGGCCCTGGGCAACCTGTTATGAGCCATCAGCAATCCACAGCATGTGACTCCCTCTGCTGGGCCTGTTTGTGTGCAGAAAGGACCAGGCTATGTACCATGCCTGGCTGTAATCATCACCAGGACCTGGGATGGTCAACTGAAGTCTCCTAGAGTTCATAGACTTCTGCCTTAGGCTTTAAACTAATCAATAATATAGCCTCTAGCTGTAATCACCAGCCTGGATTAAGCACCACAGGATGGGGCAGAGTAATTCCTGTGGTCAGGGCTATTGCTTCCCCTCAGACTGATGTCATTCACAGAGGAATGCACTGCCTGAGAAGGATGTCTTCTGCAGTATGGAGAATTACTCGGCACAGTGATCCTGACAACTGTTCCTTTAGCTCTCTCCCTAGAGCCACCAACTCCAGACCTTCCTCAAGTGTCTCTTGTACCCTCTGCCCTCCCTCTGCTGGAACCCCAGGTCAGTGCCTACAATTGTAATTTTGTGTGTTGGCCTTTTAAGAGGTTCTCTGAGTCTCTGGCCATCTCTCCCTGACAGACAGCAACTCTGCTGCTTTTCGCAGCTGAATGTTATCTTGGTTCCTTCCTGTCTCTGAAGTTGCAGACTGGGAGCCCAGTTTGGGATTTAGACCCCACACTTCTCAGGGACAACCTCCCTGGTCACTGAAATATTCCTCCAGCACTTTAGCTGCTGCCCATCGGAGCCCAGCCAGCCCTCTTGTGCCTCCTCTGCACTCCCCACTAGTCACATTGTGGTGAAGTGTTTTCTTTTGTCTGTTCCTTGGTTATAAGGCTTCTCTCCAGCTAGTGTTCAATCGGTTATCCAGGATGATTTCTCCACAATTTTATTGTAATTCCAGATTTGTCCTGGGACAAGGTTAGTGTAGCTTCTACTTACTCCTCTGCCATCGTGGACCTCTCCAAGCTTATTTTTAATTTGTATTTGCTATAAAAGTGCATGTGTAAGAATTTTCTTAGTTATTACATTAATTTAAGAAGTAACAGTAATTCCCATACTTTTTAATTTTTTTAAAAAGTCAACTTTTATTTTTTTCAATATTTTAAGCTTTTAGGCAAATTTTACTTTAGAAAATTTATTTTAGGATAATGATAGAAATAGACTTTGCTTTTCCAGTTTTTTATCATTATCTTTTGTCAACAATGCTTTTTAATACATAATTTAATAAATACCTTTCTAAACTGTATCAGAGTTTTTATTTCACTGTTAATAATAATAATATATAACACAGAAATCAGAGTTTTCTATGACATGTTATATCACATTTTAACCTAAAATTTAAATTTAAAAAATAAAAATATATATTAAAGTGTTTAATGTATAAAATATATGCACAGATATCAAGTGAACTGAACAATGAATTTTTATAAAAACAATAGTGACAGAACCCATACTCAGTAGGAAAAATATTACAAGAGCTTCACTTGTACCTGTTTCCACTCATGGCCCTTCACCAAAAGTAATTACTATCTTAAGATCAATAACCATAAATTTTCTGTGCCAGTTTTTGAAATTTATATAAATAAAATATAAAGAATTCATTCTCTTATGTCTGGCTTCCTTCATTTATCATCATGTTTGTGAGCTCTATCTATGTTGTGATGTATAAAATGGAATAATGTTCATTCTTAATATTGTATGTTAATCCTCTGAATGAATGAATCATGATTTATCCATCCTAGAATCTATAAACATTTGGGTTATATTCAGTTTGGGGATATAATGCTGTTATCAACATACTTATACATGTCTTTTGGTGAACATATGCATGTATTCCTTTTAAGTACAGTCCTGTACATTGCTAGGTCATAGGATATGAGCTCATTCAGCTTTGGTCAAAATTAGCAAATATTTTTCAGCGTAAATGTACCAATTCAACCTCCCTAAATTTTTTTTTTTCTAGCCAGTGAAGTTTGGCAATGAGCACTGGTCCATGAAATTCTCTGGATGTACATGTTCTTCATTATCTCGAAATAGTCTGCTCAATAAAACTGTGCAATGACCTTTTGATTTTTACTTATGGTTACATCCTTGTTGCATATGACATCTTGGATGCCATATGTGTTCTAAATTGGCAGTCTGTATATAAAGATGTCTCTCTCATAACCAACATTCATGGATCTGTGAGCCCAAGGGTGAAAATGAGAAGTACCTACTTTCACAATTAAAAATTCTATCCCTATGACTTTAGGTTCTAATGGTCTAGAAATTATAAATCCAAAAGGAGGAATATTTCTATCATTGACAAAATAATGATTCTACTGAACTATAACTTTAGACATCAAACCTAACCACTGTTGGTTCCTTCTGTCAATAAATAAACAGTCAAAGAAGGAGCTTATGGCTCTGTTTGAGAAACTGACTCTAGCAGTCAAGGAAATGGCGGGTTGCTATTACACAATGTGGACTCAGAATAATACATCTGATGATTACACAGGTGATCTCCTGGAGGTCTCTTAATACCCACAAGCCCTCTGATTAAGTCAATGGAAAAGTTTTATGATGTTTGGGATAAGCATGACTGTAATACTGTATTTATTGAAAATTAATTGTTTAAAGAGATAACGGATAATAAGTGACAAAGGTAAAGTACACTGCCTTTGTAATGTGTCAATTTACATATGCTGAACTACTTTATTTTGAACATCCCTACCTACATGTTTGTGATAAGCATGGGTGGTAAGAGATATTTTAGCAAAAATTGGGAGGTTAGAAATGAAGCATCAGCTTACTGATCTTCACATGCAGAAGACTATAGCAAGGTCACTGGGCACTTTTGTAGACAAAACGTAAATGCTTTCTGTTGGCTGACCTTGTACAGAGAACTGCAACCAGTCCTCAAACTGAAATAAGTGGACATTCCTCTCAATCCTCCTTCAGCTTCTACGGATCCTTGGCCAGGAGTGTGATTAGTCCCATGAAGAGGGACAGCAGCTTCTCAAGGAGGAGACCAATCTCATCATGGTAAGAGCAATGAGAACTGAAATGGATTCAGGTTAATCCTTGTGAGTTCCAGTTTTTATTTTCCACTTTTTAAAAGATTTTGTGCATTTCTTTCCAGAGAAAGGGGAGGGAGGGAGAAATAGAAGGAGGGAAACATCAGTGTGTGGTTGCCTCTCGCATGTCCCCAAGTGGGGACCTGGCCCACAACCCAGGTACGTACCCTGACTGGAAATCAAACCAGCAACTCTTTGGTTCACAGGTTGGCACTCAATCCACTGAGCCACATCAGCCAGGGCTGGGCTCAAGTTTTTGCACAAGCCCCAGTTTATCTTTGCTCTCCCTTGTATCCATTCTTCTTTTTCCATCTTTCTTTCCTGTCTACACTGCAGACCTCAAGCTCCAACCTAAAATATGAAAATCAGAGTCTAACTTAGACAAAAAGGAGTTCCATTTGTCTCATTAAACTCTAACTTATAAAAGTGAAAAGGGATGTTTTCACTGAGTGGAACACAGTTGGGTAAACACTGAATAGAAGAATGAATGAGTTGGCTTTTCTTTAACTTTCCCTTTAGGAATTCATCAAAACTCAGGACTTTTTTTTTTTTTTAAAGAAATTAGGACTGCTAACTTATCAATTAGGATAAAATTGGAGTTAAAAAGTATTAAAGTTAAAACCAGTAAAATTATTCATAATGGAATTCTTCAAGCAGGAATGTATTATTAATGGAGCCTGTATTTGTGAATTTGACTACTCATTAAAACTTATAACTCCAAAACCAGTACTCCCAGCACTTTCACGGTGATTTCCAGATGTGTGCAGAATAGCAAAATTTTGGAGTCACCTAAAACACACCATTCCAGTTTAAGTTGAAAAGGGCAGTGCTCTGATGCTGTTTCAGTCCTCATGCTATAAACAAGAGAGTATTTTGTGGACTATTTAGTGCCATTGTTTTTGCATTTGGTACTTTTTGATGGTGATTTCACTGTTTAAAAATGACCCTCTAGCGTGGTGCTAAGTGCTATCTTGCATTTCTAATCATGGGAAAACTGTAATGTGCTTTGTGGATAAAATATATGTTTAGGATTTGCTTCATTCATTCATGCCATTTAGTGCTATTGGCCACAAACACAATGTTAGTGAATCAACAATGTGTATATTCAGGAAAAGGAAGAGGAAATTCACTGGTCTGTTCATGTGACCATTAGAGAAAGTGTTAAAGTAACATCTACAGTGCCTGACAAAGTTAGGAAAAAGCAGCTAAATTTGTGAATTCATGAGATGGATACCAATTTTAAAAATTGTGGTGGGTGTCATAGTTGTGAAGTTGAAAACCAAAGAAATGTAGTTGTACTGCCCAGCATCAGGAAAATGTTAAACTCCTCTCAACTAGTGATGGTGGGTTTGCATGTTTCAAAAGGTGATACAGCATGAATATCTTAAAATTGCAGATGATGCATGTTCTTCAGACCAAGAGGCTGCAGAAAAATTTTAAAAAATATATTTGCTAAATGTGATACAGGAAAATACTTATAAGAAAGAGTGTTTTTTCCACCATCAGAAGACTGTCTTTTTTTATGAAGATATTGCAAACATACCTATATAACCCAAGGAGTGTCCAAAGCCCCTGGCTTATATCATTTGAAGACCTAGTAAATAATTATTGTAAGAAATATATATTAAATATGGTGTCCTTTAACAGAAACACATATAAAACAAAGCTGTGCATCAATCAGCTCATAAAAAGGTAAGCTCACTCTCCCGGGAACCTAGCCCTGTATTTCCCCTAGGAACAATGGTTCCTTATTCACTAATTCTGTTTGTGGTAACTTTATAGAGTATAACTGCCTTGAGTAATGAAATCTGACTATATGTATATAAATTATTTTTAGCTGAAATAGGAGAGGTTGTTATATAATAAATGTAAATAATAGCTTTTTTTAAACTTTTTGTAGAACTTTAAATAAAGCTCTCCCAAAATATGGCACTTTTAACATGAAGTGGTAGACCAGTTTTCTAAGAATCTAAGAGACTGTGTAAACAGTGGATTCCTGTTTCATTTGAATATATTCAAACAAATGCATGCATAAATTACTCATTTAATATATTTGTCTCCTTACCTGAAAAACTGGTAATCAAGAAAATTTATGAGATCATTGGTGTTTTTCAGCAGGCCTCTGGGTTAATAGACACAATCTAATTTCTCTGCACCTCTTAGGCAGAGTGCAGTATAGCACACAGAAAATGAGAAGTTACAGCAGAGACTATTCATATATTTTAACATAGTAGTTATGTTTCCTCAGACTATGCTTATTACACGAGGTTGCATGCTTTCCTAGGGAAACAACCTCAGCAGCAATTTCCAACCTATTTCATCTCATGGCACCCATAAACTAATCCCTAAAATTGTGTGGCACACCAAAAATATATATTTTTGCAATTTGACAAAAAGAGGTATAATTTTGATTCATTGACACTAGATGGCTATTGTGTTGGCTGTTACCATATTTTTATTTGACAATCTAAGGGAAAGGAGGTCAGTGCCCCTGACTAAATAGCCAAGTATTGGCATGTTCTAAAGCTTCTTGTGGTACATCAGTTGAAAATCTCTGTGCTAAAATAATGATGACCTAATGAGTTATTCAGTAGGAGAAATGATTCTATTGTAGTAAAATATTTCATTTTATAGTGCTTCTTCTTATTCTACACAGCTATTACAGAAGTGCTAGGGAGCACAACTTGTGCCATGAAACTTCAGGGAAGTTCCATGTAGCCAAATCATTTAATATTAAAAGCTAATAATAAGAAATTTTGCTATTTTAGTTATTGAATTTAATATTGTGATTAGTAAAATGTGTTTCGAGGCATCATGAGTTTACAGGATCTATCGGTAAATATCTTGTTTACTGAAGAGTTATTGAATGTTAGTGAGAAACTGGATCACACTGAAATCATATCTGCCTCAAAGAGTCAATCCATAAAATAAATTTTTTCATCTGAGCCCAGTATACTTACAGAACAAGAGCATAAACTCACAATCATTAACCAGTGTTTATTTTATAGATTCATCCCAGAATTTAGGCCTCTGGGAAAAAATTATATAGTGAAACAATTACTTACTAAATAGGGCTCTGGTAGGCTTTATGAATGAATACAGTATTGAGGGACTAGCTTAGAACTCAAAGCAGCTTGCAAATTATTTCATGATGATAATGACAATGTCAACAAAGCTTAGTGATACGATTCTTTTTCTCATCAATTAGGTGGTTAGTTACTGACATAGAATATATACTGACAACGTACCTGATATATTGATTAGATATTCTTCTCCTTATTCTCCTACTGTCAGTAATCATTATTTATGTAATATCCTAATAGTTCTCACTAGGCAATAACAATTATAGGGCCTTCATAAGTTCACGAATATCTTCTGGAAGATCTGAACTCCATGAAAAGAAGGTCCCTATTTGGTGACAGAGAAAATATAGGATGTTAAAACAGAAAAAAAAAAAACAACCCAAAAAACACCTGTCATCCAGACATAGACTAAATGTGGAAAACAAAGTAAATAGGATATATAGGAGATATGAGACACACATACAGGATTTGGTGTCTATGTACAAAGTCTGTCCTGAAGGTACCCAGCCATGTAATATGAGAAATAGAGAATTCATTGAAGAAGATACAAGATACAAGAAACATTGTACATAGGGCAATAATACCTAAGTCCCCTTCAAGGTACACATCTTGGGACCTCACACAGTCCTCCCAGCAGCATCAGCAACTGTAGCATGATGTTTCTTCTGGTCTGGTAGCAGAAGACTGGCGCAAATTTTGCCACAGTAAGTTTCATGCCAAGATCCTGTGTCAAAATCTCAAGACACAATAGATTTTGGCATGTCTAGATCAGCTTCTAGTTCTCGCACTGTCAGTCGCCAATCTTTGTTGTTTGCAGCCCATACACGATCAACATTCTCAGGTTTTCTGTTTGTTGTAAGGCTTCCAGAATGTGGATCATTTTCAATAGATTCTCAACCATCTTGAAAGCATCTGTGCCACACTTTTATTTGTGCTGCACTCATGGCATTGTTCACTAAAGCCTTCTGAATCATCCCAGTACTTTCCATAGAAGAATGTTCAAGCTTGATGCAAAATCTGATGCATATTCATTGCTCTAATTGCTTAGTCATTTTGGATGTGAAGGTCACACAGTATAAATGTGCACTCAGTGGCATCTTGTTCACACATATACATTCCACTCCACTCTCCTTGGCTGCCAGGTTATATTGCTGTCACACAAACTGTTCTTGTTATATTAATTATGGCTGGACTTTTTCTAGGCAGAAATTGTATGTGTAAAAGTGTGTATTTGTGTTTAATTTTATATTTTATGATGCTTAGTTTTTATTGTGTAGCACAGTTCATAAAGGGGATGAGGCCAAAATGAGATCTGTAAAGTGTAGTGGTGAATTCACAGGAATAAGCTGTTTTCAGAAGGGTGTATTCATGTACATAGTTCTAAACTGTGCAAAAAACAGGAATTTTTGGCTTGATATTTTGAATTACTATATATTTATGGTAAAAAAATTGCGGTTATAAATCTGCATATCAAGATGATAAAAAATCTGACTAAAAAATATTTGTGTCCATTTTCTAGTTTTCATGGATGAAAGCCTTTATTACTTACATACAAGGCAAATTAAAATTTATCACATTACATAAAAAGTTTTTAAAATATAATGCATACTATTTGAGTTTAAACATTGTATTAGCCAATATTTTATCTATTCAAGTACAATAATAGCTTTTCCTGTTGAGGATTTTAAAATTTGCATCATAAATTGGTTATATGCAGTTGGTACTATGTAAAAATTGCTATATTCAAAACATTTAAACCCAGATATTAGGTATTTTATATTAGTTTTCTGGAAACTTCATATTCCTGGAATCTACATTTCAGCCAATAAGCTGTTCATTCACTGAAAATATTTACTAGAAACTATTATGCACCAGCCCATGAACTACTAACACCACCATGTTCAATGCACTAGTAGTAAAATTTCAAATATTATGCACTTCTTTTCTTCAAGGAACACAGTTTATTGGAGGTGACCATTATGTGCAATGTTAGGGACTAACCCAACTTTGGAAATTTAGGGAAGTGTTCCAAAAATTATTATTTGAAACACTCTTTAACACAGCAAAATAATAATCTATTGATTCACCATAAAAAGTAACTGTGAGAAGACTGGGTGTCTAGAGATCTACACATTCTCTTCTTGCATTTCTTCAGCAATGCTCTGGAAATGATACCAACAGAACACACATCCATTGACTGTATCACCTGACATTAATCTAAACATTAAGAATGCTGATAAAAATTAAAGCTCATTGACTAAAAACTACAATATCTCAGGATAATGTTTGTATGGAAACTGTTAATTTTGCCTATGAGGTTTTCCAATTTCTATAGTTTTAAGGTAGATCAACTCCTGATTCTCATAATGTCAAAGGGTTTTAAAAGTAGACAAGATCTTATGCTATAAACTTTAAAGTATAAATCTTGCAATAAGGGGACCATCAAATTAGAAGTACCATATCAGAGTCACACACTTTAAACTCTGTTGTAGATTTTAGACAAATATCTTAATTTCTTGGTCTTTCATATTCCTCATTAGAAGTAAGAAACCTAAACTAGACAATTTTGTTTTTCCAAACTTGGCTTTAATTATTCAAATATATGATTATCATAAATGGTTTATAAAAATCAAGGACTGCTTCTACTATCTCCAAATCTGCTGTGAAATCTTCATTATGTGAGTGGATTGAGTTTTGTATTGCTAACTCAAATGCATTGTAATTATGATATATAAATATAAAAGAGGGCTTCTGTTTTTTGGGTCCAGCATTTAAGAGTCTTGCAAGTCACCATTCTACTCTACCAAGGAAAATCTTAAAAAGGTAAAAAAAAAAAAACCTCTCACATCTGTCATAGAAGTGGGGTCACATGGAAAAATCACTGTTCCCAAAATTGGAGAAGCAGGCAGGTGCATGAGTAGCAGCTGACAGAGGAACCAGTGCCTGGGTAAGGAAACCTGAACTGTTATTGATGAATTCCTGGATATTCAGTGTACATACCCCAAGAGGACATGGTAATTTAGGGGCCCCAGGAATTTATGAGTTTTACTTCCTGAATCTTGACAGTGTTCTCCCGATGAATATCAGACAAAACTCCCTTCATGCTTTCCAAGGAGGGAGAGTAAAAGAAACAATTTAGAAACATGCCCAGATACTTTGTTCTTCTTTATGAGGCCTGCCCTCAGGGAAAACTATTTTAACTAGAACCTGCTTGCCTGGGTTTTATCAAAACCTAACCGACCTGGGGGAAGGTGAATAGCAAGCTCCATGCTAGCCATACCGTTTAACGTAACGTGGGGGCAGAAATCCGATAATCATGTGCAGGTCTCAGTCCAGAGGCACTGATTCACTAAAAACCTGAGACCTATTCACTACAATAAAATGCTTCCCTCCTCCCCCCACACCTTACCACAAAGTTAATAAAGACCTATTTATAGAAATGTATTTTACCCAATACATCATGCCCAATTATCAAAAAAATGTTGCAAGATATACTAAGAAACAAAATCTCAGTTGGAAGAATCAGACACAGATATGGCAGAAATGTTGGAATTATCAGCCTGGGAATTTAAAACAAGTAAAATTAATTTTATAAGGACTCTACAGAAGATGTAAACAACCTACAGGAACAAATGGACAATCTGAACAGTGAGATGGAAATGCAAAAACATATTTTTTTTAAATGATAGAGATAAGAAAAACACCATAACAGAAATGAAGAATACCTATGTTTTTTTTTTAATACACTGCATATAGCTAAGGAAAGAATCTTTGAGTTTAAGGGTGTCTGAATATAAAGCTATAAAATCAAAAAGCAAGGAGAAAAAGGCTGAAATAAATATTCTAGAATAAAATATCTAAACACTGTGAAATTACCAAAAATATAATATACATATAATTGGGATAGCTTAAGAAGAGAGAACAAAAGAAGGAAGGAAGGAGGGAGGGAAGGAAGGGACAAAGAAAAGAAAGAAGGAAATATTTAAATCAATAATAACCAATAATTTTTCCAAAATAATGACAGACACAAAACCACACATCCAGGAAGCTCACAGAACACCAAGCAGGATACATAACTAAAACTGAACCTCAGTATATTGTTTTCAAAATACTAAAAATCAATGCTTAAAAAAAAATAGAAAAAGCCATGCTGGTGGGTGGGGGAGAACACCTTAGGTACACAGGAGCAAAGGTAAGAATTATATTCAATTTCTACTTTGAAACTATGAAAGTAAGAAGTGAGTAGAGTGAAATATTTAATGTGGTAAGGGGAAATAAAAAATAGTAACCGAGAATTCTGCACCAGAGAGATTGTCCTTTGAGAGTATTTAGAAATTTTCTCAGACAAACTAAAGTTAAGCAAATTTGTGGTCAGTAGACCTGCCTTGAAGTAAAATGACATGGTAAGAAAAAAGAGAAAATGGAATCATATAAAATGTTCAATAAAAACTACGAAAAGCAGAAAAGAGTAGAAGACAAAAATAAGAACAAATAACAAATAGAAAGTAACAAATATGATAGATATTATTGTGACTACATCAATAATCACAAACAACAAAATCTAAATGTATCAATGAAAAGACAAGGCATTATAAAAAAGAATAAAAATAAAATAAAAGACCTAACTATATGTAATCTACATGAAACACAACCTAAATATAAAGACACACATGGATTAAAGATAAATGGAGGAAGTTAATACCATAACAACTCTAATCAATAAGAAGCAGAAGTAGTTGTATTAATTTCAGACAACACATACTTCAAAGTAAGGAATATTAACAGGAATAATTGTATTACATAATGAATTACATAATTCTGTCAGAAGACATCATGATCCATAATGTGTATATGCCTAAAAGCAGAGAGCCAGAACACATGAGGCAAAAGCTGATACAACCACAAGGAGAACTAGGTACATACACTATTAAAGTTGGATACTTCAATTGTCCTCTGGCAGAAGTAGATAGATCAGGTAGGCAGAAAATCATTAAAGACAGATGAATTCAACAACAGCAACTGGATATAATGGATATAAGATTATGTCATCCAATAGAAGCAAAATGCACATTCTCCTTATATTCACATGGAATATTCATCAAGATAGACTACTTTCTGGGCCATAAAACACAGCATAACCATATAGCATGGGGTTCAGCCACTTGTCGCCTTGATACATGACCCAAAGATCTGTGTTGAAGGAAACAGGTTATTAGCTGGATTTAATTTTTTGAGGGGGTTAGAAGCACTCCTGCTCTGAGCCCTGCTCTCCCATGAGACCCAGAACTTCTCTTGTTCCCCAAAATATTATAAGCCAAAACCACACCTAGAAGTTCCCCACTTCCTTATGTCTTTTAGAGCTAAACTGGCCACACAAACAGATCCCCATCCTCTCTGGAATGTGTACTCATGGGTTTCATAGGTTCCATCTTCTTGTAGCAGCTCTCTTCAGGGTCTGGGGTGCACTGTTCTCAGTCTCCATGGAGCAGCCCAGGCCCCATGTGCCAGGCTGCACATGGCACTGGATCATAGTGTCCCAGGAGCCGAAGCCCAGGGAAGCACATGTCTTGGCCTACAACCCTGCCTCCAGGAGCAGGCTACCAACCATGCAGCACCTAAGTCCCTGGTGGCCCCAACATTCGCCTGGTCCTATGAGTGCTCCCAGCCATTTAGGGAGCAAGGACCAGAACCCCAGTGTGTCCAAGTGTCAAAGCAAGAGAACCAAGAGCCAAGAGATCCAAGAGCCTGTCCCAAGCTCCAAAGCATGAGAGTTTTCCCTGCCTGCTGCTTTTTAAAAGTCTTCTCTCCCGCAATCCCATATGCTCCCAAAGCTAGTGGCCCTGCCCGGCTTTCCAACCAATGAGGGCTCTTATTGGCCGTTGCTGCCTTTGCCCCTCCTCCTGCAAGGCTGCTAGCTGATGAATCTCCTCCAGCCTCTCCCTGCTGGGAAACTGGGAAGTGAGGGGCTGCCTAGTTGTCTGAGTAAAGCACAGTTGGTTCCTTTACAGTTGATAGCTGCCTTTGGTATGCAGTGTTCCTTGAGCACTGTGCCTTCTGCTCCATCAGTTCTTGCCTGCCTTGGAGAACACAGGGTGCTTTTTATCTGCAGCCTTGGCAGCTTTCCCTGCCCCTCGCCTTTCCTGGCAAGAGGGAGAACAGCCTCATGCTGGATTTGGCGGAGTTCCCCTGCCCAAACCAGGGTCCCTTCTCTCTGGGACCCTGGTCCAACCTACCCCCTTACAGCATGTTAACAAGTTGTAAAAAGTGGATATCAAACAATTTCTGTTCTTAGATCACAATAGAATTAGAAATGAATAATAGGGAGATACATGGAAACACAGTACACTTCCAAATGATACAAGTATCAAAGAAGAACTCTCAAGAGATATTTAAAAAAATATTTTGAACTAAATGAAAAGGAAAACAAAACGGGCTGCAGTGAAAGCAGTTATTAGAGGAAAATTTATAGCACTGAATCTATATGGAAGAAGTTCTAAAATCAATCATCTACATTTCTACTTTGGGAAAACATAAAAAAAATCAAATAAATAGAAAGTAAGCCAAGGAAAAGAAAAATTGGCAAAAATCTATGAAATGTTATACAATCAATAAACAATATGAACAAAACCAAAAGCTGATTCTTAGAAATGATCAATAAAATTGATAAGCCTCTAGCCAGGATAACTAAGAAATTAAGACAAAGTACACAAACTACTAACATCACACATAAAAGAAGGGCATCAGTACAGATTTCATGGACATAAAGTTTATTCCAAAAAAATATTGAAATTTTCTGTATTCAGAACATAATTTTAAGAATCAAATATTTTAAAAAGATAACTGATGTGTAAAGATAATTTACATTTTAATTATTAGTAAGAATAACAATAGACTCTCCATTCTCTCCATTTTGAACACAATTTTTTCAACATAAATATATGCTGTATTTTATATTTTAATGCTATAATTCTTATGATTTTTAGAAATGAGAATCAGAAATAATTACAGATGGCACACATGTTTGTAGTAGAACTAAATGTCAAAGGTAATCATGACACTGGAGTCGACCGCAAAGAAGTGTACATAAAGAATATTAAAGGTTTGTTTTCCCTTCCTGAGCAAAGAAAACTTTAAAAGTTCTTCATTTGCTTTGAAAAGCTGTTGGTGATTGCGCCTTCATGCCAGGCCGCAGTGATAATGATAAACTGTGTTGATGCCGTAGGGTGATACCTAACAAAATTAGCTGGCAAAGCTAAACTGTGTTCATTTTCCATTTTTTATACTGTGTAGTAGCAATGTTGTTCAGACACCATTCAATTGGCTTTGCTTACATTGTGATTTAATTGTTTATAAAGAAGTAATGAAAATTTAGAAACGTATAACAGAAAGGGAGAAATGTGCTTTTATTACAGATACTAAGAATAAGATATGCTAACTGGAGTCCAGGGAGCCTTAGGAATGTTATAGCAATTGCACTTAAAAGCTCCTTCTTCTTTAAATTTTATTTTATTATAATTGCTAAGAGAAAAAACTTTTTGTCAGGAGAATATAAAAAGTGATACTTGTGATGAAGTATTATAAAATTGTAAAAGCTTAGAGGTTGGAAGTACATAAAAACATACTGATAATGATCTCATTAACTTACCTTTCAGACTATCTCCTTTTTGTGCCCTTTCTCTTCAGGCTGTTGCTAGGTAAATAATTAAGGTTAGTTTATTATTATCATTATTATAGTACAGCGTGTGCTTTATGAAAAAAGTAATAATTAAGGGAAATATATTATCCCATTGAGATTTGTATTTATTTACTATATTACAAGAATAGAAAAAGAGAAATAAACTGGAAGGGAAAAGAGATAACTTGAAAAAGAAATATCAGCATGTAACTATCAGGCAGATAAAATTACAAGTTGGATGTTCTTTAAAAATTGTTAAACTGCACAGAATCCATGCCAATAAGAAAAGTATCGTTATCTGTTCACTTAGGAGTACATTTACAATGGCACGAAAAGTTTGTTAGAAGGAGTGAAACTCTAAAAAACTGGTACCCACAAACCATCAGGCAACATTGCAGGTTAAAGCGTGTGCTACAAAATCATTTTGCAATCCAAGGAACCACTGAAATGTGATCTCTTTTCATCTTAAACATGAACTTGGGCTTACTGCTTGCTGCTACATTTAAAGGGAGTTTTTGTTTTTGTTTGTTTTAATGCCCTGCAGACAGCTGTGCTCAAGACAGGAGCCTTGGGGTGTTTACTATAGCTTAAGTTCCAATTTACCTGTTAGAAATTTAAAGTCTAGATGCACATTATCCTAGGTTATTAGGACCCTAAAATTTTGCAGTCATTTTTAGGTAGCCATTGATAAATGTTTGGGGTCATTACAAAATTCATATACTTTCAACTATTTTCAACCATATATATTTAGACTATTTCATATCCTTTTTAATATTTCAATTAATATCTTACTCAAGTACTTAATCTGATAAATATTATAAACTACACTTGCAGATATGATGGATTAGTGTCTGCATAAAAGAGGAAATCTCTAAGATTATTAAAATATTCTGCCTGTTAGTTTTCTCTCTTATTTCTGAGTATCCTATATGTATTTAATATAATTTAACATAATTTCTTTAATGTTTATCTTCATTGACATAATTCCAGGTTTTGTTTATTAGTGTTAAAACAGCTATGGATATATTTTACACTATTTTATCTTTAGTGTTAATGTTACAAAACCTCACCTATGCTTTCTGGAACAGCTGTGGGGTTCAATTGCCTGCCACCAAGAAGCGTGACTCCTAGTGCAAGAGTTTGGCGAAAAAGGAATGGGGTTGTTTTTTTTACAGGTTATACAGATTCAGAATAATGATGGGTTTCTGCCATTAATTCCCATTCCCTTTAAAAGACCCAAAAGCACGTAATCCTTCCCCACTTTGCCACCCCAGGCCAATCTCAGAATACACCAGTCAGAAGTACTGCCTTTCGGAAAAACACAAGTCTGCAGCTCAGCATCCCCAGTCACAGTTCAGCACTCTAGGCGTCTCCCACTAACCCGTGCTTGGTTAGGCAAGTCCCCACAATCCCCAGCTCCATCGGCTCTGCTGTCATGTTCTCCAGGCAGGTTTCCCAGCAGGTCTCCTCTTTCTTACTCCAGCTCTTAATCCAAAACTACATGACATCTCCTTGGTCCAAATCATGTGGCACCTCTTTACACACCACACCTCATTGCCGAATCCCCCTACTTCATGGCTCCTTCCTCATGGCTGCCTCCCTCATGGCTGCTACTCACTGCTGACCTTATAGCCAATGAGGTGGCCCTTCTTCATCATTTCAAACTGCATGGCTGCTACCTTCCTCTCTCTCAGCCTGCCCTTATTTTAAATGCTGACCCAGAGCTTCCTATGTGACCTCATACCCAGTCCCTCTTACAATGTGCTACTTTTGCCAGCTACCTGGTATCTTACTTTCTTTCGGATGCCATCTTCAGTCAGGGCAAGAGTACCCCGTGACATACGAGCTTCTGGCTCCTGCCTCTTGCCTCCTGCACAGGCATTGTATATGCTCCCCTGGCTGTGTCATGAGTCCCTGAATGCTCCCAAAGTCATGTATGCTTTTGTGTGGGGAGGTAGCACAACCATCAACTAGCTACAAATTTGCCATTATTATAAAAAGTATCTTAACCACTGTGTCATCCCCTTCCCTCATCCCCCAACCATGGCCTGTGGGGAATATTTTCAGGGACCCCCACTTTGCACCCCATTTCATGAAGTCACAAGAATACTGTTAACTTTTTAAAATAAATTTAAAATTGTTGAAAATGCGAAGTTTATTAACATAATAGTATTAAAAAGGACTTGTGACTCCCTGAAATTCACCCATAATTAGTTTTATGTCTCCCTGTGCTAGAAAGATGTTAGCACACTAAGGCAGTGATTACATCACTTCAAAGAATTTGGGCTTGGTGGATATTGGTTGCCTAAAACTCTGTACTGCCTGGATCCTTTAGGCTATTGTGATTAGATAACTGAATGCTATTTTTTTCATTCTATATCAGTGACTTCATAACCCAGAGAAAGCCAAAAGTCTTATATTCTTATACTCAAAAAGTTATGCTGCACCCAGTTCCTCTTTTGCAAAATAAAATCTGCAACAATAACCTAGTTGTTTTTTTTTTATATTATCAAAACTGTATTTCTAATTCATTTGGTTTAGATGCCTTAAAGACTTTCCTTGTTTAATTCAATGGTCCTTTGAATTTTACAAAACCCTGCAGTCTTTTCATATGAGTCTCATTTCTTAGGACCTAAGCCATTCTTCTTGCTCCTCCTTAGGGCAGAATTCTTAAGTTAGTGACTTTTCTGGCTCCTGCAACATAACAAGCTGAGTACTAACAGCACCTCTATTTCCCCCAGCTTGTGGTATATGCCTGGCCCCCAGATTTGGCCCAGTTAACTGCACATGTGCCCTAGTTTGCTCTCACTGCTGCAGTCCGCTGCATGCAAACAGTGGCTGTTTGTGGGTGAGACACATGGAGCACTAGGGTGGGGCCTGTTGGACAGCTGGGAGGACCTGTAGATGAAGCATTCCTAGTGGCTCATGGGTAGGCTTTTAATAAAGTACCCAACATAATTCATAGTATTCACATTTGTCTAATACCTTCTGAGAGCACTGTTCTCTCTGCTGCTCCCCCAACCTCTTTCTGATCCCCAGTCATGTAGCTCATGATTCAATACTCTTAACAAAAGAAGAGAGAAATGAGCCATTTGACAGTGTCCTGCACAGCCGGAGAGGCTGGGCTCTTGCTCACAAGCTCACATGCTTTCCACTGTAGGAGAAAAGTCTGAAAATGCTCTCTCTCATGACCCTAAGCTGTGCTGCCTTGAGAGAGGGATAGTGTGGGTTAAACCAAGTCAATCAAGCTGTTTCTCTTACCCGATGTGTCCAAACTCACTTTATTTTTCCTTCTACAGGGTGCTGGTGCTGGGACTACTTTGGAACCCTGGACATCCTCAAAGGTCACTTTGCCCCTGGGTAATTATCTAAGACAGTATTTTCCATGGGCTCCCAGACCACGGCTGAGAAGGGCTGGAGTTCTTTCACAGGCTATTGCTGACTCCACGGCCAGGACCAAGGTCTGTCTATTACTCAAAGTACCAGTACGGGAGACTCCTCCTGGCTCCCTTGGTTTATGGAGCTGATCATATAACGTCCTCAACGAAACTTCTGTCCATGCAGAGTTGCTTAATTTTTGTTGAGGAAGACACAAACTAAGGTTTTCTTATGCTGCCATGATGCTGGTATCACCTTCCTTGTTTTGTTTTTACTCTTGAAAACTCATCACCGTTGAAACCTGCCATCCCATTATAGTATGCAAAATTTACATTCCTTATACGTTTTCCCTAAACTCTGTGACAGTAAACTCAATTATCTGGGCCTTTCTACTCCTAAATGACAGGGAAGCTCATTGCAATCTGTCAGTTCATAATTTAGTAATTAATTTTGGTTCCACATGGCTAAGAACAATTGTTTATAGTGAACACAATCATTATGTCTGCTAGAAATGTAGCATCACAGTTATCTCTGCTCCTATCAGATCGGAGGAGATGTTTTTGTCAAGTCTGCAGTTTCCTACCTCTTGTTTTTATTTTCTTGGTAATTTGTGAAATGTTCTATTGTTAACCAGTCCATCTGGTTCAAGTCCTTTTTCCCTGCTTTACATGTCCTCTTCACACACCATTGAGACTGAATAGGTTGTTCCTAGTTTATGTGAACACTCAGACTGAATTATAGAAATGGCAATATCCACGGGCAATCATTTCATCTGACTCCCTCCTACATAGGACTATACATAAACCATCACAGCAAGACTGTTCTCAATTTTTAAAATATTTGACACTACAACTATGCACTTTTTATATATGAACCTAAGCTGTGTTCTTCACATGCCTTACAGAAAGTATTTTGATTCTTTTGCTGTTTATATAACCCTCAACTTTGAATTGTTTCATGTGCCTAGAACCAGCATTGTGTTTGGTCTTGATATATTATTTTTACATATCTTTACCTTTCATTTGTACCCCCACAAGTATTTTTCTAATTTCCATGCAGAATACTGTCTTCTGGTTCAAAATAAAAAATCTATTCCCTGCTAATATGGATCCTCCAAACCACTCAGATAAGCCAAATGATACCTTCCCATGATCACTACGTAGTCGATTACTCTTGGTAACCTTTTCATGGGAATAAATAGTTTTATGAATACTAAAAATGACATACATAAAAGAAAAAATACAAAAAGTAGAGATAATGAACTGTATTATTCTTGAATTTAGAAAAATTAAATTAAATTAAAATAAGCAATAGAGAACTGTAACCTTAAATTATTATTTTATTT
This sequence comes from Mormoops blainvillei, assembly GCA_004026545.1. Lineage (NCBI taxonomy): Eukaryota > Metazoa > Chordata > Mammalia > Chiroptera > Mormoopidae > Mormoops > Mormoops blainvillei. The sequence goes on from PVJD01000815.1 coordinate 168,193, forward strand.
GTTTAATTACTTTCACAGTTGATTCAAGTTTTAAGCTTCCTATTCATGTTTATTTTTACATTTATTTTTAAAGTTTAATCTCAATAAATAATTTATATTCTTAACATTGCAGGGTTATTCTTCCCTTAGAAGTGAAGGAGATTTTCACTGGAATTTTTAAAAACATTTGCTCTAACTAACCCCAACCATTTTCAAACATATTTTTAACATTGAAACAATTGTAGAGTCCTAAAAATAACTGTAAATTTTGAAGTTTATTCTTATACTATTTTGTTAAAAGGGGTAATTGCTAAGTTAAACTATTGAGCTCTATGTGCCTGTCACAGTGATGCTAAGTTGACAATACATAACCTTTTTTTCCAACTTTATGGATTTATAAATGGCAAAACTGTAAGATATTTAAAGTGTTTACCATGGTGATTTGGTATATGTATGCACTGTGTACTGATGGTTGCCCAAGTGGAGCAAGGTTGGGACAGGGGAAAAAAGATGAAGGAATTAAGAAGTATAAATTGGTAGTTACAAAATAATGGGGGTATAAAGTATAGCATAGTGTAAAAATAATGTCTGGTGCCAGTGGGTTCTGAAAATATTGGGGGAAACACTTTGTAAAGTATATGATTTTCTAAACACTATGCAGTACACCTGAAACTAATAAAAGATAATATTGAATACAAACTGGAATTGAAAAATAAAAATTAAATTTAAAAAGATACATAACATTTCAATTATTTTGTTAAAAATTAAAATAATAGACTTTCATCATATAACGTTAAAGATTACATGAAGTATTGTATATGAAAATCCCTGGGTCAAAAAAAAATGAAAAACACAATATTTTTTATTTTTTAACTACAATTTAGAAGTGTTATCTCTCACTGACCCAGGTAACTCATTGAATTGAGTGTTTTGCAACTTATTGAAACAAGTTCTTCCCTGGGCACGCATCACTTCCTGAGAAGTGGAGAAACTATTTGAAGCTTCCAGAACAGAAGGTAACAATAGTTAATTTATTTGTTCTGTGGCCTTCAGAAATTCACTTTACTCTAAAAATTAATGGACTCTAATAACTTGAAACACTTGATGCTTTCCCCTAAATTGATATAATAGGATTGCATGAAAACATAGCCTGTCTGTATACTAACTTTCTATTGTTATTAATAACTTTAAATTTACATATCAATGTGAATGAACAGAGGACTTTATTGAAATATATAGGTATATACATCAGTAGATTTTATGTTATGTCTTTATATATTCCCCAAAGGTTCTCTTTTAATTATGCATATAAACACTATATATATATATGTCTCTCCCTATATACAGACTCATATATACACTCATATATATATACTCATATATATACAAATAAAGACGTTGATATAAAGTAAGTCTTGCAAGAATAAAGGCATTTTATAAAGCATGTCATCTTATAATTTATGCTGTTCTAACCTATAATTATTCTTATATACATAATTTTTTAAACAATAAAATTTATATCTATGGATTGTCTCTCATGTCCACTGTAGTAATTTAATATGTTGATATTTGGGGTAAAATATTTATGATACAACTTTCTAGTTTTGGAAAATGTCAATTCAAAAAAATAGTTTTTTCATATTTAGAAAAAAAGGTTAAATATTAGGCTTATATCTCTGGTGACTTTTGCTAAGGCACTGTGACTGATACTTAGCAACAATACACATTTAGATCAAAATAATAGAATAACTCTTAAGGCAAAACTATTTTAGTTGATAGAACAAGCACCCATAATTCAATGTAGTGATTAATGCCTTTTAATATATTTGTTATAGTACAGGCGCAACTCCAGGTTTCTAATCCTGTGAACACAACCCTTAAATTCTACACAGGTAGACATTATTTGGAATAGATATTATGGAGTCGTCCCTTAAGCATTGAATAGTTTTACCTAATATAGCAGTAAAACAAACAAGCTTTGTTTTAGGTAGGGTAGGTGTATGGAAATCATAAGGATGCAAACTCTTGAAAGAAAGCTTACCTACAAGAATTATATATTTAAAAAAACAAAACAACATAATGAATGGGTAGGATTAGGTAACCATGGAAATAACACCCCATAAACAAATTAGTGACTTACAATATTTGTAAATTCTCCCATTTTTATGAAGGTTACTAGAACACATGAAGGAAAATGTATCAATATTATAAATGTACAGCTACAGAAGGGTCAGACACATCATCCTGTATAAAATAACTAACTAATCAAGGTAATGCCATGTTACATAATGATAAACTAATCCTCAAATCTCAACCTCTGAACAGTGAGATTTTTATTTCACTCACACAAAATAAGATGTGAGTTTAATGGCTATCCAGGGCAATACTCGGGGATTCAATATTCAGCCAATACTTAGGTTATTCACATGTTGTGACTATGTCATTTTGTCCTATGTCTTCCACATTTGCATCCAAGAGGGAAGAAAAGGTAGAGGAGATGCATTTGTGCCCTTCTGACTTGGTCCTGAAGTAATACATCACATTTCTGCTCAACATTTCACTGAAAAAGCAAATAACACAGCCCTGAACTCACTGTTAAGGATTGCTGGAATGTCAATTAGCACATTAATAATATTCAATGATGACTAACAGTCTCTATCACAGATGTTGATTGTTATTATTATTATTATTGTTATTATTAAAATGTAGCTTTAAGAAAAAAACAAAACAAAAACCCTGGTTAGTTAGCGTGAATAATCCCTGAGCCACTGATCAACTCTGCATACACTTAGGGGGAAAAATAAGTTGTTCAAATTTAAGGACCAGAGTCTGGAGTTTTGTAAAGCTAACTTGCTATATGAGGCCTTTGGAGTTTTAACTCATATACCCAAAAGTTCTCTTGCTTACTTGCCTATGAATTCAACTGTAGCATAATAAGCTATTTGGAGAACAGTGTTACAGAAACCTCACTGTTTATAAATTATCCATATATTTATAAAATTTCTTTCTGAAAATAATTTCATCCATCTGATTTTGACATCACAGTTCTACCTAAAACTTGGCATAATTTCTTAGGATATAATCAACTGGGAATCAAACTTGGTTATCCTCACAGAAAAGTGAGTAATTGGTTTCACATATTGTATTCAGGATATAGAAAATACTAAAGAATAACTTTATTTACATGACTTTAAAAGCGTATTTTTATTACAGCTTGCTTGTAAAAATCCCCAAATTGTCCTCTGACCATCTTTCTATGTTTAATATAGAGGTGAATGCTTTCCCATTAGTGAATTTAAAGTTAACGGAAAACATATGAAATATCCCCATTCATGTTAATCTAAGTTATGCTTTTTCAGTGACTGTAAACTGGTCCTACTGTTTTTGTTTTTAAGATTTTTCCTTTTTCTGTTCTGGCTGGTGTGGCTCAGTGGACTGAGTGCCGGTCTGTGAACCAAAGGGTCTCTGGTTCGATTCCCAGTCAGAGCAAATGCTTGGGTTGTAGGCCAGGTTCCCAGTAGGGGATGCACGAGAGGTAAGCACACATTGATGCTTCTGTCCCACTCTATCTCCCTTCCTTCTCTTCTGTCTAAAAATAATTTTTTAAAAAAATCTTTTTAAAAAAGCATCTTTAAAAAAAGATTTTTCCTTTTTCCTCAAGCATATATTAAAGTTGATATCAGGCATACCAGGCAAATGTGATAAGTGTTTAAAGTGAAAACAATAATAAAAATATCCTACATGTAAGTAAGTAATGGTCTTGTCATTTATATGTACACAGCCAGAGAGCAATAACAATGTGAGTTCAAGAAATTCTGGAGAGAGCAGGTGTGCAAGGCAGAGGGGGGAAAAGGGGAGAAAAAAAATGGGACAGCTGTAATAGCATAATCAAAAATATGTACTTTAAAAAAAAAGAAATATTACCTAGAAGATCCTCTTCTTTGTTTTTATTTTTGTTCAAGTACAGTTGCCTCCATTTCCCTCCTACCAATGCCCCTGCTCCACCCATCCCCTCCTCCCACCCTCCATCCTACCGCCTTTGGCTTTGTCCATGTGAGCTTTACACACCTTCCTTGATGATCCTTCCCCTATTTTCCCCCAAGATCTTCTTTTGGAATGCAACAATTTATTTTAAAAAATGCCTCTTCCATATCTAATATAATTGTTGCTAATATTAATATGAGTATACTATGGGATCATCACTAGACTATTAACTCATTTCATATTTAGTATTTTCACATTAGAGATGAAAAACTGAGGGAAGATAAAGTAATAACCCTACTGCAATGCACATGCTTAGTGCTTGCATATTTCTAGCTGCATGAGTATTTCTCTTAAGCAATTCTGACAAACCCCGTCATTAGCTACCCCTCAGTGACAATGAAGCTGGTCTCTCACATAGTGTTCTTCAAGCTTTATTTTAAAGTGTCTAAACTCATTTTTTAATGTCATTTACAATAATTTTATGTGGAAACTAATGAATAGGGTAGATGAAAGAGGAATAGCTCTGGCAGGAGTCAGCTTTCTCTTGACCAGTCTGGTGGCCCCTGTTCTACTGCTTGGAGATGAATTTTTGGAAAAATGATGTACATTACTTCTCAGAAAGGACACTAGTGAATTCTCTCTAGAGAATAAAGAAGCAAGGTTTTCTTATAAAAACAAATTTAAAATTCTGTGAACAGACATACATTTGTGCATACAAATTAACTACAAGTATTTCGTTATGGATTCACTAAACCTTCCAACAGCCAAATTAGTATGGCTTTAGGAGACCTGTGACCAAGAAAGTCTTTTTTTTTTTACCTTAAATATTGCTGCAAAAAAACCTTAATTTAAATGTATTCAATTAATAGTTTTTACTTTGATTAGTGTAAGATTAAAATGATTATGAAATATTCAAAAAACCTTTGAAGATATATCAATAAAATAAATGAAAAAGCTATAATCTCCTAATAGGCTTAAAAGCAGTTTATAAAGCAGTTTCTGAAAAAAGTGAGTAATAGGAATTGTAAACCCAGTATGAATCAATGTAAAATCCACCTTTCACAAAATCCACTCAACTTTTAAAATTGGATTCTTCTGTTCTAAGATCTTTGATTTCGGTCACAGTCTCATGAATATGCTGGATAATATGCAGATGTTCAAATAAATTGTGCATTCATCCACTATATTAACACAGCCTAATTATACAAATCTTCAGTTAAGATATAGAAACCTATCATTTTAATAATATTTTTACCCATCCATTAACGTCTTTCCCTCTCCCTTTCTCTATACCCTACCCATGACTTCACCCGAGAGGTATACGCTTTTGATGAGTAAACACCCCAGCAGCCAAGGCCAGCTGGAGAAATACACAAATATTAGAGTACACTGGTAACACTGTAAATTCATGATCACCACATCAAATTAGTACTCAACAGTGCCAGTAACATCACTGCATTTTTGCTCAGTTTAATCCCCCAGTCTTCACGGCAGTGATTCTCAAGATACGGTCCATTGACTAGCAATATCTGCATCAATTTTGAACTCATTAAAAACACAAACTATTGGCCTCACTCAGACCTACGACATCACAAAATCTGTGCCTGGAACCCAGCAGTCTGTTTTAATCCTATATTTGCTTTCAAGTTATCTCCTTTACTCACTCAGGAAATTTACACTTTTGAATATATTTTTTCTCTTGTACTGTAAACCTCTTCTCTTAGAACTGCATATTTGCTACTGGCTTTTGCACATTTTCTCTTTTCCTAAATTAAAATAATAATAATAAATACCCTCTTATTTATTACAAAAGCAAAATTTAATATGCACTGTCTCAGTTTTTCCATCTCTTAGTCATTATTCAACCTAAAATGTTTGTCTTCCATCCTCATCAAGCACTAAAATTGTTCTTGAATCTCACTCACTAGGCTCACATACTGATACCAAGGTAATTTTTTATTTTCTAAATCATTTTGTTATTAGTTGATTGTTCCCTCTTTCTGAAATCATCATCTTTCATTTTTTAAAAAATTGGAAACTTTCAAGCAAGTGAAAGAAAACATCAAGAAACAATTGGACAGAGCAATAACAACTTTATAATGTGTGAGTTATTTGCAAATCTGTGATAATTGAGACGATGAATGTGTGAGACTGCCTAAAGAGAAAATACAGAATGACACAGAAGACTATTAACTTGAACTAAAATTTGTGAGTCATTTGCATGTTTGTGGTTATTGCAGCTATGTGTATGAGATTGCAGAGAAATTAAACAAAGACATGGGAAGAATCCTAATGACCCCAAAGTGAAAAAATATCTCTCATTGAGTGGTAGAATATGGGAAAATGAACCTATCATTTTCTTTGGTGAGGTTCTTTGTCCTCAATCCGGCTGCTTAATTTTGGAAACTAGACAGTTCAAAATCAAAACCCAAAAGCAAATTTATAATTTTTCCTTCCAAATTTAGCTCTTTTCTAGTTTTATTCCTCCATTGTAGAAGATGACACTATTCATTCCCTCCAGAAGCCAGAGATGTAGGTGTCATCTCTTTAACTGGCTGTCTAAAGCTGCCTAGAAATGACCCATCAGTAACACTGGGGCCATATGACTGGCATATCCCTCAGAGCTATCCCTTCTCCATATCTAATGCCACCAGTCTGATGCAAGTTACTGCTATCAATTATGTGGATGATAGACATTTAATCTGGTTCCCTTATAAGGATTCTCCAGTTATTTCTTCAGAATACAACAGGTCTTGTCTTCTAAGCATTACATGTGTTACCGTATTATTTATCTTACAGCGTAAAACATTTTAATGACTTCCTATTGCTTTTCAAATAGAGACCAAAATCAATTAATTTGATAAAGCTCTACTTTATCATGGTCTGGTCCCTATTTCTGTTTATAGTAGCTTCTTATTCTCTTCTTCTTCTATTTTAATTTCAACAGTACCTACTTCGTTCAACATCATAAACTCACCATTCTACCCCATCCATAGGACCTTCTCTAACAGTCATCCCTGAAACATAATGCTCTCTCCTCTTCTTTAGCTAACCCTTATATTTCCTTTAGTACTCTGCTCAACCCCAAAATGATTAGTCTAGTGTCAATAAATATTTACAAAGTATTTTTTCATTCAAATAATTTATATATATATGAATAATTTATATACTTTAATGTAATAAATTATAAATTTGAATAATTTATACTTAAAACATATATTTGATATGTATCATTCATATATATATGTGTATATATGTGTGTGTGTGTGTGTGTGTGTGTGTGTGTATATATATATATATATATATATATATATATAAATAATTAGGTTAAACCAACATCCAACCATTTTTATTTAGGAATGGCATAGAAAATTATGAAGATAGACTGTATTTTTACCCATCTGCTTTATATATATATTATATAAAATGAATTAATACATAAGGGACTTGAATTTGATTGATATGGCTTTTACACATTTATTCACAATGGGGTTAGAGCAATGAAATTATTCACAATAGAGTTAGAGCATATTTATTTTTTTTATATATTTCTAGGTACAGCTTTTATTGTGTAACTGCTGTAAATTTTTTCCCCCAACATATTTGTCACAAAGGAATATTTCAACATTCTGTAGCATAAGCACATGTATTTGGCAAGGGATTCATAAAACACAATATGCTGAACATTTGGCATTTTGACTTTTTTAAAAGTCACACATTATCTGTATTTATGCTGAGTAAAACAATAATTTCGAAGAGGTTTGTTTTAAAAATAGATAGGTAACATTTCCACACAATGAAATAATTCTCAAATAAAGATTTAAAAATACATTACTTAAAGTAAAATCATTTATTGAGCAAATCTTTTAGAATATGAGAACAAATATGTAACATTTAAGCAGATAAAATAGATGTCACAGAGTTCTTGCAACAAAAAGATGCATTCATCTACCTTGGGGGTCTACTGTCTCTTATTTTACAGAAAGTATGAATATTGTTACTACTGATATATACTTTTCCTTTTGTCTGAACAATCCTGAAGCCTGGAAAAGATGTGATTTCTAGAATCCAACACGCTGAATTAATTCTTATGTGTTTGTAGCAATGAGAGAAAATTTTAAAAAATAGCTTCATAGGCCTGTCTAGGTACCACTGGGTCAAAAGACAAAGCCTTAGAAATCTGTGCAGGTACCAATGGACCTCGCTTATCTCTCCATTCCAGTATACTTTCTCCAAGTGATATCCAATGTCTTGTAACATGACTGTTTTGGTAACTAACAGTTCTTGGTTTCATGTTTCCTGTGCTTTAGATTCATTTTACATTTACACACTGACATTAGCCTCAGGATATCTTATTAATACCCTCAAAATAGTATATGAGAAATGTTCCCCTCCCTGAGGGCCTTGCCTTACTCACTGCGATAGTCGTTATTTAAGGCTGTCTTCTTATACTCTGGGAATCGTCCTTAAAGCTTTCCTCTCCCTCTTCGACATTTCATAAATCCTATACATTTTAACTCCAAAAACACATAGGAAATGTTCATTGTTCTCCAAAATTACTACTATTTTTTAAATCAAGCCTCACATAATGTTTCTCCTGATACATTCTTGATATATGTTTTAAATATGGTTTTCTTGCTTCTAATGTAGATCATCCATTATCCTTTCTACAATTAGCTTCTCAAATAATAATAGTAATCACACACTCATACATGGAACCTCTGCTAGCTTCTCATTTGTTAAATTTAAATTCATAGTATAATGCAAAGAAAAGAAGAACATAGAGGCATTTAAGTTATCTTTGTAAACCATGTAAGCTTGCCTCAGGACATCATTCTGAAACCTAGCCCACATATCTCATGCTCATTTGATGCTGCAAATCTGAGTCTCAACGATTTAATAAACCCTATTAGCTTCATTAAACATGTTGGGGTTTCCTTTGTTCTTGGCAAAAAACAAGGTGCTTACCTATCCAGTCCTTTCCTAACCTTGCTTCCTTAAACAATCTCAAACCAAAAACACACAGTTCCTCTTCACCATTTATTCATATCCCTCCAGTGAGGGTGACTACCACCAAGATTCTAGGTATCTAGATTAATCTCAATCAGTCATGATGGTGCCATTCTTTTCTCAATAATGTACTTAACAATGGCATGTTATACAACTCTGGCAATGAATAAGGAAGACCTGCTAAGAAACCCTTCGGAAGGATTCTGTATTCTCTCTCTCTCTCTCTCTCTCCCTCTATTTTTATATATATATATATAATGTGTGTATATATGTATATACATGTATATATGTACGCATGTATATATACATGTATATATATGTACACATGTATATATATGTACACAAGTATATACATGTATATATGTATATATGTATATATATATATATGTAAACTTTTATATCTATTCTGTATTCTCTCTCTATATATATATAAAATTATATATATATACACATAAAATCTTCCCCCACAGTGGGATTACAATCATATTCTTTAATTTCATTTTTATATATTTCCAGGTATATGTTTTATCTTTAAAAAAACAAATTCTCCCTAAACTGCCCCATGAGGACACTGATTTTTGAAGACATACTCTTACTTCTAGATCTGAATTTTTTTTATGTAATACAGTAAATTTGTTCTTGTTGAAGTAAGCTCAAATTGGAGTTTGCTGTTACTTAGGGCCAAGAGCATTCCAGTATCTTCTCTTAATAAACAAAATTTACTCAATTGTGCGTCCTGGTTTGCCTCTTCCCAAGTAGCGTTATTATTGAATTGTGCCCAAGGTTTCTCGCTGGACTTTGCTTGAATACTGTTTGATATTTTATAGATTGGCCTTGGTCCAGAATATGGAAATCTTTTCTCTTTATACACTTTATGATTCTCACTTATTTTTAAAGATGTGTTTCAAATGTATTTTCTTATACTCCTGTGATACTTTCCCCAATTCTCAGGCAGATTTCACTCCTTTTATTGTGATTCAGCTACAAATATTTTATATTTACTCATAGCCAAAGTTTTCTGTTTTTATTTCTCTTTTGTTTTAGAATATTTATTTTAATGTATTTCCATAATGCCAGCAACTAGCCCTCTGAGGCATATCAGATATTTAATATTTGTAAAATTATCAATTATGAAGAAAATAACTATTATTAAAAATATCATCTACTAATGAGAGTGTTATGTGTAACAATTACACTGAATATATTTTTGTTTTATCCAAACAAACTAAACATTCAAAAATCATGAATATGGCTGTAAAATATAGCTTTAAAAATAATGTCTCCACAAAACTGGAAAAAACTTAATAAAAAGAATGCTTTCACAATTGCTGACTCTTTGAAAGGGGACAAGAACTGCTATTTGAAAATAAGGCTATAAAGGAAAAAGTTAATGTTCCAATGAAAATTCCTAGGAGGCTGATACAGTCCATTAAAATGAGGGGTATTTGGTCACTTCACTGAATTACTTCAGAGAAAATCTCAGGTACTGAGGAGTTGTTTCTGAAAACTAAAAAATTACAAAGATCACACAGTACTATTTAAGAATGAAATCAATCTTTTTTCTAATAAAACTGATACATAATTTTTATTACATGTGAGAGATTATTGATTTTTCACACATTCCTTCTTTTTTACCTAAAAATCCCAAATAAAAAGATAGAGCTCCTATGATGGGAAACTTTCTATAAAAAAAAGACATGATGACAGGTTATACAATATTTAGTTTTGAGTTTGCTTATTTATATCTAGTTTATTTACTACTGATGTCCACCAGTAATTATTATCATTAAATTAATATTTTATACTTAAAATTGTTTCTCCCTTAATTTTAATAGTTAAAAGCTTATACAGTTTTAAATTCTAAAACCTACCCAGTATTCATTTTATTGTCACATAAATATACACAATAAAAGAAGGAAATGTCCTGAATATGTCTAAAGCAAGTCACTATTCAGAATGCCACTACAGTATGCAAATAATTATGTAATGTAGTCTGCACTATTACATAACATCTGCCTGGGAAGAAAAAATAAATACTAAATTAATAACCCAAAATGCTGTATGATAAGTGAAACAAAATGATTGGCATTAGAATTAGGGTCTCTCAACTGAAGGTGATTGGTGTCATCTCTGTGCCAATAGGAATCCCCAATTTGGGGTACAGTAAAGAGGAAAACACCTCAATTGTGATACAGCACAGCTATGTTAACAATATCCTTTAGTAGATATCTTCTTTCTCAAAGTTCACAGGTTTAAAGTTATAAATACCTAACTGACAACTTTTTCTTCAATTAGCATGACTTCCAACACAGACTTGACTACAGTAAATTAAATAATACCTCCATTATTCCTGATAGAAGTTGAGTTGATTCACTGTTTTTCTTTTTAAATACATTTAATTTTTTTATTTTGTTTTGTTGAGTTCTGCTATCACTTTTATTTCTCCCTTTTTCCCCTTATATAGTAATCTGCTCTGTAATATGTTAATATAGGGCAAGGTTAGAGCACAAGTGAAAGTACATATGCAGTCATGCATGTAATGATATTTAATGATTATACTACATATGTATGCCATGCATGTACAATGTACATATATATTACATACAATTACATGCAATTATTATACTTCATTCACTAGAATCATACTGGATATCACACATCTTAGTGCTGAATGCATCATACTCAGTAAATACCTGTTTAACTTGAACAAGGGATTGTCCTACTAGTTTCTAGTTATCATATTAAGCAACAAAATCAACTATAGTTTTACACACAGATCATGTCTATCTTCAGTGTGTTTTAGTTTTAGTTTTCATAGCTATAATGGGCAATGAATGTGTCCTTTCATTGCAAGAATATCTATTGTCTTGCTTCCAGAAGAAAATCAAATCAAATGACTAGATTAACTTAAAATTCAATGTACAAAAATATATATGTATTAAAGAATCTGATTAAAGCAAATATTTTTAACCAACGAAATTTTGATAATAATAATAATTTGGTAAAATGTAGAATACTTGAAAGATCATGATTTAAATATTTACTGCTAATTCTGTTATTGCCAATAAATATCAGAATATATATGTATACACATACACATACACACACACTAGTAGGCTACCCATCTATTTCATTCTTATTGACACAGTGATTTATTAGACACTTGGAGGCATTTTTATTATGAATACCCTGCCATGGATATGACCACCTTAATTTTGGCAGTTGAGTGTTGCCACTTGGCCTCTGCTTTCCTGGGAGTCGATGATTACATTAAAATCAAGAAACCTATATCTAGCCAGCTTCCCAAATGGCCAGCATCTCGAACAGTCATTATTTCTCCTGAAAAGGAGATAAACTAGAAGTCTTTCCAGGGATTAAGATGCTGTCCTTGTTTATAAATGTTTAATGCCTCAGTGAAGGGATTGTCTTCTATTCCTTCATATAGAACATAGTGAATATGCAGGTTATACATCATAACTCCTACATTTTTATTACATGCCTGAGTCTTTGGGTTCCTTCCTTCATAGCCAGGTAAGCTCTAGCTCCTCGAGGTCATTAAATATCGGCCAAACCGAGTCTAGTACATAAGGTAATGCATTAAATTCAGAATCATTAGTAATTTCATTTACATAAGTAGCATTGTTTCCTCCTATATTCATCTAAATTATTTTCTAAGTTTCTACAGATATAATAGGAAAGTCTTCAAAGTTTTTTGGTGTTTAAGGTATTTTATTCTGGGTCAAAACGTCTATTTTTCCTGTTGGAACGTTGCTATATTTGACACTAGTTATAGGTTTAATTGTGAAAGAGAGTGATTGTGCTATGTCTTGAGTAGAACTGTATCCATTCCCTCTAAGGACCTAGGATTTGCAAGAAAATAAAGTGCAGTCTCCTCAGACACAGGAGAACCTACTTCTACCAAATGTGGCTCCAAGTGACATAAGTAATAAAGACTGTTCACTTCATCTAGGGCTACCAGATGTTCCCATCCCAAGTTTTAGTCTTTACCAATCTATGCTCTAATTTCAACATAGAAAATTGGTGATGCTGAATTAACTAATATTGCAACTCAGCATGTAAAACAATTACATTTTTTTGTCTTTGATTTCTGTCTTTACATTTTGTCTTTGACTTTTCAGCAATATCAGAAATGTAACCTCTCAAGCAAGTGCTCTATTTTCATACTGTGACGTTAGCTGTAAGTTAAGAGACCTGAGCTTGTCATTTGCTTTCTGTAAGTCCTGCAGTACACACAGGAGAATCTACTTCACACTATAGCTCTCAGAGGTTCTTGTTATCATTACTGCCATAAGAGTCAAGTGAACAGTCATTAGACGTCCGAGGCATTTACTTTAACTGGCACTTCACCACACTCAAACACTGATAATAGATTGGTTAATTATAATGCTACATAATGTCCTGGGTTATTAGCATCCCATTTTTAATTAGCAAGGAACTCAGCATGTGTCAAAATCGAAGAATAAAACTAACTCAATTTCCAAATTCCATCTCTTTGTGTCTATCTCTTGGAATCAATATTACTACCAATTATGTATTAGTCACAGTCCTGTGGAGAAATAGAAACCACACAGTATATTGGAATAGGAAGAGTTTATTAATAAATATTTATCAACTATTGATACCAACAGAGATTAAGTAGTAGATGTAAATATAACTCTAAAGAATAAAAAAATATCAACTATAAGAAATAATATTACTAATATGGCTGAGGCTGAAGGATCAAGAAAATAAAATTTCTAAAGAAAAATTTTAATGTATGACTTAGATCTCACTGGAGGTGGTGTGACTATAACCACTGGATGTCATAAAAATCTACTGTAGTTCTGCAGGCAGAAGTAAGCAAGCAGGAAACTGCCTGCTGTGGTGTCAATGAAACTCTCCAGGAATTACCCACAGGCTTACTGCTGAGCTAATGAAAAGCTGGTTGCAATGCTGGCATAATTTATTGGGAAGCCACCGTGGTAGTGCAGTGAGTCTCACTGCAGTTTAGCACCGGTGGATGTTCAGTGTGCTGCTAAACCACCATGTCAGCTGGTAAAAGAGAAATGTTGACAGTTCGCAGCTCCCATATCACAAGCAGGGCAATAAGAGTAGATTTGGACCTGAGAGGAAATAGATTGGTTGGTGATTCAGAAGCGGACCCAAAGTTGGTTCTTATGTTAGAACTAACAGAAACTCTAAAATAACTATGATAAATACCTTAAAGAAAGAGTAGAAAGGTTAGAAGCTATGTATATAATGATGGAGAATTACAGAAATAATATAGAAAGTATGTTTTAAAACTGCGTGTAAGTTCTGAGCATTAAAAAAAAGTGTTATCACAAGAATCTGTTCAATAGACATAACAGAGGCCTAGAGAAAATATAATGTAGTTTCAATGAACTTGAAGATGAGTCCATAAAAATTATCTGTACTGAAATGAATAGACAAAACAGTAGAGAAAGAATGCAAAAAGTCGATATCAGAGTGTGTTTGATCATATCAAATGGCCACACAAATGAACTATTTGATTTTCCAAAAAAAGAAGAGAGAGAGAATCTCCCTGAAGATACAGTTGAAAATATAGTAGACAAGAATTTTTTCAATACTTTAAAAATGTTCATTCCTTCCAAATCAGTTGATAAATTCAATACAACTGAAAGCAATGTCAGCAGAATTTTTACAAGCATTTTCTCTAAATTAATTCAAAATGTATATGAAAATGAAAGGATTTATAAAGCCAAAACAATCTTAAGAAACACTTGGGAGAATTATAATTGCTAATCATTATAAAGCTATAATAACCAATAAATGAAATTAGAATAAGACATGGAATCCAGAAATAGACTTACATACACAGAATCAATTGATTTATGATGAAGGAACTCTATCAATTCAAAAAATATAAGAATCTTTTTAACAATGGTGCTGAAAAACTGGACAACCATATGGATTAAAATAAATATCCACTTTTGAGTATATGTCCAGAAATTAATTTATATTAATTATATATAAATAAAAAGATAGAAATATAAAGCTTCTAGTAGGAAATATAGAAAGATACTTTCTTAATTTGAATTGAGATCAAATTAATAGGCAAAATTAAAAAATGCTAACGTAAGTACTTGATACATGTAACTTCATAGTAGCTCTGCTCATTAAAAGGGAAATGGAATAATATATCCAGATAATGGCTTACATAAGAATGTATGTCTTATTCATAGTAGATGCAAATTTGAAACAATACAAATGTTCATAAGCAGAAGAAAGAATATGTATTGTTATAGGCTTGACTATCAATAGGAATGGACCACTGATACACAGACAAATATGGATGAATCTCCAAAGGTATTATGTTGATCAAAAGAAGTCAGGTACAAAGGTAAGTTAAATAATAATGTGATTGCCTCTGGGGGAAGGGTTGAAAATAGAGAGAGGGAATAGATTAAAAAATGACAAGAGCATAATTTGTGGAGTATTAGTAGTGGTTTATATTTTATTTTGATTTATAGTTACATGAATTTATACAATTTTCAAACCTCACCAAGTCTTTATTAAACCAACTATTTAAGATCTTTCCATTTTATTTTATGTAAATTTCACCTTAATGAAAAAAGGAAATGCACTCACAAGATCAATAAAAACATATTATTAAAAACCATAAACCATTCAAGGGAAATATCCTCCCTCCATTTATGACTACAACTTCTAATGAACGGTACCCCTATTTGGAAGAACTGGATATAGTCAGAGTCTACTTTCCCTTTCCTCTCTTTATTGTCTTTTTCTTATTCACTGATTAAGTTTTAACAGTTTCAAAAAGTAAAGGAAAGTAGTGACAGAGAAATAAGAAAAAATTTTTTTGACTGCTTGACTTCTCTGCTCAACATGCGAACTGTTTCAGCTGAGGCTTTTGTTTTTCCCTTTTTTTTTTAAATCATAGGTATTTTTGTGTGGTTTCTTAAGTTAACTTGGTTTAGATATTACATACATTTTGCCTCCATCTTGATGTCTTGACTTAGGTGACTATTTTCTTCTCTCATATATACAGTCCTCGAGGCATGGCGTAAATGGTTTCAGGTGGCCTTTTTCTCTCAAACAATTCACAGTTGGTATGAGAAAGCAACTCATGTAAACTTTGTCTGAAAATATCTGAGAAGCTATTTTCAACCCAACCACTTCTGTCCTGTTTCCACTTGAAGCTTTGGCTTCCTGTGGCACAGTCAAAAAACAAACAAACAAAAAAAAATAAAGACCTCTGTGTCCTCTAACTGGAGATAAAGTATTTCAAAAGAATTTCAGGAATCCTTGGCTTTAATCACTATGCTTTAATCTCTCCTTCTCTCTCCTAAAGAATCTCTTTAAATCCTCACCACTCCCTTCTCTCTAAATGTATTCCGTCACTGGTTTGTATTCTGAGTGAACAGTCCCAGAGCAGTGAGACAAATAAATACATTCTTTGTTAATCTTTTCTATTAACCTATGTCTAGATCTATTGAGTGACCCCGAATGAGATAGGTCATGCCTCATACCACATGCTTAACTAAACTGAGATAAGCACAAACATATGTGATAATAACCTACTATGTCACTTGATGTTTTCTCATAAGTATCTTTTGTGTTCTTAAATAGACTTAATATTATTTTTTATGTCTAAAAAACAATGTTCAAGGTTAGATTGACATAATTTTTTGGTATGTTTTATGTGTGTGTATGTGTGTGGTAATAATAATTATTTTAAGCACCCATGTTGGTAAATATCTAGGTTATTTACCATGGTTTTGTGAAAAACCACTATCTTCTTTCTTCACAGTTCTGTTCCTCTGAGAGAGACCTGACTGAGGCAAGAGATAGGGAGGAAGAAACTCTTGAGGGGCTAAGATAAAGGACATTGATACAGGGCAGAGATCCTGTTCCAAGATCAGTTGTCCCTGCTTTCTGGAGAAGAGCTGAGTCATGGTGAATCATGACTGCACCTGTGCAGGAGATGCTACATGACTCCTGCTTCATTATAATAGTATTAACATAAATTAGCATTGCAGGACCCCCTTCCCTGGTGGCCAATGAAGGAAAATTATGGGAGACCGCATAAAGAGCAGCTTTAAAGTAACATAACTACCTGTACATGCGCAATAAAACCCTGCCAAAAGCTAGCCAGGAAATATCTGCCCTATAAGAGTAGAAGCCCTCCAGCCCCTGGGGTCAACCTCTGCTTGGAGCTGGCCCACTCCCATGGTCTATGGGGTGTACTGTCGCTTAATAAATCTGCTCTCTCTCTGCTATAAACTCTCCACGTGTTTGGTTCAATTCTTTGTCTGCAGTCACCAAGAACATAGTTACCTGTACCCATCTGTGACACAACCATGGAACTAAAAGCACCAACCAGTGGTAAGGGAGAACCCAAGAATTCAATATGGTTTGTTGGTATGAGATTTACAATGCTTTTGCATTGTTTTCCTCCCTACTGTTCTTAATATTTTCCTCTTCTAAATTGAAAACAAAAACAGAAACAAAAAACTAATACCATCCTGATAAGTCATTTACATCTATATTTTAAATTTACCTTCGCTTGACATTTTGTATGGGAAGACTTTCACCAAGAGCTATGAAATCTGAGTAGTAACTAAATAAACATCACTTGAGTGATTACAAGTTTATATTTCAGTGATACCAATTAGTGTTAGTTATTATACAGACTGAATGTTTGTGTTCTCCAAAGTTTATATGTTGAAACCCCAACCCCCAATGTGACAATATTTGGAGGTAAGACCTTTATAGAGGTAATTAAGGTTAAGGTGGGGTTCACATTAGACAGGATTAGTGTCCATATAAGGAAAACCACCAGAGATCTCCTTGGTTTTCCTTTCTCTGCATGTACACACACACACACACACACACACACTCACAGAGAAGGCCCTGTTAGGTCATAGTGATAATGTAGATGCTTGCAAGCTAAGACTTCTAGCATCTACAGACTCCAGCAGAAGTAAGGCTGCTTAAGTGTAGTTGGTG
Organism: Mormoops blainvillei; assembly: GCA_004026545.1. Lineage (NCBI taxonomy): Eukaryota > Metazoa > Chordata > Mammalia > Chiroptera > Mormoopidae > Mormoops > Mormoops blainvillei. The sequence goes on from PVJD01000815.1 coordinate 186,178, forward strand.
GGGTAATAATATGGGTATAATAAATTTTAGTTTTAATTTGAACATTTCACCTAAAATACCATAAGGTGTGCTTGAGTGTAATATTGTTATGTTACAGAATTACATGCTTATGATCTTCTAATAAAAATGGGGCATTATTTGTGTGGACCCTGTAGAAGTGGGAGAAAAAAAATTGTGTTTAAGTCACCCAGTCTACGTTATTTTGTCATGGCAGCCCTAAAGTTACACAGCAATCTATAATCATCACGATGCTTGTAAGGACACTGATATGTAGCACCTATGTAATGGTACATAGCCTTGACAATATTTTAATTTGGCATAATGAGAGAAAGAAACTCAGAGATTTACACAGAATCCCCAAAGGTGGAAACTGGCAGATCTCAATGTAGAACTGACATTACTGTGGTAGTTTTCACAGTGCATATATGTAAAGATTATATATATTCATTATTTTTTCAAATAAATTACATGATTTTAAACATGTTTATAGAAGTGGTAAAAATATTTGAAATTAGGACTGGAAGATTCTCTCTGTGTGTCATCACTCTTCCTTTTCCTTGTAAATCAGTACACCTCACCATTAGACAATTTCATATATAAGAAATGTGGCTTTTAGCAAATATATATCTGTTATTCTATGAATCCACTCATTCAGTTCTCTGTTGTTTCCATAAATTCTCATTGATAATTTCTTATGAGGTGTAAACTGCATTGAAGAAGGATTTTTTTTTCTCTGTTTTGGTTAGAGTTATATCCTTAGCTTCTATTTAGACCTGGATCAATACTTGTTGAACATATAAAAGTATTACAAACAAACGAATAAAACTAAACTAACCAAATACACAAAAATATTTCTTTCCTCAAGTATTTAAAATATTTTAGAACCAATAAAGTTTTAAATCCCTTTAAGACCTATAGAAGACTTTCTGTTAAGAAATTAGGTTCTTCTCTTATAGTTTATATATTCCTTTACCCTTTGTTTCCTGTGGTTAGACATACTTGTCAGTTAATCAAAAGAAGATGAATTACTTTTAATTAAAAGAACACATGTTACAAAATAACTAGTATGTAAAGCAAAGATAAGATACCAGTGGACTTGATAGCTTACCAGGTCTCACTAAGCAGCCCCCTCTTATCACTTGGACATTTATCAAGGTTTTAGCATCTGGCCTTGAAGAATGGCCAGCAGGAATCTCAAAGGTTGGTTATTTGGTAGTAAAATGATGTACTTAGAGATCTTGACCTTGAACACGTAGATCATTTCTTGGCTTGTGTAATTTTTATAGTTCTTGAAGAGTTTGAAAATGTCCATTGAAAATTACTCCCATCCATGTTTTGTTTTTTCAGTTAAAAAAATAATGAATACAATGGTTCTGATAAATAGAGAGTATCAAGCCTGTTTTGGCTAGAATTGAAAGCAAAGGGTCAATTGTGGGCTTGGCTGCTCCTATTTTGACATTGTTTGGGTTATAAGAAAAAAGATAATGGGTAATTCAACATGTCACCCAGAGTAAATCAAGGGATTCTGAAAAATTAATGGCCTTGTCCATTACTTTTTACTCAATAGTTTCTCTTCAATTTCTTTAATCTGAGATAAAGAACTATTTCCTTGATATAATGACTCACTTGCTAGTAGGTAATCCTGGTTGTACATGTTATATCAAATATATACATGCACACACACATATATATGTATATATTCAAATGGCAAGCATTTTTTGAGTAGATGTGTATGTTTGTGCAAAGCTTTTGAAACAGAATATTTTAAAAATAGTAAGCAAATAATATATTATAAAGTAATAACCTTTAAATTAGGGTATATGAAACCTGGAGAATTACATGAAGAATGTGAAAGGAAACAGAACAATCATTGCCAAACCCTAGATTCCCATATGTATGCTTTCATAAAATGAACTTTCATGAGAATAAACCAGTGTTTCTTTTTGCCTTCCATCCCTTGATCAGTCTCTCTCATTCATTTTTCAAAAGAAATGTTAACCTCCATTTTCAATATCAGAATTGCAAAGCGCCCTATGGTTTAAAATTTTTTCAGGACAGAAAAGAAAGGGATGATTCAAAATTTCAGTTTAGTGTCCAGAAAGTGAATGACAGTAAAGACTAGTAACAAAGAATTTCATATAGCATATGATTTCCATATTCCTTGTTTTCAATAAATTGAAAGAATCCTCTTAAACTTCTCAATTAATAGATTACTCATAATATATCACAATGAGATTTTTTGGCATGTAATTTAGAAGGTATCGAGAAAATTGAGTGGCATTTTTTTATTAATCCTTCCTACTCTCATTTACATTTTTATAAATATTTATAATTATTTATATATACATGATGAAAAAATGGAAATTATATTGATCCTCCATTATGTCTCAACTGAGCAATAGGTGATATAAATCTACAGATAGTTTTAAAAAGGAAAATAACCCCATTTATCTAAGACATTTTAAAAGCCTTTTAAAAATTAATTATAATGTGTAATAATTTTATCAGTTATATAGTTATAATAATAATTAGCATACTCTAGGAAAAAAATAAACTTCAAACCACGTAAGCACAGGAAAAAACATTCTTATTTTCTATATAATTTTTTATAATAAGTTATAAAGGGTGATTAGTAAAAGAACTGAAATATAAATATATTAGAATACAATTATATGGCAAGGTAGAATAAAAATATAAATTCAAGGAGCAAAAATATATAAAATGATTTTTAATGGAGAATTTTTCATATATTTTATCTGTATGATACTGAGTGTCAATACATTATTTAATCAAAATTTGCATTATGCTGGAATTTGTAACCTTTGCAACTATGTACATTTATGATATGCTTTTCTATTTTAACTTAAAAATGTTAATTTTTTACCAAAATTCTTTCAAGGCTTTCTATGAAAAATATTATGTCACTGGTATAAAGCATCCTGTGACAGACACTTCTAATTATTCACCACCTGAGTTGAAAATCCTTTTTTCCCACTTCTCAGGCACCTAGTTGTGATCATAAAACACAGAGAATATGAGACAATGCGGAGTGTGCAGATTTTGCATGATCTCCCTAAAGGAAATTGCTTGCCTGCCACTCATCTTCACCTTTCAAACTCTTTGGGCTATGATAGTGGCTGGACAGTTATCTTGTACTTCAAAATCGGAAAGCACATGTGAGGGAAGACAGGGCTATCAGCCAACAAGCCCCAGATGGCTCACCTGTGATTTGAAACGTGAGTGAAATGAATAGCTCTCTTAGGGAAGTCACTGTTTGGAGTGTTACTTATTTACAATAGCAAATCCTGTATTCTAAGTAATGGTATGCTAAGTAAATAAATAGAAAAGCAAATGGCTATATAATTTCCGATAATCTGAAAAAATGTCAACATAGTGTCGTGAGTGACTATTTTACTGGATTGTACTGGACATAATGAATTTGTATCCCAGTCCTAACTTTTATGTGATATGGCTATTTTTTGTTTGGGCAAGTAATTTTACTTCTCTAAAGATATTTATGAAATAAAGGGAATGGATTAGGTATCTTTAAGGTCTTGTTATGTAAATTACTGTGGCTTTCTTCTTTTCATAGAGAGGACCAGAGGAAGTTGCAAGAGAAGTTGTTATTGAAATTGGGCCTTGAAAGTTAATTTAGTGGATGTCCCTGTGGGATCTGAACCAGAATAAAAGTACAAATCTCCTGGTGTTCTCTAATCATATACACAGAGTAGAATAAATTGAGTTCATAGGACAATCATATTCTTAGAGCAGAAATATGCTTATTGAATACAGCAGCCCAGATGAAAATGCAGTGGCTCCTTAACACATCACTAAAAGATATCCAACCCATTCTTATATTTAAATGATCTTTTATTCCAACACATAACAGACTCTAATATATGAGGCAAATAATACAGTTGACACTGGTCATGGCAATAATCAGGAGACTAAGTACATTTCATTCTATTAGAAACAAATCAGATCTTTGGCAACTGAATATGAGAAAATTAGGAATAAGAGTGCTAGGAGACCAGAGTAATGATTTGATAGTTCCTTTAAATATAGATAAAATGTTAGTGGGGCTTATAATAAAGCTAACTCTTCATTTTTAAGTAATATAAATGACATAAAACTTGAAATTATTAAGCAAGTCAATACTGAAAGCATTTACAATTTGTATCAAACAGTAAAAAAAACCACATTTAAAATAAAAAGGTATCTAAGATGCACATGATTCTTTGTCAGTCATTTGAAAGTTCTTAAGTTTTAAACAACACTGTTAGATTATTTTCCCATGTTATTAATGGTGGTTAAGCTGAAAATCAGAGAGTCAAATAACTTCCCTGTAAGTTTGAAAGCTAGTAAATTATGGTGGCAATTTTTGTACCAGGCCTATTGGATTCTGACGTTCATGCTTTTCCACTATGGCAAATTCTTTTGCACAGGATTATCTTCTTTTCACCTCAATCCATTCTTATTTTCTCCATATCAACTTTATTGAGAAAATGATAAACTATCTATCTAAAATGTGCAATTTCAGAGATCCTTACAGGTGTATATCAACAAGATACAGACTTCTCCATCTTCCTCAAAAGAGTCCTCATACTCCTCTGTCATCCATAACTCACTTCTCACCCTGCCAGCAAGAAACACTGATATGCTTCTATCATTATATATTAGTTTTGTTTTATATAAATGGAATCTTACATTATACAATGCTCTTGTGTTTCTATGCCTTCAGTCAGCATAATGATTTGGAGATTCATCCATGTTGTTGTATGCATCATAGCTGTTTCCTTTTAATTGCGGAGGGGTATTCAATTGCATGAGTATAGTGTATTTTATTTTTCCACTCAATTACTGATGGGCATTTAGATTGTTTTCAGTTTTGTCTATTATTAACAAAGCTTCTGTTATCATTCCTGTACAGGTGTTTGTGTGGGTATATGTTTTTATTTCCTTGGAGAAATACCTAGACGGGTTCTATGCTAGATGTATGTTTGACAGTTTAGGAAGCTGACAAAGGGTTTTCCAAAGTTGTACAATTTTACAGCCTCGCAAGCAGTGTATAATACAGTCCAGCTTCACTAGATCTCACCAAGACTTGCCATGCACACTCTCTTTAATTTTCGACGTTCTAATGGATGGGTAATGGTCTATCATTGGGGTTTCAATTTTAAATTCCATAAAGCTAAATGAGGCTGAGGTTATTTGTGTGTGTGTGTTTACTGACCTTCTTATATGCCCTTTGATCAAATGTGTTACTATTTTAATTGGTTTTTGACTTATTTTAAGTATCTTTTATATCTTTTGTCAAGTATATGTATTGTATTTCCTATCAATCTGAAACTTACCTTATTGATTTCTTTTGGTGATTAGTAAAGAGCAAACTTTTTTTTTTACCTTACTTGTTTCTGCTTATTTATTTATTTATTTTATTGCTGTTCAAGTAGAGTTGTCTCCATTTTCCTGCCACCACTTTCCCCTGCCCCACTGACCCCCACCTCCCAGCCTCCATCCTTCCCGTCTTTGGGGAAGGGCCATCAAGGAAGATGCAAACATTTTTAATATGGACAAATTTGAATTTTGTTATTTTTTCTTTTGTTTCATAATTTTGTTGTGTTCTATGTAATCTTTGTCAAGCCAAATATATAAAAAAATCTTTATGCCTTCTTCTAAGAGTTTTGGTATTTATTTTATGTGTAGTTTTCTGATACGTTTCAAATTTACTTTTTGTATGTGGTTTCATTAATTTTCTATAGCTGCCAAAATAAAACATCACAGACTTTTTGACTTAACCAGTTTAATTCATTATCTTAACGCTCTGGATGTCAGAAATCTGAACTCTATTTCTCTGGGCAGACCCCAAGGTCCAGGCAGGGCTGCATTCCTTTCTGGAAGTTCTAGGGGAATGTCTATTTCCTTACTCATTTTAGTCTTTGGCAAAGCTCGGTTCCTTCTGGTTGTAGCATTGAAGTCCCTATGTCCCTGCTGGGTGTCAGCCGAGGACCCACCCCGACACCTAGAGGGTATTCACAGTCCTTGGCTTGTGACCGTTTTTCTCCAACCTCAATGCCAGCAACAGCAAGTGGATTCCCACTCATGTCACATCTTTTCCTGACCCAGGCAACAGTCCTTCACTTTAGAAAATTCATGGGATTAGACTGAGCCATTTGGGTTACCCAGGATTATTTCCTCATATAGGTTCTGGAGATTAGTGTATGGACATCTTTGGGAGACCATTATTCTGCCTATAACTATGGCCAACAATTTTTTTTATATAATGTCATTATTTTAATATTTAATATTGAAAAATATCTTTTTCTTTCTTCATGGGAATCACCTTAGTAACTTTGTCAAGAATCATTTGACCATATCTATTTCTAAAAATTCATTTTATTTGTTTATATATGCTTTTATTTTACCAACACAACACTGGATTGATTACTATACCTTATATAGTAAGTTTTTAAATTAAGCAAAGTACATCTACCTACTGTGGGTTTTTATTTTTTATTTTTTTGAAAATTGACTTGGCTATTTGAATTTGATTGAATTTTCACATTTTCTTTTAGGCCTTTACAACTTACCTCTGTGCACTTCTGTAATTTTTAGTATAAAGTTCCTGAAAATATTTTTTAAATTTATTCTTAATTAGTTTATAATTTTGATATTACATTTTAAAGTTTTTTTCCAATAGTTTGCTCCTTTATATGAAATGTAATTAATATGTTTTATATTAACCTTTTCTCTTTGGGCTTACTAATTTCACTATTAGTTCTAATACTAGTTTTGTACATTCATAAGGATATTCTATGCCAAAATCATGTCACCTGAAAATAAAGGGGGGATGCTTATTCTTAGCCCCTTTCTTCCTTCCTTCCCTCCTTCCTTCTTTCCTTCCTTCCCTCCCTCCCTCTCTCCCTCCCTCCCTTTTCTCTTTCTTTCTTTCTTTCTTTCTTTCTTTCTTTCTTTCTTTCTTTCTTTCTTTCTTTCTTTCTCTCTTTCTTTCTTTCTTTCTTCTTTCTCTCTTTCTTTCATGACTTGGATCTCTATTACAGTGTTGTATAGAAATAGTGAGAGTAAGTAATGTTTTCTTATTCCCAAAGGAGACAGTATTCAATATTTCACCATTAAATAAGACTGGCTCTAAGTTTTTACAGCTGTCGTTTATCAGGTGAAATAGTTTCTCTAAAATTTTAAGTTGCTTAGAGTTTTTCTCATTCATGTGTGTTGAATATTGCAATTTTTTTTTCATCTAATGAGGTGATCACATTTTTTAAAAAAATTATTCTATGTGTTAGTCCAGGTCTTGTGAGAAGTAGTTGTTAAAATAGGATTAAGTATGCAAAAATTTTATTAGGAGACCCATGAGTGACAGAAAATTGAGAAGGGCTGAGATCTAGGGAGCCATCGGGCAACACAAATCTAGCACTGTGTGCAGGAGGGATGGATAGATGATTAAGTAGAAGTGTCCTATAATGTAGTGGGGTAAAAAAGAAAAAAAACAATTAGGAAGCTCTCAAATCAGCCTCCCATCAGAATCCCATATCATCTACAAACTAACCTGCCTAGTCACTCTCAGGGAGCAAATGAGCAATGGATTTCAGGATGCATCCACCGGTGCCCATGGTCAACTGTGCTTCCTGTAGGTGAAAGGATTCAAGGCATATTGTATGACTGCCACAGTTCAACCTTGACTCTATACAGATCTACCTTTTTTAAAAAAATAAAATTTAATTTTAGAACAGTTTTAGGTTTACAGAAAATTTAGAAGATAGTATAGAGAGTTCCCCCATACCCTACACCTGTTGTTAGCAGCTTACATTAGTATGGTACATCGGTCACAGTTGATAGACCAATGTTGATGCATTAGTATTAACTAAAGTCCGTACTTTATTTAGATTTCCTTAATTTTCACCTGATGTCCTTTTTCTGTTCCAGGATCTGATCCAGGATAGCACATTACATTTTGTTATCATTTCTTATTATGTTCATCTCCTATTTTGATTTTCAAAGCAAAACCAGAGAGAGCCTCTTCCTTGGTTCCTGTAGTAAATTAATCTCTCCTACTTCCATCCTTTGCTTCTTGGACCCATGCACAGCTAAAAGTTTAATATTTAGGCCATTCTTCCTGATGTTGGCCTTTGTAAGATCAGAGATAATGGGAAAGAATGATATTCTAGTATTTGAAAATCTATAGCATGAAGGTAGTTGCAAAAGTTTTTTCACTGACTCTGTATAATAATCCAATGACTTAATGTGTATGGAGACCTCCAAAGTCCCAGTCTCTCGGTTTCCTCCAATGAAAGAAGCAGGGCTGCCCCTTTGCTGTCTTGGTTCTCCAAGTTTCTTTTCTAAGTGGATGTGTGACTCAAGTTTAGCCAATGCGATGTAAGAGAAATATATTGGGTGAGGCTGCCGGGAAAGTTTATATAATACACAAACTTACCTGGCATCCCATTTGGCTCCTTTACCCTTTGCCTTATTCCATGATTCTTATTTAGAATACCAAAAATGCTTTTGATTAATAGGAGCACAGAGGCTATCATCATCCTATGGATGAATGCCAAAAGCTAAATTGTAATAAGAATATGGGGGGGAAAATGTCCCCCTTTGATATTTTTGTAGCTTATACAAACATCAAAGAGCCTACCTCCAAAATTTTTATGTTAAAAAAAGTAATTTTCTTACTTGTTTATGTCAGTATTGGTCAGTTGTTTGATTGTTGCCATTAAATAAAATCCTAGTTGATACTGTAGGTTAAATCTTTAGCGTAAGGCCTCATACAGGTACTCTGATCTATTTTAATGGATATTATTATGAAGACATTCATCAGTTCTGAAAATTAAAACTACCAAACTAAACATAAATACCCAGGATTTATTATAATTTAGTTTTCCTTGATAGCACATATTTACATTAAACATTTTTGCACAAAATGAACAAAATGGTTACTAGCTCTTTCCTTAGAGGAATAGAATTAATTCAACTTCGTTCACTTGAGATCCAAGAAAAAAAATTAAAGAAAAATAACTAATTAATTAATTACCTTGACTAAATAATTACCCTGAAGCCTTACAGGATGAAAACATATTTTTATAACTTTGAAAGCTTATATGATACTTAAAGTTTTCAGTTCAATTTATTTTATCTTCCTTATTTATACCCTGGCTGTAAGTGAAACTTCTTATTTACATAAGTTACTGGGTATTGTGACGATTCAACAAAGTAAAGCACAGGTAACACTAAGCAAGAGTCTAAAATGAGCATTCAAAAATACTGAATGCATGTAAAGTACAATAATAAAAGGACAGAAATACAGTAAAAAGCAGCTAAACTTTTTTAAACATTTCCTTCAAATCATAGGTAAAATACCTCAACTGATATTTTATAATTGAAGTCTCTGACTAGTTCTATTAGATAAAAGTCTGTAAGCAAGGACAAAATTGAAATTATTTAAGAATGAAACCTCCTACTTGTGTACATTGGTCCCAATTTAGTGGAAATTGTTACTTCTGAGTCATAACGCGCTGTATAAAAAAAATTTCTTTAAAAAAACACATCTAACAGATTTTTAAAGCAACAGTACACTTTCATGGATACCCTCTTTCACAGATTTGTTATTTTGTGCTTTTTTCCTCCTACGATCACTATAAACAGGAGTTTGTATTTTCAAATAGCTTTGCTTTACATTTTCATACCATATTTCTCCTGAAATCATAACACTGAGTAACCATTAAATATGAGACATGATGACTATATCTAAAGTTCACAGTTAAGAGAATGATAGGCCTTAAGAAAAAGTTTAGAAATGCACACAAAGATTACATAGTAAGTTGCTACTTTCAAGAACACAACTGAGGCCCTGAGATATTTCCAGTTTTGATCAAAATGACTCCTAGCTATCTAAGTATGATGATTATTCATTTCTCATGTAATTCTTCAATAGCTCTGGCGTTTGAGAGAATATATTTTCTATAAATTGCTAGGAGGAAATGTTCTTTAGGAATAAATATTGTCTTGAGTTATTACTCTTAATAAACTCAAAGAAACCTAACATGATCTGCTACCAATTGATTCTGGAACTCAAAAATGCATTAAGCAAGCAGACGTCAAAAGTTCTTGGGCAAAAATTTGCAATAGAGAAAAGTTATTAACATTCCTCAAATTCATCTTCGGGAATTCCCTTTTCCTCTTTCATCTGCACACATCTACATATATCACTCTTTCTGTAGCCAGTACTCACTTGACATCATACTATTTTCTTAAATAATATTCTCAAGGTTTAGTCCTAAAAAAACTCTGGTTTGTTAAAAATGCTTTTGATTAATAGGAGCACAGAGGCCATCCTGGTCTCCATAATTACCTGATAATAAATCTCAACCTTATTATACGGGATCTGAATACTTTAAGAAAAGTATCTAAGTTGATATTATATGCACTATATCAAGACTCTTCTCTAAGCATCCAGGGTTTTGGACTGAGAAGCTTTCTCAAGCCAAGGAACATCCCAAGGCACAATGGGCCAAAATGCTGAAGATTATTATTTGAAGAATAGGTTAGAAGAATTTAACTAAATAGTCACTATATTACTATTGAAGAACCAAAGTTAATACTGTTCACAAAAGAATAAAAGTAACACTCATAAAAGGTTAAATGGTTTAACACATTGTCAGAGTACCTGAGTTGTTCAACTGAAGATGAACTTAATTGAGTAGTTAATAATAAGTTTACTCTCTCCCTGACAACAAATGCATTAACATGCAGGTATATCTTTATCTCCCACTGGCTCTGCTTCTCTGACTGATAAAGTATATGCAATATGTGTTCCCACAATGATCTTATGAAATAATATCCTGTATTTTCACATTTTGGAGATGAGAAAAAAAATTGGAAGTTAAAAATTTATCCAAGGTCACATTGCAAGGTAGTAGGTAATTCAATCATAAACAGAACCAGTCACACAAGCCTACTTTTTTAGAAAAGGTAGAAGGTATTGATGTTGGATATAGTAACCCATAGAACCATATAAAGTTACTACTGTTCCACAGTGGGTACTCTCAAAATGTCATTTTTGCCTGTCTGGGTGTCTTTCCTCGCCAATGTTTTAGCTGACAGTACAAGAATCCTTATGAACTATATAGAACATGCACCTTCCAAACTTGCAGAAAATGAACAGAAGACACCATCAATGATTTTACGTTTGTTATCATTGTATTGTTTTCTCAAGGTGAGCCAGAAATAAATGATTAATCACTTGCTTACATTTGGCTTTATTTATGAAATCTCACACAATCAATAATTGATTACACTCTGGAAGAAGCAATTCACAGACACTAAAATGGCACAGTCCTTCTTTCCAGAAAGGAGAAGACATTTGGTTTTTTGTTTGTTTGTTTGTTTGTTTTGAGATAATGGAGTGGACTTGAAGGGGGGTAGGCAGAGTATGACATTGACTCTGGTGACCACCAAATGCTAAGTGGAAGAAGAACAGGAACATTTTGGGGGTTGTGTTTTTTTCCTACTCAAAGATAAAAGTTGATTTCCAGATAATATAAAACCACTTTCAACGGAATGGAGTGACATCCATTAACAAGCAGTGACATCACTGTTTTCCGATTCTTTGATTTTTTGTTTTTCAAAATAGAATTTAACTTCACCCAGACTTGCCTAGAGACACTGGAAATAATGAACCTGGAATTTTTAATATGACCATTCAACTCTAGTTGTTTTAATGTTCTACCATTTTAATTTTCTCTTAGACCAATTTAACAAGGGCAAGTTTGCAGCATTTTTTACCCACACCTTTTTTGTCTCTCATTTCGTTTTCAGGAAAACACTTAAAATAAAGGAGAAATGAGTATATTTCCCTACTAAGGGCAAGTGAGTAGTATCACATTTAGTATGCGTTACAAAGGGAAAGCTGAGGGATCATGCAGAATGCAAGGGGAATGTTCTAAATTTCTAATAACAGTAAATGATACTAAGGAGTTTCATGTATTGGAACAGTAAGTTGATTAACTTAAATGGGGTTCCATGATCTCTGTCCAGAGACCAACTGCCAGTGGTCAGATGTTGCTGTCCATGCAATGTTTTTCCAGAAAATTCTTCCCATGTGCTCATGACAGAGAGTCCCAGAGGAAAGGGTTTAGGAGAGGAACGATAAAGGATAGGATGTGGAGTATGGTGCAAAGGACAGTTCTTTGGAACCTCAGCCCCCTTTCAGATCCTTGTCTATTTCTGTATCTGACTACTGGTCATAGTGAGACCTAAGCCGAACTCTGAAGTTAACTATGGAGTGATGGCTGTCTTACTAGCAAGACTGGGGCGATAAAATCTCGGTGCCCGCGACATAGCTTGTTTTTACTATTGCCCTTTCCTTAACAATGGAACCTGAACCAAACTTCACAAATCCCATTTCCATTGTTTCCAAGAGTAAGTTTCATACAGTATGGGTCCCATTTGCCTAGCACATGATAGGGATACTATTTACTTAACAAATGAATTAGTTAACTGATCAAAAGAAAGACAAGGGAGTTTGTTTTGTTTTTATTGATACTTATTTGTTTTAGAAAGGGTTGATCTACATTTAATTTTGCACCTGGCTTCATCTTTTTTTCAAATTAAATTCCTGGTTTCACATTTTCACTGTAACTCTAAAAAGAGACATGTTTAAATTTTGTTGTCAACTATGAATAACCATTATCAATTAGTATTTAATAGGCTAATACTAAATGGTGGCAGAAGTCCATGCAGCTATATCAAAATGATATGTGAAGATGGAACAAAGGTGAAGGTCTATTTTATTATTGTGTTAGCATGCTCTGCTTTTATAAGAAAAAAAAGAGAGAACTTCAGTACATTAACAAATATGTCCAATTTGACATGAAACTGTTTGAGCAAAACAATAATTATGGTATACAGAGGGCAATAGTGATATATTTCTATTGACTTTTACAGGTGTTGGTTGTCTTAAATATACAGATATTTTCCAAATGGTACTGTGTGAACTTTTGATATTTGGATTGTAATTTTTCCAAGCTAACTTTTGTTCTCAGATTTGTGTCTGCAAGTTTGTGACAATGATGTAGTAACAATGATATATCTTAGAATAGCACTGCCTAAATACCACCTGTAAAAACAGCAGGAAAGCAATATTGTGAGGAACAGAACAGCAGGTAAGATGATGTTTGTGTAAGTGCCAGCTATGTATTTGTTAAAGCTAATGAGGTGTAGAATGTAATTTGACTTATCCTCATAGTGTCCAGAGCTTGAAGATGTGTTAGGGAGTACATCCCAAGAGAGAAGGATGGAAAATTGCCTAGATCAAATAAAATCAATGGCCAATGGGAAAGAATGACATTTATTTCTTGAGTTTACAATAACCAGGTGCCAAATTAGAAGAAGGGAATGTGTTAGTTTACAGGTCCTCAGAGATGCTGGTTGCCATATGTGATAGATAAAGAGACAGTTTATTCTTTTAAATTTTATTTGAATGCCTATCAATGCTGAAGAGAGATTTATATGGATGTGTAAAGTTTGTCTTTGAAGCTGGGTTGGTAAAGAATACATTATGATGAGTTCCATCTTCAGGAATTAAAGAGCCAAAGTCAAATAAGATTTCTATTTAATGTCATATCATCAGTTAGATCAAGAGATACTGTGAGGTTAAGTCATAAATACTCTAATCTTCTACTGGTAACAGTAGAAATTAGCCCTCCTCCTACTCCAATAAAATGCATCTCTGCTTACCCTTCATAAAATGAAACTTTATTAATATGTGCTAAGGTGATAAAGACAACATTAAAAAGGGTGACTTGAACCCTGTATGCCAAGTTTATGATTCTCTACAAAATCCTGTGTCACTATTAGGAATCTAATTAATATTATTTTAAAGGCAAATGGTTTGAATATTCAGAGCTCTGTTGATAGGTTTTAAAAAACCATTCTTCCTTTCTAGCTCACGACTCTTAAATTTCAACATACTCAAACTGTGACTGTTGTTTGTACATACAAAACATACATACTTCACATGATCTGAAAATTCTTGCTTTTGTCCCATATTTATTCTTTTCAGTCTAACTCCATCTAAAATTCAGTCTAGGTTATATGAATCTGGAAACAAAAATGTGATAATTTTATAGAATCTTTACATTTTTTTCTCTCACTTTTGCAATCTTACAAATTATGGAATTATGCAATTGTAAGAGATGCTTAAAAACACCGAACTCCTTGTGGATATTTGACTTCTAGGCGGTGGGCATACAACCCAACATACAGATGATGCATGACAGGCTTGTCCACTTGAAACCTGTACAATTTTATTAACCAATGTCACCCCAATAAATTTAATAAAATAAAATTTAAAATATATTTTCACATATCTTTAATCGCTTACATGCACCTCTGTTTGGATTTGACTCTCAGTCTCTGAAAGGCATGAGGGAATTTAAACTGGCTGAGAAAATAGCAGAATTATGCTTCTCATTTCAACCCAGAGGATAAACCCTATGTGTAAATAGTGAATAAACTGCACTATTGCTTTCTTTTCTTTTAAGTTCTTTCCCCTGGTGAATGTTGTTAAATTTTATGATACCACCATCTATTGAATATATGTAACTTCCTCACCAAATTATAATAGATTAAGGGAATACCAGAGAAGAATAATAATGCATAACAAAAATCACAGATAAACAGTAGGATTAAAATATCTTTTCATTTTTTTTAATGACATAATTTCTTAAAATATGAAAATAATACTTTTAATAATATAACAAAAATGAGGTTAGTGTTTGATTTGGGGTTGGAAAGTAAGGTGAGAGAGAGCACAAGGAATTTATTTATTTATCCTTTGAAGTTTTCAGGCCACAGCACAGTTGATGAAATTGTGAAATGCCACATTGCTCCTAGGCAGTGCAGCATCGCTTTAATGTAAAACTCAGGCTCAATTGCCAGTTTCCCTCTAAAGGTTTAAATGAGCTGATGGATTCTGAAAAATGTACTGGCAGCTAAAGTCTAACAAAGTTATAGTGTTAGCAGCAGTCAAAATCTCTCCGTTTTGTACCAGAAATAGGTATGTCAGAGTCCATGGGGAGGGGAAAGAAGGCTCCTTAAAATTATTTAGTAACAGAAGTGACTGAGACATGATTATTACCTTTGTCTTAGGGAAATATGCATGATAATGTATTCATTACTGATTCTTTCTCTGCAGGACTCCTGCTTTGGCTCATTGCTCATTTTAAATGGCTCAGTAAGTCACAAGAGTTGTCAGTGCTTCCTCACTCAGCTTTACATCATTTGTTTACAGCATCTGCTCAACAATAGCCTGCTTTATGTATGAGCTCCTATAGATTGTGAGGATTTAATACATAATGCAGGTGTATATTAAATCTGTTACACATATGTCATGACCACAGTAGAATTGTTTGGAGACAACTGTAGATAACTGTGCATTATTTTACACTATATCACAAAGTCTTCTCATGGTGCCTGGAACATAGTACATGTCCTGTGAATGCTCACCGAGTAGACTGATGCGTAAATGAATGAATGACATAAAAATATAGAAAAAAACTCAGCCGATTTTCATTTCAAACTCTGCACATTGGCACACACTGTTGTTTTCTGCCTGAAATTCTAAATAACTTCTTCTTTGCCTACCTAAACCCTCCTCTTCAAGGACTAACTTCTCTAACAAATTCTCCATGAGCATTACTTAACCACCTCATCAACCGTTATTCTATCTCCTGAATAACTAGGTGACAATTAACATTCACTTATTTGGAGAAAGAAGATAAACAAATGATGCATTAAAAAAATAACATATAAGTAGATAAGTAAGATTAATATAATATGGTGTTTTCTCTTAAAAAACAACATCAATGTTTGGATTCAGGTTCTATGTATTAAACAAATAAATCACTACACACACGAGTAGCAGTCCCCCCTCAATGCGCCTTGTAAACAGGATACACAGCAAGTTCTCATGATGCAAATCTGTTTGAGATAGAACATTTTAGAGTTAAAAATTCATTTAAAAATTTCCATTTTAGAACTTTTTATTTAGTTAACTATTTTTCCATATAATAAACATGCATTTGAAAGGGAATAAATAATAAGCAAAAGATAATTAGCATTTTATCACTCAATTAATATCATCTAGCACAGTCTGATGTATTGATATCTTTCTTTTTCCTGAGAAAGTTAACATTAGAATAATAGTAATTATTTGCTGCAAGAACAAAGTGAAAGACATAAAGATGTCTTATCAATATAAATATTTAAATGTCTTCTTTTAAATAAAGTGGAGCAATTATTAGCTCTCTCACTATTCCTCCAAAACTGTTGTGCTCAAATCCTGTACTAATTACATTTAAGAGCTCTCAACTTTGATAAAACTGAAATATGTTGTTTAAATTAACCCAGGAGATTCTCAGTGGAAGAGTAAATAATGTAACATTTATTTATTCATTCATTCAATACAAAAACATTTATTGATATGCTAGTTTCTGTGAGAAATTGTTTTTTATCTTGTCTGCCTCTGCACGGCCTTTGGGGTCAAAGTCCTTTGCTCACACCTTACCTGGTTGGGGTGCTGGAGAGAGGCACCATTGCACTTTGAAACTGAGTAGGGGAGGGGGTAACAAGGCCTCTTCAAGGATTGGGTTTTGATTGATAGGTGGGTGAGCCAGAAAACTTGTGGATGAGTCTGTGATGAGGAGCTCCTGGTAAACAGGGCACCAGGCATTTCCTGTCCAAGGCTTCCCTGGTCACCAGGAGAACTGGCAAGATCCAGCCAAGACCCCCAGAGGTCTGGCCTCCTCGGGCAAAGGCAGGATTCAGCAGCAGTGTCTGAGGCCACAGATGTTCAGTGCATCCTCCTGCCCCTCCTTCAGGACCCACATTTACTCCCTCCTCCCACACAAACACCGTAGGGCACATAGTCTAACCTGCAGGCTCCAGCTGCATCCAGTTTGACTTCTTTGGAAATCACACACTCCATACACTTGGACCACACCCCTGACTGGGCACAGGGCTTACGCCATGGTGTTCCAAAACAGAAAGAAAGAAAGGGGTGGGGAGGGAGAGAAAAAGGAAAGAAAGAGAGCAGAGGGGAGTAGTGGAGTGAGAGAGAGGAGGAGGGGAGAGAGGGGGAGAGAGAGAGAAAGAAAAGAAAAAAGAAGAGAAGAAAAGAAAGAAAAGAAAAAAGACAAGAAAAAAAAGACAAGACAGTAAGAACAAGAAACTGGATACTGAAGATCCGGGATGAACAGGGTAAGGAAAGAGTGTAGTGCCTTGACTCTCCAGTCCCCCAAACATGGCAAGAAATCAGATTGGCGTTATGGGGTGACAATGGGGCAGGGCTGGCAGCTCTAGGCTTGGGTTTAAGCCATAATCATCTATTCGAAGGAAAAGGGCACTTGGTGATGTTGGCACAGGAGCAGAAGTCTCAAAAAATGGTAGGGTAGCAAAGTCGTTAATGAAGGTGTAATTGAAGTTCAAGGACTCTATCTAGCAAGGGGCAGAACTTTTCCACCAGGCAGCAGTTACTCTTGATGTTTCCATTGATAAATAAGGTCAATCATTCAGAATTATAGGTCCTACAGTAAAATCTTAGCTAGAGTAAGCACTAAACAAAGTTGAAAATTTAAAAATACTCATTTAATAAGACCAGAGGAATGGATACATGGAAAAAACTGACAGATCTCAGAGGGGAGGAGTTGGGAGGTCTGGAAGAGATTAGCCAAAGGACATATACACACATGCACATGCCCCAGGGACACCGACAGCAGACACAGGTATGGCGAAGGCTGAGGGTGGGGGTGAGGATATGTGTTGGGGGGTTGGGGAATAGGGGGAGGAGCTGGGTGAAGCTGGGTGGGGGGAAATGGAGGACATCTGTAATAGTGTCAATGATAAAAATACTCATTTAATGAGATGACTTAAAAGAGGAATCATTATAGGAGCTTTCATAATATCACAACCAAGGTGCTAGAGATTTCCTAAAAGATGCTTTAAATTACCATATGAGTTTGAATTAAATTGTTCATTGAGAAATCACAAATGCACACTTTTATGACCAATGCGATCATAGAAATATGTTTCCTAAACTTCTTCCACATCTAACTCTTCTCTTAAGATCCACCCTCATCTCTACCATTTACCTTTCTCCTTCCACTTATTATTATGTTTCATCTTCCTTTCAGCCTCTTATTCTAACTTTCAGGAATTTTTTTACATCACATTCTCAACTGTGTGGATCTGGTTATAGGAGTGTGGGAATGAGGTGAAGATACAGCTTTTCCTATCTACAGGTCCTGTAATCTTTAGGAGGAAGAAAATCAATACATCATAAAAGAGAGGCTTTCTTCTGCAACCTTAGAGTGAACAAAATTAAAGTGTCCAGGACTAACACAGTCTCTCTTGCTACAGTAATTCTGAGAGTGTCTGTCCTTCACAGCACAATATCCATCGTCATGACTATATAACTGCTGGCATTTCGCTTTGCTTTTCCAAACTTCCTATTAGCCAAGGTGACAGGAGCTAAAATACTAAGATATCCTTTCTGAAGAGGAAAGGGGAAGAAGAGGGACTGGAAGAAAATCTCTTCCTGCTAAAGATAGGAGAAGCCTTTAAAAGTTATTCTCAGAAGAGACCTTTGGGATAGTTGGTGCATAATTACATTAAATTTATTGTGCTCTATCAAAGAGTGGATGGGCTAAAAGTAAATTGCAAGTAGGCCACAATGGCCTGTTTTCTTCAGTCAAAAAGTCCTTCAAAAAGTGCTTTTTGAAGGAAATGGCTGATCCACGCAGAGTAGTAATGCAGTTGAGCATCGTAAAACTGGTTATGCTTTTCGACGGGTAACTGATCTGGTAGGGGGGCACTATCTGAATGTGCAGGGTCCCTCTCCTGGGCCCACTTGTCTGGTTCAGGGATTCAAATAAGGATGTCGAGATTAAATCCTGCTATGCAAATAGGCTGTCTCCAGCTAAGTGTTTCCTGTGGGTATGGTGTGGGATGGGGCTTTATGACTTCTTAAAGAATCATGGTCCCATCACAGTGAACGATTTAAACAAGGAAGTTATTTTCCTTATATACACAAAAATAATGGACAGTTTATTTCTGTCATGATAACTGTGCTTAGTTTCCCATTAGGTGAGTTTAATAAGGACTTCTGAAGTATAGCAAGGTAAGTTATAAGTGGATAATATTGGGAAAAAGTAAATATGCTGTTTTCCCCCTTTTGCTAAATGCTTATGTAAGTCAGATGGAGTGGAGGAAGGTGGAGGCAGTAGTTAAGTCCCTAATACCTTTTTAAATCAATTCCAATAAAACATTTTGCATTCTCCTTTAATGACTAAATAACACAGACCTTAGGAATAAAACAGCAGCTCAAGAGAGAGCCTAGTGTTAATTAATAAGGAAGCTGTCTGACATAGATAACATTTCATCTGGAAGTGAGTTTTATGTTTATCTTTTAGAACTATTTGCCAAATGTCTTGCTAGAAATATAGAGAGATCCTAGTTACAGTGAATTTACATCCTATTTCTTAAGGAAATTTAAACAAAAGTAGTAAATAAACTAGACCGACTTTTTTCTGCTAGACTGCAGATAGAGTTGAGTGAAAGAAAAAAAAGAACATGTAAAAACACAAGCAACAGAAATAGATCGTGTTGCATCTAATTAGTACCAGCAACATTGAAAATTGAACAAGTGCTAGAATAAATTAAATCCACCACCTTTTTTATAAAGCAGTAAAACAGTATAATAAAAATAGTTTTTGAAATGATTAATAATTAGAAAAGTTAATAATACACAGTATTTAAAATATCTGCATTTTGAAAAATCATTTTATAATAATTAGCAAGTATTGGAAGATGTTTATTTCTAAATGTTAATACAATATTAGTTCAGATAATAATGGTAAATATAGCTTTTTTACATGTTAACAGAGATGACTTCTTTAGATTAGAACTGAGAGATTGACACCAACTTTCAACAGGTATAATATTTTATTACTCAACTTCATGAAATATGTTATCATATTTATAAATTCATTGCAACAATTTGTTTATTTCTTTTAATAGTATTCAGGGCAAAGCCATGTTATTTTTACTGTTTCATTAGAAATCAAGGAATATAAAACTTTTAAAAATTAAGATTGCCTCTGGACTGCAAGTCCGGGGATGGGTCCAGTTTTTCAGTTTTCACTTAAACTGAAAACACCCAAACAACATATTACAGTACTGACTACAAGAATGTATTCCCTTTCTTTTATCCCTCTGAAACATAAATTGTAAAATGGCTATGATTAGAATGAAAACTAACACACATAGATATTATGTATTTATATAAATAATGGTTTATTATAGCATCCTTTGAGCAGTAAAAAAAGTAATGTCTTTTACAATGATTTGTATTGTTGTTCATTTTTCATAGAACAAACAAGTTTTATTTGCCAAATGTCTCCTTTGCTTTTTTACTGATATTATACATATAATAAATAATTTTAATTTATGTGACATATAAAACCATTTGTGTTTCTTGTTAATGTTATTATAACAAAAAATTTTTTGGTATTTCCACATGTGAACAGATATTTGCTCTTCTTTCTTTATTGTGGTTGTGCTGGAAGAATTCTGTATCAGTGAGATATGCAATATCCATGAGCATGAAAATATTTTGTTTTTACTCTCCACCTGTTCTCAGAGAAAATAAGAGGACTTTTACTTATGCCAATAGTGGGTGGGTGGGGGGGAATGAATAGAAAAGAAAAGTATTTAGAAGGGCTGAAATGGCAGTAAAATAAAAAAATCAAAAACAAAATAATTCTCATATTGTAGTAATCAACATAAACACAAGAAAAGTTAGATTCTTGGATAGAATGCTTGATTAGTAAAATCTTCACAGGATGTTTAGGGTGTATGAGATCTAGTTGCTAAGTGTAGCTGAACTGATTTCTTTTTCAGAAATCCAAGCCCACATTTTAATAACTCCCCAAATTTTAAAATCTTTTTTCTTAGCATAGTTTGACTTTACAAGTGAAATAACATATTTGAAATATATGATTGTTTATTTCCCTTGTTCTTGGAAATTACTAGAATTGTTGCCTTGCCTAACTTATTCAACCCATACTGATAAAATTTTGTGATTTTCAAAACAGGGATAATGATATTTATACCATGGTGTTGTGATTAAAATTTAATAAGAAATCAGAAATGACAGGTTGCCCCAAACACTCGTCCCACCACAGAAATATTGCAAAACAAGCTGAAAGTATCAGAACCAACTTGGTCAGTACTATGGAAAAAAGCAGAGGTATAAGTAACCAAGCAAATGCTAAATACAAAAAAAGCAACATAAAAATGGTAGGGAGGTTTTGAGACACTATTGTCTTTGCACCATCACTCTCCAGACTTCAGGGTGATCATGAAAACAGAATCCACTTTTTGAGAGAGCAGAGCAGATCCCATTCACAAATTATTGTGTAACTTTATGCTGTCTGGGGGCTACATGAAGAACCGATGCTAGGTGCTCATCTCTGTTTTACCTAAGGGCAGTAGAGTGGCAGGTGTTGTTAGGAATCAATATAAGGTTATAAAAAAAGAAAGAAATGAAAGAAGAAAGAAAGAAAGAAAGAAAGAAAGAAAGAAAGAAAGAAAGAAAGAAAGAAAGAAAGAAAGAAAAAGAAAGAAGGAAGAAAGAAAGGAAGAAAAAAAGAAAGAAAAGAAAAAAGAAAAGAAAAAAAGAGAAACCTCTGGACACCAGGGGCAAAATATAATGGTTGAAACATAAAGTAAACTAATCAAACATAATAGAAAAAGTTGGAAAGAGAAATTTTCCCAGAAAAGAGAAATTATGGCATTCAAATGTGCTGTGTATACTGGAGGATTTAGAAAACCCTGTTCATGCCCAGAACGTATCTGCTTCCCAAAAACCTGAGAACACTGTAAGTTATGCCTGTGCCTGATCTCTAGACTAAGTGCTAGCAAGTAGTATAAAATAACTGAAGGAAATATTTATTGGAGGAGCTTAAGTGAATATAAAACAGGTAAAATAATGAATCAGTGAGCTGAAAATCAGCACAATTGAAATCAACAAGTTTGAGTTGCTTAGGAAAAAAAAAAAGAATTAAATGAAACAGAGTCTAAGGAAAAATTAAGACATTCCCAGATAGATAAAAGTGGATTTTGTTACCAGTGAACTTGTAAGAAATGCTAGGAAAAAAATTTCTTCAGGTTGAAATGAAAGGACACTAAACAGAATTCAAAGCTATACAAAGAAATAAAAATGTCTGATAAAAGTGACTATATAGACAAATATAAAAGTCACCATTATGTGTTTTTAAATAGTTTGCAACTCCAACTTTTTATTTTCTACATCATTTAACAGGCTTTAGAAGAGAGTTGAAATAAAACACTCAAGTAAATAAATCAATAATAGAGAAAATGGGAGGCAAAAAGATATGACATACCGAACACAAAGAGCAAAACAGTCTATGATAGACTCACTTTAGATGTAAGTATACAAATAGGTTGAAAGTAAAAAAGTAGAAAAAAATATTCCATGAAAATAATACCAAAAAGAGTTGAGGTGGCTATAAACATATCAGGCAAAGTATACTAAGTCTTCTACAAAAGACAAAAAGAAGCAATAAAGAAGACAGTAAAGAAATAATATTATAAATAATATTATAAGTATACACAGAGAAAACAGCCCCAGAATATTTAAAACAGACATAATAGTGAGACATCAATACCAACTATTAATAAAACAGAATATCGTGACATAAGGCCAATAAAAATATTGAGGACTTTAATATTACAAATCTACTAAACCTAACAGATTATATAGAGACCACCCTATCCAACAACAGCAGAATACACATTCTTCCCAGGTGCAAATGGAACAGTCCCCAAGACACACCATATATTAGGCTGCAAAACAACTTTTTAATTTTTAAAGATTGAAATCATGGAAAGTATCTTCTCCAAAAACATTTAACTAAAGTTATAAATTAATATCATAAAAAAGCAGGAAAATGCACAACTATGAGTAAAACAACACAGTCTTAAAAAATCAATGGGTCAAAGAAGATAACTCAATGAAAATTTGAAAACAGAGAGAAATGATATGAAAACATACACACTAAAACTTATGTGCTGCATTGGAAACAGTGCTCAGAAGAAAAGTATAGTAGTAAAGATGACAGTAAAAAAGAAGAAAACTCTCAAATCAATAACCTCATTCTATGGTTTAAGGAACTAGAGGAAAACACGTACAAACTAAACTCAAAGTGAGCACAAAAAATGATAAGGATTAGACGTTAAAAAAGAATACAAAAAAAAAAATTAGAGAATCAACAAAACCAAAAGCTGTTTTCTTGAAAGTATAAGTAAAAATGGAGCCTTTAGCTAGAAAGAAAAGAAGAAAAAGAGAGAAGACTTAAATACTAATATCTGAAATAAAGGTGAAGACAATGCCACTGATATTATAGAAATAAAAAGGATTATAAACAAATATTATGAACAATTATATGCCATGAATTAGAAATCTTGATGAAATAAACAATTTTATAGAAACAAATATACTGTAAAAATGGCTAAAGAAAAAATAAAATATTCTCAACAGACCTATAACAAGTATGTAGATTTTATTGATAATTAAAAAAAACAAGCAATTCAATTAAAAATAATTTTAAAAACCCTAGAATATATGTTTCTCCAAAGAAGTTGTACAAATAACCAATAAGCACATAAAAGCAGGTCCAACATCTTTAGTCATTAAAAAATGCAATTCAAAACCACAATGAGATACCATATCATATCTGCTACAATGATTATAATTAAAGAGTACATTGCTGACTGGAATGTAAAGTCATGCAACCACAGGCACTGTGGAAAACACTTTAATGGCTACTTAAAAAGTCAAACATAGAAATAACATATGGCTTCACAATTCTACCCCTAAATTCACACCCCCCCTAAAAATTGAAAACAGATACACAAGCAAGTACATGCACTTGCATGTACATAGCAGCAATATTCAAAATGTTCAAAATGTAGAAATAGCCCAAATACCTATCAATGGGTAAATGGGTAAATAAACGTGGCATACATTTACAATGGAATATTATTCACCCTTAGAAAATGGTGAAGTACTGTTAAACACTACAGTGTGGATGAATCTCCCAAACATTGTCCTAAGTGATAAAAGCCAGACACAAATGTCATATTATGTATGATTCCAGTTATATAAAATATCCAAATAGATATATCCATAAAGATAAAGTATACATGGGTGGTTGCCATGGACTGTGTAAGAAGGGATGAGAGAAACTACTTAATTGGTAAGGGCTTTACTGTGGAATGATGAATGTATTTTGGAACTAGGTACAGATGGTCATGGCAAAACACTGGAAATGTGCTAAATGTCACTAAATTGTTCATATTAAATGGTTAATTTTATGTCACATGAATTGTATTTCAACTTCAATAAGTAATACTTCCTCTAAATATTTTATTATATTTTTTAAATGAATGTATTAGCTCAATAATATATTTTATTGTATCAAGGTTTGTTCTGTTTGTTTTATTCATAGCATTGATTATAACTGATATAATTTCTAAGTACTGAGTTTACCTGATTTACTGAAGTCACAACTGATGAAAACATAACAGTGTACTGAGTCTATATTTATAAGAAATGAGGTATATAAGATGTGTGGAATTACTGCTCTTTTATATGGTGTTAGAAGCGCCTGGATAGGCCCAGGTTGTAATGTCAAGGAGCTAAATACCCTAAATATTTCCACTCTTAACTGAAGGGGTAGATCAGGCTATTAATTTTACCCATTTTCACAATAAATTATTTCTTTTTTTAAAGTATATTTTATTTATTATGCTATCACATTGTCCCACTTTTTTCTCCCTTTTAATCCCCTCCTCCCTGCACCCTGCTTCCCAACACTATCCCCACCCCTCTTAGTTCATGTCCATGGGTCATACACATAAGTTCTTTGGCTTCTCCATTTCCTATATTATTCTTAACCTCCCCTTGTCTATTTTGTACCTACCATTTATGCTTCTTATTCCCTGTACCTTTCCCCCCATTCTTTCCCCTCCCCCTCCCCAATGATAACCCTCCATGTGATCCCCATTTCTGTGATTCTTTTCTTGTTCTAGTTGTTTGCTTAGTTTGTTTTTGTTTTTAGGTACAATTGTTGATAGTTGTGAGTTTGTTGTCATTTTACTATTCAGTGTTTTGATCTTTTTTTCCTTAGATAAGTCCTTTTAACATTTCATATAATAAGGGCTTAGTGATGATGAACTCCTTTAACTTTACTTTATCTGTGAAGCACTTTATCTGCCCTTCCATTCTAAATGATAGCTTTGCTGGATAGAGTAATCTTGGATGTAGGTCCTTGCCTTTCATGACTTTGACTACTTCTTTCCAGCCCCTTTCTTGCCTGTAAAGTTTCTTTTGAAAAATCAACTGATAGTCTTATGGGATCTCCTTTGTAGGGAACTGTCTCCATTTCTCTTGCTGCTTTTAAGGCTCTCTCCTTTTGTTTAATCTTGGGTAATGTAATTATGATGTGCCTCAGTGTGTGCTTCCTAAGGTCTAACTTCTTTGGGACTCTCTAAGCTTCCTGGACTTCCTGGAAGCCTATTTCCTTAGCCAGATTGGAGAAGTTATCCTTCATTATTTTTTCAAATAAGTTTTCAATGTCTTGCTCTTTTCTCCTTCTGTCACCCCTATGACTGGGATGTTGGAACATTTAAAGTTGTCAAAGCTTATGTTAACATCAGATAGAGAAGATGCACATAAGTCAGCATCCTAAAGACACCAAACCTTGGAGCTTTCAACTGTCCTCCCCCAGAGCAATTCTGCAAACAGCACCTGTTTTTCCTAACAATAATGCATTACAACATTCACAGTATTGCCTATCAGGAGACTCAGCCGAGCCTTGGTGTCCAGAGTTTTATTGATACTGGATCACACAGACATGGTTAACCTTCAATGTGTTTGAACTTAGATTCCATTTCCTCCAGAAATTGAGCTGATACCATGTGGTAGAAGTTTCCAATTATAATTCTGGTCAAGATGGTGGTATAGGTAAATACAGCTTGCCTCTTCACACAACCACATCAAAATTACAACTAAACTATAGAACAATTGTCATTCACAACCATCAGAAATTGAGCTGAATGCAAGTCCTACAACTGTGGAATTAAAGAAGAAACCACATAAAGACTGGTAGAAGGGATGGAGATGTGTAATAAGCTGGTACCACAGCCATGTGTGGCAGATAAAAACCAGAAGGGATATCTCAGGACTGAGGAGACCCAGCCCCACACCAGGCTACCCAGTCCAGGGTTCCAGTGTCAGGAAGATAAATCTCCATAACTTCTGGCTGTAAAAACCAGTAAGGATTGAGTCTGTGGCAGACGCAAACTGCAGGAATCCCAGGCAGTTCATAAAGGGCCTACACACAGATTTACTTGGACTCACTCCTTCTGAGGTCCAGCACTAGAACAGGAGATTGAAAGGCATCAGAGACATACAGGGAGGAACTGAGTTTTCTGGAATCAGGGTAAGAGCTGAGGAGGCAGCTTTCTCCCAGACTACCTGGCAAAGACCATTGTTCCTTTTCTGAGCCCTATCCCCACAGAGCCATTAAGCAGGACCCATATCAGAGACTCCATCAACATGGTTCACATGGTTTACCTCACCCTGGTGATTCCCTGTCCACTGAAATTTCAGACCTACCCAAGTTATTTCCACTGACCTTTCCATATGAATGGCTTATCTTGGAGCATGCTTCAGATTTTCCTAAATTCACTCAATAAGAAACATCTGGCTTCATTGAGCTCTTCATTGTTCATTAAGTTTCCCCAGGCCTGGCACTAGCAGCAGACAACATTGGTGCACAGTTTGGCCTCTCCTGGGCACCTCCAACCCCAGCACAAGCAATAGCCATCTGTAGATCCCTTTTTGCTAATGCTGTGTGACCCTGAACAGAACACAGGTGGTGGTTGACCTTGGATGTGCCAAAGCAATCAAGGATCAACTGTAAGAGAAGGGTGTACACAGTCCACAGTGTGAGTGCCCCTAGATTACCCAGCTTAGGTAAAAGGAGAGGCTGTGCTACTGGGTTCTATAAGACTCCTACTACATTAATCCACTCTTTTAAGCCTGGAGAGTGTAGTAGCTCTACCTGCAACATAGAAATAAAGACAGGGAGCTGCCAAAATGAGACAACAAAGAAACATGGCTCAAATTAAACAATAGAACAATACTCCAGAAAAAGAACAAAATAAAATGGAGAAAATCCATCTATCAGATTCAGAGTTCAAAACACTGGTTATAAGGATGTTGAAGGGATTCTGTGAAGACCTCAACAGTATAAAAAAGATCCAGTCAGAAAAGAAGGATACACTAATCAAAATGAATGATTTACAGGGAATCAATTGTAGAGCGGATAAAGCCAAGAATCAAATCAGCAATTTGGAACATGAGGAAGCAAAAACCAAACAATCATAAAGGCAATAAGAAAAAAAAATGCCCCCCACCCCAAAAAAAAAAAATTAGGATAGTGTAAGGAGCTTTGGAGACAACTTCAAACATACCAATATTTGGATCATAGGATGCCAAAAGAGAAGAGAAAGACAAGAAATTGGAAACCTATTTGAAAAAATAATGATAGAAAACTTCCCCAAATTAATGAAGGAAATAGACATACAAGTCCAGGAAAAACAGAGAGTTCCAAACAAAATGAACACCAAAACACATCATAATTAAAATGTCAAAGGTTAAAGAAAAAGAGAATCTTAAATGCAGCAAAAGTAGTTAGTTAACTACATGAAAGTCCCTATAAGACTGTCAGATGATTTCCTAAAAAAAAATTTGTAAGCTAGAAGGGATTGGCAAGAAATATTCCAAGTGATGAAAAGCAAGGACCTACAACCAAGATTACTCTACCCAGCAAAGCTATTATTTAGAGTTGATGGATAGATAAACAGCCACGTAGACAAGACAAAGCTAAAGGAATTCATCACCACCAAACAAACATTATATGAAATGTTAAATGATTTTCTTTAAGAAGATAAAAAATATGAACAATAAAATGGCAATAAATACTAAATATATACATATCAACAACTGAATCTAAAAAATGAAATAAATAAACAAGTAGAATAGATACAGAATCATAGAGAGAATGTTTTCATGGTTATGAGATGGGAGCAGGTATGAATGAAAATGATGAAGGGATTAAGAAGTACAAATTGGTAGTTACAGAATAGTCATGGGGATATAAGGTACGGCACAGGGAATAGAGTAACCAAAGAACATATGAGGTCTGTCCAGGTTTCTAGACATTTAGTATGAAAAATAGAGACATTTATTGAAGAAAATACAAGATACAAGAAACATTGTACATAGCGCTATGATACCTCAGCCCCCTTCAAAATAGGCACCTTGGGACCACACTCAGTTCCCGCAATTGCCATCAGCTGCTCTGCTGTGTATTCCTGAATCTCACTGAGGGTCTGAGATCTTTTCCCTTTCAAAGGTGATTTTAGTTTTTGGAAAAACCATAAATCACATGGCACCAGATCTGTGTTGTAGGGGTCTAAGCCACCCGGGTAATTTGATGTTTCACAAAAATAACTGCATGAGACATGATGTATAAGTGGGCTCATTGTTGTGATGTAGCTGCCAATCACTAGTTGCCCATAGCTATGGTTTTCTGTATCATCTGAATAGAATCTGATTAACAAAAAAATTGATGCAGATTCATTGCTCAACTCATTTAGTCATTTTGAATGTGAAGGCCACACAGTACACATGCTCACTCAATAGCATCTTCCACCCCCACTGACTAGTACAGTGAAGTCATTATTGCTCACACACACGCATTCTAGTCCACTCTCCTTGGCTGCCAGGTTACACTGGTGCTGTGTAAACTGTTATTGTTATATTAACAATGGCTGTACTTTTTCCCAACACCCCTTGTGTATGCAGGAACCATGGACATGGCCAATAGTGTGAGGATTGTGAAAGGGAGTCATGGGGCTTTGTTAGAGGGGTCGAAGGTGAGGAAATTGGAACAAATAGCATAAACAATAAAATATATTTAAAAATAAAGAAGTTCCTACTCATAAACCACATCATTAGCACAGATATCTGTAATGGCCTGAAGCCACTAGGTAAACAAAGACTCTCTTAGCAGTCAGGACATTCCAAGAGCTTGGAGTTTACTTCCCTGGAGCTAAAACAAAAGCCCAGACTTTTTTGAGCATGTTATATATTCTTAGAGTATTTATACAGAAGAAATATTGGGTAACACCATGTATTATTTTACAATTTTCTGGCATCAGATTGCTTACAAAATATTGCTGATTATGCTGTAGAATCCTTTATGTGATGTACATTTAAGAAGATTAACATACACAGCATTAGCTAGAACACTAAGTATATAAATGTATATATCTATACATACATAAAAATTGATATATTTTAAAAAGTAAATTAGACAATGTATAATTAAAATCTTTAATTTTAAATTTAGAAAGTAATCTAAATTTTTATAGATAGATAAATAGAAATTTGAATATCAGGAGAAGTTTTGTTACTTCTCTGGACATTTCTTTTTTACTAAGTCAATCAAAGCTGGAAAAAAAAATTAGTTTCATGCTTGTCTGCCTTCCATTGAGCAGGAACTCTTATAATAGTAACATTTTTCAGACAGTGGTTCAACTTAGATTTTATTGTAGAAGAAATGTTAAGAGTCTTGTCTAACTTGTGGGTATTGGTGTATCAGAAAATGAAATGTAGTTACAACTTCACAGTCCAACGCTCAAGTTTTCAAGGACTGTAGAATTGGGACAACAAAATTGAATTCTAGACTTTTTTTTTTTTTTTTTTTGCTAAATGAGAATGATTATAAAAGCAAACTTGGAAATTTTTTTTTTTTCTTTCAAGGACAGCTTGGTTAATCCTAAAACTGTGCTATTTGTTACAGATTTCTATTATCACACCTGTTAGTATTCTCTTAATTATCTTTAAATCTCATGGCAAAAGTATAAATATAAAAAATAAAAGGAATGGAACTATACTTAGGCAAACAAAACTTTGGCCTTTAAAATTTTCCAAAGAGAAAAAGTCCTCAAAATACTTCATATATTTGTCAAAGTGTCTTACAATACAATCTAAATAGTTTTATAACTTTGCTATTTTTATTTATAAAAATCAACTCATTGATGAATACATAATAAATGCCTGTTAGTCTAAAAGGAAGATGCTGTGGATATTGATGTGACTTTCTGATATATCATAGAAGAGGAGAGGAGAAGGAGAAAGGGAGAGGGGAAGAGAGAGACAGGCAGACAGACAGGCTGCTTCTGGGTGTTATGCAGCAGTAGTAATTAGAGCAGTTATTTTTATCCAAGAAATATTATCATTCTTAAGAAATAATCAGGTTTTTAAACATTCATACCCTAGACAAATAAGAAAAATATATAACAGAACAGATAGTTTCTTCCAATTTGCTCTTTTTTTTGGCAAATATTAAATAAGTAAATTAGTAAACAAAAATTAAATGATAGAAAACCTCTTTTCTATTAATCTATAGAAATCTGATCATATTACTTTACAAGAACAGACCTTTTTTTTTTCTCCTAAAAGGAATTTATTTTAGATAAAGCAACTTCATTTTTTTCATTTTTTAAATATATTAATTTGAGGGGAGGGGAGAAATTGAGCCACCATTTACCAATAAATTAAAATGAGTTCATTAAAGAGTCAAATTAACTTGAAAATTATTAAAAAGTAGTGCTCAACTTACATGTTATTTCATTGTAAATAAAATGAAAATAGAATATACTTTAAAAGTATTTAGACACAATCGTTGTAGTGATGTATACTTTGGAGTTCAGCAGTGATAAAAACTCAACAACAAAACTGAAATAACTTTCAAAGTTCTGAACATACCCTTTAGTACATAATTACAATGAAGACGCTTTATACAAGTGGGATCTAGGGATCAATTAATTATTGCCAGCTGCACCTGCCAAATAGGCATTGATTTCATTTTATTTGAAATAAAAGTAATTGTATTAATAAAACCTGTACAATATCTATCAGCTCAGAAGTTTTACAATTGGGTAAAATGAAGAGAGAAAATATGGGGATATGTAAAAATTATGAATAGTAATAATATAGATATGGAAAACTTATACTAATATAAAGCTTTTTATTTTCTGAGGCACTTCAATATATACGACCTCCTCATTCTTCTCTGCAGCAAAGTTCTAATTAAGTTCTTCCAAGATACATTAGGTAAGAAAATGTTCTTAATATGCAAGTTTTTCTACTGTTTATACTGAGGATGAGAGATTAAATGACTAGTCCAAGGTCATTCAACCAGGTAAACTGTGTAGCAGGACTTAAACATACATTCTTCTTAAAATATATCTTTGTCTATTAAACAACACTGCCTTTTATATTTTACGATCACTAAATAGAGAAAACTGAGACTGGTCTGTATTACCTATTACCAGTCTCTAGGTCTCCAATTGATTTAGCAAGACAAATGTTTATTCTGACATTAACCAATTTATTCCAATATATTTATATGACAAACCAAAAAAGCAAAATAAAAATATAAATGGCAAATTGTATGTTGTGTACATAAGAACTTCTGATATATGGATACAGGAAAACAATTTTAAATTAAAAATAATTTATATAGGATCAGAAATATTAAAATACATATTATGCAATTTTAAAAATTTAAATAAATGTTTCTTAAATTCCTTTTCTTCCTATCATGAGAAATAGAACCTATTTTTTAAATAATATTGAGCATATCTACCTTGTTATAACAAAAGTAATGTCAATTTTATCTTCCCACATGACAAAGTAAACTTAATTATTCCTAATTTTATAAGAAGTTGCCCTGTACCAGAGATACCCCTATTATAATCACTCATAACACTTGAACAAAATTTCAGAATGTTATTTATCAGCCAATTCATTTTTCTTGAATCCTAACATTACATATTAATTTAATATGAATGACAGCTTCTCAGCTTGTTCAGCAAAAGAAGTTTTACATAATCAGTTAGCAAAGTAGGGACAAATATGACATTGAGTTAGTTATTTGTTTTTATTGATGCATAAGCCTTTCAGATGTTTAACCAACAATCTCTCCACTAGAGACAGAAAAAATATAGAAGTAACGCAGTAGGAATTTACTATTATTTAAGAACCTGTTGAACTAATCACCACCTGGAGCAGAGCTAGCAACAAATCATCACTTGGGATAGAGGTAGTCTCAGTATTAAAAGAATGGAATTACTTGATGTAAAACTCTCTTAATCTTAGAAAGATTATAAAAATCCTTGAAAAATCCTTAAAAACATACTCTATCATTATTCTTTTGTAGTTTAATTTGTCACTTTGCTATGACTTCTAAATTCCCACTTAATCCATTTGTGAAGTGACATAGAAGTGATTGATATGTATGTTGTTTTGGCTGACAGTCGAATGATTAAACTGCTTCAATGTGCAATTCCTCCTTTCCCATTTATAATTTTGGGACTTGACTTCCAGTCTAATGTCATCGTAAGTTGTTGAATGATGGTGAATGCAATTGTGAAACTAAATAATCATTCCGATAGTCAATCATTCAAGAATGGTGAGTGCATCCATCTAATCCTATTTATTTTTCTATTTAAATTATTTAATTATATGTGGGATTTTTTCCATTTGGATAATAGTTTGGGCTCATTATAATAACCACTGTTACCATACTGAATGTAATAAACCAAGATCTCAGAGAGACCTGATTTTGTCTCTCTGTGAAGGAATGAAGGGATCATAGTGCAACTCCTCTATGTTGACTCTATTATCAGTGAAATGTGTTTGATATTTTTAGCTTCAGAGAAATTAGAAAAAATACACTATAATACCTTGCATTTCTAAAATTTGAAGACACTTGAATTTAACATTCAGTGAACTACTAATAAATACTAAGAAATATCATGCCCTATAAAACAAAGTGGTTGTTGTACCTGTTGTCTGACACTAAATCTACCAGAAGATATAATACAAGGTCAGTTCCAAAACCAAAACCCTAAGGGGTCAGCTCTACAGAAGCATATAAGGTAAGCTGTCAGATGACCACAATTAATTTTTGCCCCTTACATGTCCCTTTAAAATGTGATTTTGCAGCTTCTCTCATTAACAGGTAGAGTTTCCCTTTTCCTACCCCTCAAATGCGTACTGGTTTAGTGACTGTTTTGGTTAATGGAAAGTGACAGAAGTCATATGGTACCAGTTTGAGCCCAGGTCTTGTGTGCTTCCAATTTTTCTTTAAAAACTTGGTGGAAGGGGGTGGAGGGGGTGTTTAAGATAGTAGCTTATGAAGATCTTGAACTTACCTCCATCCAAGGACACACAAGGTACATATTGAACAATTTCCTCTGAAAAATACCTGAAAACTAGCTGAACAGCTCCTTCAAACAAACAAGATAGGAAGGAGAGGTAGAAACAGTATCTTGCCCCAAACCCCACCTGCAGTAAACCACAATCATGAGGGATCTCAGGAATCCAGAGTGGCTCCCTAAGGAGCGAAGGGTTCATGCTTCATATCAGGCACACCAATCCTTGGGGCCTACACCAAAGAGACAGGGTTCCAAAACGTTAACTTTGAAAACCAGTGGGGCTTACCTCCAGGAAACCAAAGTTACTGTAGGGAATTGAGATTCTGCTCTTAAATAGCTCAAGTACAGAGTCACCAGCCCCAGGGCCCAGTGCAAAAACTGCATTTTGGGAAGCACCTAGACTACACACAAAAGATATGTATTTGCTAATTTTTCAGTGTCTCCCTGAAAAGCAGGGATTTGTTTGAACTCCAATGACAGAGGTACTTGTAGGCACAATTTTTGCTTTCTTTCTCTAATTTACTAGCACTGATAGGCATGGTTAGACCCGGCATTCTCTCACTGCCCCGCTAAAGGCAGTAGGCATGCCCTGTTACCACAATGTCCAACTCCTTTGCTAAAACAACAGGTGCCCCTGTTCTTTTCAGGAGCCTCACTAAAGCCAGAAGGTGCCCCTGGCCCTGTGCTCTCACTACCTCATTAAAGCCTTCAGACAGTACATACTCCTTGATTACCTGGTTTCGGTGACCAAAGAGCATCCTTCCTAGGTCCCACAGAACTGAAACAATTGAAGAGACAGTTCTTTGCAGACTACTACCCCCAGGAAACTGCAGGCAGCAAACTGAAACACATCCCCAGGCTTCCTGTGAAAAAGGCCTATTTATTTGCCCTGGAGTTTCAGATTGAAGGGTAAGTCAGGTTTGCCACACATCCAAAGGTTACAGATGCACTCTCACAGAATGTAGGCTGAGGGATGCCATCTTTGCATCCTCTCCAGATCTTGCTACAGCTTTCTGGAGTGTCCCAGAAAGGAGCTTATACATACTCATCTGGATCCCTGGTTTTTGCAACTGTCACACAGGAGAGAGCCCCAGATCACTCAGGCTGGAGGCCAGTGTGGTTTATTATAGCAGTCCCACAGGGGTATATATATTTGCATCTTATAAAGTTGCCTGAGGTTCTGGCTTCCAGTCAGCCTGAGACTAGGTGCTGACTGACATCCATCCCTTTGGAACACTGACAGGTCTTGGCACAACTTCAATTATTGTGACCTATCAAGAATGAATCAGTTGCTTAGACAGTCACAGGATTTCCAGAGACAAGCTAGAGCCAGGAAAAGGTTAATCGATAAAAATCGTCTCTTAAACAAGGCTACTCTTTCAAGTCTGAGAGAGGTAGCTATTTTTCCTAACATATAGAAACAACGCAGAGACTCAAGTAAAATAAGGCACAGAAGAAATACGTTCGAAAAGAAAGTAAAAAAAAATAGAACTCAGAATGAAACCATAATGAAACATAGGTAAGTAATTTACCTGATAAAGCATTAAAAATAATGGTCATAAAAACGCTCACCAAACTTGGGAGAAGAATGAATGAGTAAGATGAAAACTTCTACAGAGAGATAGTAAATATAAGAAAGTATCAAAAAGAAGAGCTAAAGAATATAGTAGCTGCACCAAAAACTACACTGGTAGAGTTCAACAGATGAAGCAGAAGAAAGGATTAGTGATCTAGAAGAGAGAGTGGTGGAAGTCACCCAAACAGAGTGGCATAAAGAAAAAAAATTTAAAAGACAAAGTATTTATCAGACATCAGGTGGAATAATATTTGCATTGTAGGGGCCCCAGGAGGAGAGGAGAAAGAAAGGGTCAGAGAGTTCGTTTGAAGAAATAATGGCTTAGTCTTTCCTAATTTCAGGAAGATAACAGATATCCAAATCCAGGAAGCCTAGAACTTTCCAAATGAGGTGAATCCAGAGATTAACACCTAAACATATTACAATTAAAATGTCAAATTTTAAAGATAGAATCTAAAAGCAGAAATATAAACCTAGTACATAAAAGGAAAACCCCATAAAATTATTACCATTTTATTTTTAGCAGAAACTTAGGCCAAAAGGGAGTGCCATGATATAATCAAAGTGCTGAGAAGCAAAACAAAGTCCTACCACATTTTCTAGCAATTCCATCACTGAGTAATATTCAAAGAAAAAAACACTAACTCCAAAAGATATATGTACTCCTATGTTCTTTGCAGCATTATTTACAATAGCCAAGACATGGAAACAATATGTGTCCATCAACTAATGAATAGCTAAAGAAGATAGGTCTTAGCCAGATGGCTTGGATGGTTGAAGCTTTGCCCCATACACCAATAAATAGATAAATACATAAATGAATAAATAAAGTAAAATATAAAAGGTTGCAGCTTCAATCCACTGTCTCCATACATATGTATAAATTTTATATATATATATATATATATATATATATATATATATATAATATGTGTGTGTGGGTGTGTGTACATATATATATTTACACACACACTACATAGCCATAAAAAAAGTAATTGTTCCATTTGTGACTATATGAACAGATCTTGAGGGTATTATACTAAGTGAAATCCATGAGACAGAGGAAGACACATACTGAATAATTTCACTTATATATGAAATCTAGTAAACAAAATAAATAAACAAAACAAAACAGTCTCAGGTTTTTCTACTATAATGTAACTTTTCCCCCTTGTAATCTGTACATTAGGAGGCAGTCACTATGCACAGCCCACATTAGAAAGTAAGATATTATGCTTTCCCTCCTGCAGGGCATGGCAGCTATACGAATTATTTGAAATTCTTCTGCATGTGAAATTTGCCACTTCTTCAATTTATTTATTTATTCAATCTTTTATTTATATCATTGTAGACTTATGGATACTTATTTTATACTTAGGGTTATAATCCAATACTACATTATTTATTTTGTTGCTTATGTTTTCCTGCTGTGGTCATAAGAAAACATTTCATTTGGCTCTGTTTCCCATTCACTACCATTCAATGTGGGGTTTGCTTTATTTTGTTTCTGTTTTGAGGGGTGTTCCTTACCCTCTGACACAACAGGATGCTCCAGGTTCATCTTGTATATTTTCTGGCTTCATTTTAAGATTATCTATTTTTACAAGTAGCCCTTGTCTTTTTTGTCAGAGAATGTATTAAAAACTAAGATCTGGGTATAAGGCATACTTGTTGCTACTTGAATGTCCTGCCTATAGACCCTTTCAGCTATCATAACAAGAAAATATTTGTGTACATAGTAATGAGCATATATAAACATATTTATTTATAGTTCTATATGTAACCCCATGTATCAACATTAAGTTAACATGAGTTAATACCAATGTCTCCATGTCTACTGTGCTACCATGAAGATTATTTTAGATCCCTCTCTGTGTTTACATGTAACCTCTAATTTAACCATCCTCAATGTCTTTAATTCCCCAATTACAGTATAAATATATAGCTGTAGTAGACTTGCTCACATGTTACTCCCATGGGAAACCAGTTTATCAGTTAGAGTACAGTGACGATGTCACGTGACAGCAAGGACCTTTTACAGGAAATTTCTAAAGATGATTGTGGAAATATCTTTGAACATTATCTTGTTTTTTTAAAAGATTTTATTTATTTATTTTTAGAGAGAGGGGAAAGGAGGAAGAGAGGAAACATCAATGTGTGGTTGCCTCTCATGCACCCGCTACTGGGGACCTGGCCTGCAACGGAAGCATGTGACCTGACTGGGAATCAAACCAGTGACCCTTTGGTTCTCAGGCCAGCACTCAATCCACTGAGCCACACCAGCCAGGGCATATCTTAAGTTTTGTTATACATACTTTGGGTATTTTTTAACATGGAGTCACTAAAATATGTTTTTGCCCAAAGCTTAAAATACTGAAATACTATTTTAATAATAAATGCAATTTACTACTCTATGGTCCGGGTATATATAGCCAAATTACATGTTATATTCTCCCAGTTCTCTCTAACAGGTACTACTATTGGTTGTTAAGTAATCTTGATCCATTTGAACTTTCTTGTAAAAATAACCTCATTTTATACAATTCAGAGGCTTTTAAATTGCATTGTCACAATCTGCACTCATTAAGAGTAATCCTTTTAATTATCCCCATGGTTTTAAATAACATCTAAAAATCAATGACCCAATTTTACTAAACTATGTCTGTGCTCTCCTGCAAAACCTTAAGTAACATATCTAATACTTTAGTTGACAGTAAAGTTAACTAAGATCTACCCTTATCCAAAAAAATTCCTCCATCTTACTGCCAATATCATTGTGCAAGCTATCATCTTCCCATACGTGAATGAACCGCTCCAATGATCCCTGTAATGATTATTCCAATTCTCCCCTTGACTGTTACAAACTATTTTCCACATATCAGACAGCAGATATTTAAAAACATAATTGAGGTTATATTTCTACCATATTTAAATTCCTTCAGTGGCTTATCCTTGCCTGTAGGATAAAATTCAAACTTTCAACCATCAATTAAAAGATCCTACATCAGCTCATCTCAGCTATTTTCTATGTCATAGTGACATTTCAAGAAATAGGGCTCCATTGTGTTTTTCAAAAATGCTACTATTTCTGTCTCTCCCACCCCCATTAGGGACTTTGCACTTACTTTCCTTATGACTGTAATATTTTTCTTTCAATGTTCCACTTGATTCACTCCTTGTCATTCTTTACTTCAAGCCCATGAGGTAACAGTGAATTGTCATAGGGCAAAAAATACTTTTCCTAGTTCCTCTCTTTCAAATTATCTTGATTACGACATTCATTCAGATTTTAGTTTGAAACTATCTTGTTTGCTAAATAGCACATTCTAACTTGTTTTCCATCTCCTCCTCATAGAACTAAACCACAATGAAATGTTTAGTCATCACTGTGCATGTACTTTCTAGATCAGGGATGACTGTACACCAGCAACAGACTAGTTATTGAAGATATACAATATTACTGAATAAATGAATGAATGAATATAATAAATAAAATAGTATTTTTCTAAAATCTTGGATATGGAGCAAAGACCAAAAATGAGCATATTTTTGTTACAGCTTTCAATCTTCTCTAGATTTTCTTGTGAAATTAATTTTCATTATAGATGAAATTAATTAAGGATTACTTATGTTGAGCAGAGAGGAGTGGAAATTGAGATAACTACCACATGACTGCACTAGAGACTGACAAGTGAAGTGGTCCTCATCTGGAAAACAATTCGGTAACTTTACTAAAACATAAAGACCTTTAAATGGGGAAAAAGTATTACTTTTAAAGGAAATTAACAATCCAGGATACAGGAGGTTATTTTTTAATTACACTGAACCTTAATACATATGACACATGAAAAAGCTATTCTTACTTGAATATATAAAATGAAACTTACTTTAAAAATTTGGCTTTATTTCATGAAAGTACACAGAACAACTCTAAAAATGATTTACTTTAGTATAGGTTTATGTGTTTTGTTCTTCTTACATTTAAATACTAGTAAAATATTTCCTATAATTTTTAAAATATTTTAATTGATGGCTTTTCTTGTTCATGCATTTTTGTGGTTTTCTTTTTCTTTTTTTTTATGTTGATAAGTTAAGTTACTTAAATTCTATAAAAATCCACTTTTTGGGTGTACAATTAAATGTGTTTTAACATATACATGTAGTATAACCATGACTACAGTCCAGATGAACAATATTTCTAAAACTTTAGAAGGTTCCCTCATGTTCTTTGTGTGTGATTTTCCCTCCGCAGACCCAGACCTTGGAAATCAGTGCTCAAATATCTTTTCTCGTTTTTCTTTTTTTTGTTTTTTTAAATAGTCAATTACTTAAAGGAATTACAGTTTTAGCCTCCACTTTTGGTCATTAGGTATACATGTGCTGTATTCACGAATGCAGAGGTGCTTTTGTAGATATATATTTCCATTTATTTAGGGGTATAGTTGTTACTATTTTCCACATTCAGTTTTATAAGAAACTGGGTTCTAAAACTTTTTACACTGGGAGAACTAGACAAAGCTCCTCTCACATGCTTCCTTCCATGCCATTTGCTCCCAACAAAATGACCATTTCTCTTTTCCTTAAGACTCAAGGTAGAATCTGATCACTAAATCAGAAATTGTTTATAACACAAGAGCTTTCTTGTCATTCTACCTCTTGCATAAAGAAACAACTCTGGAGTACGTAATACTTATAAGTATTGTGTGAATAATTTTCATGTACTAAGATACACTGTTTTACCCTAAAAATCTAAGAGAAGAAGCTAAATGTTAACACAAATATATGAAGCCAGAATGTGTCTAGTACAACTATTCCTTAATATTTTTGCCCTAATATACTAGATTATCTTCCAAAAGCACTAAATGTCTCTAAATAATTACATTTAAGCCCTTCAATTTAAAATCCAGAATAGAAAAGCCAATTCTTTGTAATGCAATTAGCTATTTCACTCTACTTTTCAGCCTAATGACCCATCACTTCTTGCGTATATCTCACAGTTCAGGCGAAGTTTAATTTATGATTTCCGAACAAGCCATGCTATTTTCTGTTCCATCAGTGTGGAATGACTTTAGTTTTATTCCCACTTTATATCCATGCACATCCATTAAAGAAAACTTGTATGTCAACTTTTTATTTTTCCTCTTCCCTTTCTCTTAATTTTTCTATTTCTACTCATAACCTATGGTTTATAATTTCAGGGTATATTTTATAGACCTGTAGTAAAGTTAGCTGCTCAGACAGTGTCTTTCATCTTACCAGCTGAGGAACAACATAGTTCAGGGACAACTCTTGAATGGATTAATGCTATGCAAAAGGCTTCTATTAAAAGTGACTACAAAAGTAATTATGCTTTAAATTTAATATGTGCAAGCATGGAGGGATATTCTCTGATATACATGAGTAATTTAATGCTACTTTGACAGTTCTGACTTCAGGATTCACATTTTATTGTCACACACAATTTACACTAGAATATATATAATACACTTATTGGTAGGGAAATGCACACTATCGAGCTGTTTAAAATGTCAAACTAGATGGCTGAGCAGGGTCACCCAAAGAAGGAAAAATGTGACAAATGCATGAGAAAGAAAATGCCAACTTTAGTCTGATTATAAAAGCCTGACTAATTTTTTACTGGTTTGATAATGAGTTGAATAAGAAGGGGACAGGTAAGAGCAAGTCAGTTAGTTCCTGAACCATAGATATGATTCAAAGGTATAAATCATTCCTCAACAGTCTGGCCTGCTTTACATCAGGGTTTCTTGTGGCCAAAAAATAAATTGTTTTATTACAAAAGAGCAACATACATATTAAAACTGTGAACTACAATGTACCTTTTTATATTCACATTGCTGGCAACAAATATAAAAATATAAAATATAGGCAAAAGATTAAAACATGGATAATTCTTAGTTATTAAAAATAATAGCATAAGTTGTACACTCTAAAAATAATTTGGAATTATCTTGTAAAGATGATGAATATTTATAAACTTCTTACAGTTATTTTTACTTTTATAAATATAACTGAAAAAATTATTGTATATGCACCAATAGACATAAAAGTATACTAGCCTGTATTTTTTATAAGGTCAAAATATTTTTTAAAAAACTAGG
Organism: Mormoops blainvillei; assembly: GCA_004026545.1. Lineage (NCBI taxonomy): Eukaryota > Metazoa > Chordata > Mammalia > Chiroptera > Mormoopidae > Mormoops > Mormoops blainvillei. The sequence goes on from PVJD01000815.1 coordinate 227,332, forward strand.
AACAAGAAAAATATCAACTTACTTGAAGTGAATAAGTGAATTATAGTGTTTTCACACAAAGGAATATCTATGGCAGTGAAAATGAATTCAGTAACAAGATGGGTGAGAGGTAGAAACACAATGGTGAGCAAGAAAAATAATTCAAGAATCTTATATATAAGATGATAACATGATTTCATTTTATAAAACTCAAAACCAAGACACACTGAACAATATATGCATTAGGTGGTACCAGGTATGTGAACATACTGAAAATAAAAAAAAAAAACTGTGAATAGCAGAAGCAAAATTCCAGGTGTAAGTTTATCTCTTTAGGAAGGTAGGGAAGGTATTAGAATGAGATCTTGCTCAAAAACACTGTATGGTGTTTTTAAATTATTTTACTTCATATCTTATGTGCATTGTTTTATAATTTACTGCAATGTTGTTAATGTTTTCAAAGTGAGTAACTAAAATTAAAGGTAACTTTTTAATAGACATTTGATATAGGTATATCTATGAATCAGACACCAAAAATAAAAGTCCAAGGGCATTGCTCAATAAAAAATTGAAATACAAAGTAAATAAAATAATATTTACTTTTGCCTATGTACTTGAAATGGAACCAAGCCTTGAATGTTTTGGATTTTTACTGCTAAGAAGTTATTAACTTTTAACAAAGTACAAAATGACAATTATGTTCCTATAGATGAAAACATTAACTATTGAACATCTACTGTGTATTGATGATTATGCCAAGTATTTTATATGCATTTCCTAACATTAATTTCTTATAACTCTGTAATATAAGTTGTCCAAGTTCACATAGAGCAAGAATGTAACATCATGTGGTCCAATTTTAGGGTCTACATTATTTACCATTACATGGCTATTGCCTACCAGGACCCAAGTCAACTTCTGTCACATCTTATCATTTAAATTAGAATGAAGGGAAGCCCTTTGGGAAGCACTTTAGATATTGGTTTTCTTCTCGTATCTTAATGCAAATACAGCTAAAGTTGCTGAAATTATAAACCTATCACACATTCCAAGGATCTACAAAGGTTTTCCTTATATTTCTCTACTAAAATTATTGGTTTCTAATAACTGATTTCCCAGATTATTCAGAACAATGCACATGTATTTGAGTTGACCATGACAGAGTAATAAAGAATCACCTTCATGCAGCCACTGCACTCAAATTGTTCTCACTGGTAAACACATTACGCCAAAATAATTTTTAATTGTCTGCACCATATTTTTCATGCTCTTTCATAAGAGTACTACATTTGTACTGTTAACTGAATTATATGGGGTCCAGCAGAAGTAAGGCCTGCTTGAGTGTGGTAGGTAGGGTAATAATATGGTTGCAATAATTTAAAGTTTTCATTTGAACATTTCAACTAAAATGTCCTGTGGTGTGCTTGAGTGTGATATTGTTATGTTACACAATTACATGCCTATGATTTTGTGATAAAAGATTTTTGTAACAAAAAAGAGACGTTATTTGTGCTGGACACTGTATGTAAACTTAAACAGTGTTCTGGATGAAAATTTTTCACTGACACCATAAAATAAATATCATATGAATAGTTATATAATTTATTAATTTACAAATGTATAGATCTGAAGCACTACTTCTGAGTATATGATGTTTATTACATAGTACTAATAATCAACATTTATATTGTGCTTAGATATATATAACTTTCAAAGCATTTGCACATGCTTTTTCTCCATTTTCTCTTTAAGAAAATATCTTTGTTTCTTTAGCTAGCAATGAAAATTTTATAGGATCATATAGAAATTGCTTACATTTTTGCCAGTATAGTCAGGCATTGGTAATTCATTTTGCAAAACTGTACACATTTTGATGGAATCTTAACATGGTTGGGAAAATGATAATAAAAATAAAATCAAAAAAGTTTGGTTTCATGGGAATTAGGATAAAACCCTAAAATAAGTTTAATAAAAATACTGCCTTTAAATATTCATCTTTGCCTTCTAGCAGAATATTTTTGGAGGGAGAACCAAACATGTCTATACAGAACTGCAAAATCAACAATTTTATATGCAGTCAATTCTTATTGGCAGTAATTATATCTATAAAATCTCCACAAACACTGAATTAACAAATACTGAATCATCATTCCAATTGCCTCTTTTCTATCCTGGCACTTGTGTATGCTAGGCTTTATAGTGGCAGGGACAAATTCTTCCATTATGTTTCTATTTGTATCTGATTCTGAATGTAGGTTGTATATTAAGTTCTCCAAACACAAAGTAAGAGGCAGAGGTTAGAGTGCAAGATGTTTGTGGGTCAACGCCAGTGAAAAGACATAATAAAAAAGAAAAACAGGACCTGGAAGATGGAGATGTCAAATTGTGATGTAGTACTGACAACTGACAAATTCCACTACTGTTCTTTGACTAATATTGTCCGTCCAGTTGTCCTCCAATAGGCTAACATGGTGTCACTTGCACCTCCACTTTGCTCAGTCATCAGGTGCAAGCTGCTTAGGAAGGGCATGACCTTGGAGAATGTGTTCCCTCTGCAGAGGCCGACTCCAGCGGCCCGCAGCTGGGAATGTCTGCTGTTTGCATTGCTCACAGTGGGGCACCAGGCCTTCCTTGTTTGACAATTTGGGTGGCACAAGTCTTTGCCCATCACAATGGGTAGATTATTTTTCTTCTAAATACTGAAGGGAGATTCCTATAGCCTATACAAGGAAGTGACAATAAGAAAGTAAATATTTCAGTCATTCCCACATCTTATCAGAAATATTAGAAAATCCAAAATCTCCACAGAAAGGTCACAATATATAAGAAAAAGTACTAGGTGATTGGATACTTGGAATTATTAGCACACGTAGTTATAAAAATAAGGCATACTATTTCAAGCTTGTTTGTTCCTAACTAAAAACATCACTTTAAAATGCTTCTTTGTAAAAATAACATTTATTCACCATAATTTAGGACTTTAAAATTTTGAAAGCTTAAAGAAGATAGTCTTTTGAATTATTTTACATTTCTGTGTTTTGTAAAAAGCTACAAGGGAAAGTGCTCTCATAAATTTTCAAAGTCCTCCATATTCCAAAGCAATCTGTCCATCCAGGATGGTCTTCATCTGCACAGGCAGGCTCATTCATTTCAGTTTGGGATTTTATTCAGGTCAAACACATGAAGCACAATGTATCTTTAATAATTTCCACTGATTTGAAACATAAATTTCCCCCTCTAAAATCTTTATGCTGTCAGTCATTATAAAACTCTCAGTTCTTTTTCTTGTTATTGTACTGGCATGTCCTGGAGATGGATATATTTTTTAGAATTATTATGTTCACGGAAATGTATATTGAGACAAGTGAAAACGACATGTTGCCAAAGTGAAATCAAGTCTCATAAAAGCCATGTTTATATATTGTGAGACTTTTTTTTAAGATTGTACAATTTGGGCACCTGGAAACATGGATGAAAATGTTCAATTTCCAGAATGCTATTGTTTGCATGATGTGACTGTTATGGGGCATGTCCAGTTGTCAAGTTTTACATGCCTTGGGCCTACACCATTCATTAGCCACAGAAATACAGGTCAGTTCAGAGAATCACATGGGAAAATCTTTGGGTATTTGCTGTTCAGTTGTCACAGAAATGGTTTAAGATAAATGTCCATAATTTTTGGATAAAGCTGTGCATATAGACATTTTAAGAAAACTTAACAAACCTAATAATCATATGCTATAAGTGGAGATAGTCTCCTCCTTTGTGCACTTTTCCTTTTGCTCATGAATTTCACTTGTTTTTACAACCAAATTTTTACTTGCTTCACAGACCACAACAGTTGAGTTTAAATAATTTTCCCAAGAAAGTAAAAATATTGCAAATAGATTTTAAGTTATTGAAAACTAAAATTTATTGATTCCAACTAGAAATTATCTATACCACTTATTTTATTTTATAGATGAAAATATTTGAAGCCAAGACTTTACATTTACCTGAAGTAGTCCAGGTCTATGTAAGGTCAACAGGTGGGAATAGGCCCAGGTATTCTTATATAACTTTCATTATTCTTCCTCTTATCCATACTTGTACTATTTATTTTTCACAATAGCTTTTTTATATTTTATGTTTTTTCAGCTTTATTTTAGTAAGGTATAATTGCATATAACATAATGTAGGTTTAAGGTATACTGTATGTTAGTTTAAAACACTTATATATCACAAAAATGATTAACATCATGGAATTAACTAATACCTCCATCATGTCAAATAATTACCACTCCTTTCTTTGTGTGTGTGTGTGTGTGTGTGTGTGTGTGTGTGATAAGAACATTTATGATATGCTCTCTTAGCAACTTTCAAGTATATTATATAGTATTATCAATGAAAATCATTATGTAATACATTAGATCCTCATAAATCTTTGATCCACATTCCCTATTTTTCCCACCACCACGAACACAGCAACCTCATTCTACTCTCAGTTTCAATGAGTTCAGCTTTTCAAGATTCCAGAGGTAAATAATACCATTCAGTATTTGCTTTTCTCTCTCTGACTTACTTCATGCCATCAAGATCTAGCCATGTGTGGCAAACAGTAAGATTTTCTTCTTTCGAAGGGCAGAAGATTCCATTTTGTGAGTGAGTGAGTGTGTGTGTGTGTGTGTGTGTGTGTATGTATCTCCCATGTTCTATACCTATTTATCTGTTTGCAGACACTTGGGTTGTTTACATATCTGGGCTATTTGTGAATAACACTCAATGAACATGGGGGTGCAGATATATTTTTTGAGGTCCTAGGAGTGAGATGTATGAATCATATTGTTACGGAAAAATGAAACGACCAGACACTGAGGGGTTAGGAGCATGATCTTTACTTACGTGCACGGGCCCAGAGGAGACAAACTCCAAATTCTGAGCCCAGAACAATAGCCCCACATTCCCTTTATGCTGGGCTAAGTGGGGTAAGGGTCTTGGGAGGCGTGGTATAGATTTGGCACGAAAAGGGTTTACAGAGGTGAAAGAGAAGCATTTACATCATAAGTCAGGGCAATTGGCGTGAAAAAAAGGACTTACAGAAGTGGGAGAGAAGCATTTACATTATAAGTCAGGGCAATTAGCATTTCATCTTTGGTATCAGCCTTGATTTCCTCTACAATATGGTAGTTCCATTTTTAATATTTTGAAGAACCTCCATACTATTTTCCACAATGGTTATACTAACTTACATTTCCACCAAGAGTATACAAGTGTTCCCTTTTCTTCACATCCTCACAAATACTTATTTCTTATCTTGTTGATGATTGGTTTTTCTCATGAGTATGAGGTGATATCTCATTGTGGTTCTGATTTTGTTTTCCTGATGATTAGTAATTTTGAGCATTTTTACATGTACTTGTTGGCCATTCCTGTGTATTCTTTGGAAAAATGTCTAATCAGTTTCTCTGCCCATTTTTTGATAAGATTGTCTTTCCTTCTTTCCTTCCTTCCTTCCTTCCTTCCTTCCTTCCTTCCTTCCTTCCTTCCTTCCTTCAGCTAATTTGCTATTGAGTTTTTATACATTGTGGATATTAACCCTCTATCAGATACATGATTTGCAAATATTTTCTTCCATTTCATAGGTTGTCTTTTTATTTCATTAATGATTTCCTATGCTGTATTGAAGCTTTTTAGTTTGATGTAGTTCAACGTGTTTATTTTTGCTTCTTTTATTTTACTTTTGGTATTATATCCAAAAAATCATTGCCAATACTAAAATCAAGGGGCTTATTGCCTATGTTTTCTTTTAGGAGTTTTATGGTTTCAGGTCTTATATTCAAGTATTTAATCATTTTGATTTGATTTTCGTGTATGGTGTAAGATAAGGGTCCAGTGTCATTCTCTTGCATGTGGCTATCCAGTTTTCTCAACATCATTCATTCAAGAGCTATTCATTTTCCATTGTATATTCTTGGCTCCTTTGTCATAAATTAATTGACCACATAACTAAGGGTTTATTGCTTAGTTCTGTATTCAGTTCCACTGACCAATACATCTGTTTTTATGTCAATAGCAAAATATTTTGATTACTATGTATTTATAATATAGTTTGCAATCAAGACATTCTTCCACTATTAAAAAAAAAGAATAAAAACATTAGCACAGGTTGATAGGAAAAGCATCATTTTCTTTTGGTAAGAAAATGGAGATTATAGTATTTCATTTTATAAAATGTGAAAATTAAATCAAATTATGAATTGTTGAGAACTGGAATTATACGTTTTCAGGAAAATAAGTGGTGAAAATAAGAAATCCAAAACTTGTATTTCTATTTTCCAATATATAATAATAAAAGTTTAATAGGATAATAATAAGATGTCGATTGCTGATAGGAATTTACCATGTCACAATCTTTAACTCCCTCTTTATACTAATAAAGAAACTTTACTTGAAGAAGTTTCAAATATCACAGAGCTAGTTTAAACTATGAACCTGTTCTTGTTTTTCAATTCTAGTCATGCTTATCACGTTTTCCCACACTGCTATACATACAAAAGAAATCTTCACTTTGAAGAAAACAAGCTATTTTCTCTCTGTTTTTGTGAAGCATCAGCCAATTGATAACCAATGTAGTGGCTGGACCAGCCCTTGCGGCTCCTATTGTGATTGCAAGCAATATAAGTTGGGAAACTCTGAAAGAGACAAGTTTATTACTTCAAGTCCTGAAAATTCTCCATGACATACATGGTCCACACAGTGTAGTCACAAGTAGAGAAAGACAGAGAGCACTTACCCCTGGGGTCCTGCTTTCCTTGGGGTGGAAGCTTAGGGACCTGAGGACTCACTCTTATAGATAAATTTAAAACATAATTGTGAGAATTTAAAAGGAAGGAGGCCAAAAAGCAAGTGGCCCAAATGGTCTATTACTAAAATCAACCAAGACCTTAAACAAAGGAGCACCATGGGGGAGTCCCGTTGCTGACAATGTGTTCACTGGAGATGTCCATCTTTGAAGTGGACAACTTGACAATCTGGCAACCAAAGTTAAAGTCAAGTACTTGCATTACAAAACGAACAAACAAAATTCCAACTTTCTGTACTTACACTACAATTAGAATATTGGTAGAAAAGTGTCATATGCTCTTTAAAAAGTTACTAGGACTGTGAAATTGACTGGAGAAAATTAACAGATGCCAATTTTGATAAACATGGCAACCCATGACTGCCTTCCTTTCCTCTTAAGTTTTTAATATCACTTAGTGTCTACCGGTACTTACCACCTTTATTTTGACTTAAACCCTCATGGCCTGACTTCAAATCAGAACTTATCAAATTTATGTAAAAATCAAACAATTCTGAAATAGAATCACCATATCTCAATAATATGCAATTGTGTTTTCATTTTTTGTATTCAATGAATAGACATGGGATATCATGTCAACAATTATTTATTGAACACCAACCATATACATTCATTACATAAGAAAGAAAAGAAGTAACCAAGTTCTTTTCAAGTTTAAGGGCCACACAAATTACATGAGGGATTTTATTAAAACATAGATTCTAACTCAGTAGAGCTTCAGGGACCTGAGACTCTGCATTTCTATCAAGCTTACAGATGGTGCTAACACTACTTGACATTTATTTATCATCAGCTATTTTAATAAATAAAAATTTGAGTGTTTAACTGATCTACTCAAATTACTTGGCTAAATAATTAACAGAAGAGATTCAAGCACAAGTAAATTTTACTTGAAAAAATAACAGTGCTTAATTATAAAAATAGTAGTTAATATTTATTGACATTTACTCTACATCGGGTTTGTTGCCAAATTATTTAGATGCATTATTTAGCTTAATACCATGAAAACCCTTAGAAAGAGTTATTATTAAGTCAGTTTATCAGATTAAAGTCTGAGTATTAGAAATCAAAAGCTATTGATGAATATTATAGATATATCAACAGTCAAAACAACATTGCACTCTAAGTTTTAATTTTAGAGCCCACACCATCAAGCACCATGTTATATTATTTCAGATAGCACTGCAAGGCAGCAAGCCTTAACATGAGTTATTGATATGAAAATGTTCAACTTTAAATCCCTCTCTAAGAAGCATTAATATTAACAGCTTTCACTGTAAATTTCCTACTTTTAAAGGGGGAGGGAGGAGACCAAATTAATTTTCCTCCCTTCATGTCTAATTAGAAATTAAATTTCAAATATTTTCTATTCATCCACTTCTTATTGTGCATAAGCCAAACACAAGGGTGGACTCCGATGAAGACTTTATATGTTGTATAGAATTAATTAAATTCTAAATTTTCATGTGTCTTGTTTTTAAAATTCAAAAACCCATGTATTTTTATTTTGCAAAATTACAAATGGTAAGAATCATTCAAAACATCAAGCCCTTCTGGTGAGAACAGAAAGGCTCATCGAACTTCAAAATTCCATCCATTAAAGTCACAATCCAAGTACCAAATTTCTTGTATTATAGGGTTTTCTTACTAGAGCAATATGTATATATTTTTATATTTCCCAGACTTTATAATTCAAAGCATTCTTACTGTGTTTACAAATTTCTTTTACCAAAATGCATTTCATTTCACTTTCAGTATGTTTAATATTTTAAAATTTTAAATTAATGATATTTAGCATCTTTTTTTGTATTTTGAAACTGTTCACTGATTTCTTTTTATGATTAAATTTATTGGAGTGACATTGGTTAATTGAATTAGATATGTTTCAGATGGATGATATATCATCTGTATATAGCATTGTGTGTCCACCACCCAAAGTCAAATCTTTTTCCAGTTGTTTGTGCAAGCTGTTAATTGAAAACTGCAGATGGCAGTAACTACTTAGTGCTATTTGGGGAAAAAGTAGACAGGAAAGTACAAGAGTAAAATGTGAAAGGCTTTAAAATGAAGCACAATAAAACAGTGTTCAACTATGCATTTTGAGACAACTGACCCTGATCTAAGCACTGTGCCATTTCTGTTCCTATAGTAGCCACTTTTTAAAAATATATATATATATTTTATTTATGCTATTTAAGTTGTCCCAGTTCTCCCTGTCTCCCTCTACTAAGCCCCCCAACAAATTCCCTGAGGCAATCCCCACACCAGTGTCCATGTCCATGGGTCCTGCATATATGTTCTTTTGCTACTCTCTTCCGTATGCTACACTTAACATCCCCGTGGTCATTCTGTAACCATCAATTTGTACTTAATCTCTTTACCTTTGTCACCCATCCCCATGAACGCCTTTAGATGACCTTATTAATTCTTCATTTTCCTTGGTGAGAACAGTTAGTGGGTTGACATAATGTGTTACCCTTCTTTTCCAAAGTGATTGATCTGAGAATGCACATCTTTAACTAAGCTGAAACGGAGAAAAAATCATTAACTTCAGGTTGCTGAAGCCATAATATGTAAAATCTGGTCAAGTTATATCATGAAAATATGGGAGCTGAACCAGATATTTTTCAGATAGAGAAGAATAAAACAATTTAGTCCATGAGAGCTGTTTAACACCAGGTAACAACCACTTTTTGATCCCCAATTGGATTTGCACTCATGGATTTTGTAAAATGGGTGTGAGCATTAATATCGAATTTCTTCTTTCTGTTTAGGTTAGTGTAGTATTACTTTTGTTATTTGCAGCAAAAGACTTGGAAACAGCTATTTATCTAGCTATATAAAGTTGAGTATGGTCTTTAAACTTTCTAAACCTAGTCAAAATTTTACCTTCTTGTAAAATTCTGACAATTAAACCAAATAATTTATGTACATTTCCAACTATAATCCTTGATCAAAAGACCTAGATAATGCTGTTTTTGATTACCAAAACAAACAAAAACATTATTTGTGTTTACTGTGGTCTTTAGTCTGTATTTAAGATTTAAAGAAGGGTTGTATGCTCTGTTTTAGGGACTTTTTCATAGTTCTTCTCTTTTCTTCAATGTTTTAAATTTTTTAATTTTATTTTTTTCTTTATCATTTATCACCCCTTCTACCTCCTTCACCTCCCCCTGCAATCACCACACTATTGCCCATGTCCACAAGGCCTTTTTCCTTTTTGCTCATTTAGACATTTCAAGTTGCCAAAGGGGAAAGTTTTGATAAGAAACTATTACTATTTATCATTTAATATTCAAAAATATGTACATTAAAAATACTATAAATATCCATTACTAATGAATATTTGTGTAAAATTTTATTTGCAAATGAAAGTTGAGGTTCAAATTGGAAAACACTATATTTTTGTTATACTTTCTAAATATTACAAGGTAGGTATATTTTGCCGCATGATGCATATTTTCTTTTTGTCACTGTGCATAGCTGCTACTTTAAGAAAAACAAAGACTCATAGGAGATTATCTACTGATTATAATTCAACTCCCCAAATGCTAATGTATTGTAACAACTGACCCAGAGTTGGTAATAATAACTTTTTATATTCTACAGAGTTCCTTTAGAATAAGGATAATTTATTTTAAAGATATTTCCATGGATTAGTAGGTTTCATTTGCCTGGGGTGATATATTTGTAATATTTTTTCATGAACAAATTTTAAAAGATTACAAGGTGTTATTATATAAGAATAATACAGATGAATTACGATTATGATATAATCATATATATCTATCTGATATATTTTTAGTATCTGGAATACACAAAATTCAAAGTTACACAAAATAAGCTCTAGTTACAATGATAGTAACCATTCTCTGTGTCATTTTCTAAATCCCTGCATCACTTTGACAGTTTTTGGTAAAAAGATGGAACAACTGAGATTTTTATAAATGTTCTGCCACTTTGTCAGAGGTCAGTTATAATCCATGGAAGAAATTTCACTGGAGCTGCTGCAATATGATCATTTTAAAAATTCCTCTGCTGATTGTCCCACTTATTTTCTCACCTTTAGGGCATAATTTTGTGTTATCACCCTTTTCTAACATTCAAAAAGTAGATTATTGTTGACAGTTTTCTTTTTTAAATCTTTAAGAATGTATAACATGTCTTTATTTTTTATGGAGGGGAGAATAAAGGTGGGGATACTTTCATCAGTTTTAAAATTAAAATGTACATTTAAACTAGGATAAAAATCATGAGGGCAAATCATTTCAAAATGCTATGACTCTTCCACCCCCAGCTGTTCTTTGCCCTTACTCTTTTTCTTTTGGAAGATGTGGGTGTTAAGGGGCTGGGAGATGTGCGAATGGGAAAGGAAATGGTGCTGGAGGCATAATTTAAGCCACTGCTCTCCTTACTTTCAAGTAGTAAGAAATAGAGTAGTTTCTACTGAGGGTATAGGAATACAGATCATAGATTGAGTCTTTATTTCTACAGAGAGAGAAATACAATTTAAAAATCATTAAACTTACAAAATTAATTTCTAATGTTGATAGGCCTAAATTTAAGTAATAAATGTCCTTATAAAATGTAAATGCCTTGATATTTATTTATATTATATGGTGTAACAAAATTAAAATTATAGCAAATTCAGAGCTTTATAAAACTTAAGTTTGGGGCAACCATCTTAATAACTAGGACAAAATATGCTTCTTTTTATTCTAAATTTAACATAGAGTCCAAAAATATTTGCATCACACTGATTTTATAATGTGATATAAATAAAAAATATTTTGTTCATGCCTACTCACTTAAAAATTATCTAAATGTTATATTTTAAATAACCATAAACATTAGAATTCAGGTATATGTTGATTTTGAAAATAAATGAGATTTAAAAATGATTTATTAGGACATTATAAGTAATAATTAACTATTTTTGTTCAGTATAGAAGACCATGTTAGAAGTTGAACAATTCTGATAGCATTCCAAGACAGAAGAGTGAGTGACTTTAAGATACCTTCCTGTAATAGCCCACTTTGATATCCATGTATCCATGTTCAAATATATGCTTTACCAGAATTATTGGAGTGATCACTTCATAAATTATACAAATGTCTAATCACTATATTGTACATCTGAAACTACTACAAAATAATATTGAATGTATTCTGTGATTGAAAAATTTAAAAATGAAAATAGAAATATGTATTGCAAGAAGCAAAAGAAAAAGCAAAAATAAATTTTAAAAAATATAAACTTTACCTAATTTGACCTAATATTTCTAATTCTGCCAATGAAATGAGGGTCAGAGTATATTCCTAAGTACAGGACACAGTGCTCTCATAAAATCCCAATATAATTAAACGTTTTACTTTATATTTCAAATAAAGCTTATGGTAGTTTTGAAATCAACATATTGTTCTGAATCACATTCTCCTAATGGTGTAATTAAAAAGTTATTAGATAGTTACACTTCCCAGAGAAGACACAAACTCTTTACATTTGAACTATATTTCTTTAATACCAAATAAAATTCAAAACACACACCCTAATTCCAAAAATAAATGCCCCATATTTCTGAACACAACTCTTTTCTTCATGGCTTGTGAGTAAAAATAAATGAGCACGAACAAAAAACTTTTTCTTGCCTCACTTTCAAATTCAGTGTTTATACTTTACCGTATGTTAACTCAAGCAATTGACACAGTGCTACAAATATACACAAGCTATGGATCCGTGAGGTTCAAAGTATGCTCTGAGTCACATATAAAGAGGCATCATTTAACATAAAATACTAATTGAAAAATAATGCAATGTTTATTTACTTTTCTCAAAGCACAGGAATGGGGACTCATTTTTATCATTCAAAGCAACATCTTCAGAATCTCCTTTCTCTGTTTCTTAAATCTGAATCAGCTCTAAGATCGACCTCCACAAATTAAAGTCTTTACTGTTTATATGTAGCTTCATGTAATTTTTGACTTTTTAAATTTATATTGTTTTGTAGAGGGAATCAAGGCTAATACCAGAGATGAAATGCTAATTGCCCTGACTTATGATGTAAATGCTTCTCTTTCACCTCTGTAAACCCTTTTCGTGTCAAATCTATACCACGCCTCCCAAGACTCTTACCCCACTTAGCCCAGCATAAAGGGAATGCGGGGCTATTGTTCTGGGCTCAGAATTTGGAGTTTGTCTCCTCTGGGCCCGTGCACGTAAGTAAAGATCGTGCTCCTAACCCCTCAGTGTCTGGTCGTTTCATTTTTCCATAACATTTGGTTCCCTGACCGGGAAATGACCTTACATAAATTCGGGCCGACTTGCGGCCGTCTGAGCAGGGCAGGCTGGGTGCCCGGTGGCCCGGCTGGGGACTGGGGAAGCACACTCCCTGAGATTTCTCAGACCCCGACCGGTCGGGACACCGGACTCCAGCCCGCGACTCCAGTCGGGAAGTGGGGGCTTCGGAACACGATCTATCGGAAGGTGCCGCATTGGTAAGTGCCCCGGGGACCAGACCCGAGATCGGGAGGGATTTGGGTCCCTCATCTGTTACAGTAGGATCAAGACTATGGAAGTCCGACCGCCGGACCCTCGCTCAAGGAGGGAAACTGAATAGCCCCTGAATGTTTTCAAGTAAATTCAAGTGGGTCTGTGTTTGTTTTTCTATGGGTGATGGTCTTGGGGAGGGAACGGAATAACCTCTGAATGTGTGAGAGTGAACGCAAGTGTGTCTGTGTTTGTGGCTCCTTGGGCGCTAGCCTACGGAGCAAGAGTGGGTCCCAACCTGCGGTTCCTGTGTCAGGTCATACGGCATAACGGTTGACAGTTAACCCCGAATTCTGTAGGGGTAACCTTAGCCAAGACCGACTTCGTCCCGCAAGGGACAAGGCCAGGCAGATGAGCGAGTGCCCCCACCGTTTGTGTGTCTGCGCCACACGGGAGGGAAGCCATGGGGGGCAGACCTTCTACAATTTTAGATTGTATGCTGCAGAATTTCAGCAAATTTAGAGGGCAAGACCCATCGCTTGATGCGGGTCAGTTAGAAACATTTTGTACTGCAGAGTGGCTGACTTTTGGGGTTGGCTGGCCCCCCGAGGGAACATTAAATCTATCCACTATAAGAGCAGTTCACCTGAAAGTTACAGGAAAGCCAGGACATCCCGATCAGCTTTCCTACATAGATAGATGGCAGGAGTTGGCCCAGGATATGCCCAGCTGGCTTAGTAAGTGCGCGGGGACTCAGGGGTGCCGTAGAGGAGCCGCCGGCGGGGCACACCCAAGAATGTGTTGTCCACAGGCGCCCCCTACGGCTCCCCTGCAGGAGCCCCTGACTCCTCCGCCTTCTATCTCGCCCCAGGGGCATCAGTCTCCCCAGGAGCCCTCCCAGGTTCGGTACCTAGCCCTGCCCCATCCAGGTTCGTCACCCATAGCTAGCAGACTTAGAAGCAACCGGCCCCCTCTTCAGATGCCACTCCGAGAGGTACAGGCAGCATCCAGAGTTAATGAGGATGGGACTGTCCAGCCTGGACTGGTTACTTATTATTACCAGCCATTCAGTACTACTGACCTCCTGAACTGGAAACACCACACCCCTCCATTCTCGGAAAAGCCACAGGCCATGATCGAGCTCATAGACTCGATCTTCCAAACCCACCGGCCCACCTGGTTTGATTGTCGCCAACTTCTCCTGAGCCTGTTCAACACTGAGGAGAGGAGAAAAATTCTAGAGGAGGCCCGGCGCTACCTTGAAGTGCATGCCCCAGCAGGAACCCTAGATCCCTCAGATTATGCGTGAGGCGCCGCTCCGAACAACAGCCCACTGGGACCCAAATACTGAGAGAGGGCGGGCCGCCTTGGATCTGTATCGCCACTCCCTGTTACAGGGGATAAGGGTTGCGGCCAGGAAGCCCACTAATATGGCTAAGGTTGCCACCGTACACCAAAGGTCAGATGAGTGCCCCGGAGACTTCCTTGAGTGGCTGATGGAGGCATACCGAGTGTTTACCCCTTTTGACCCAGTGGCAGCTGAAAATCAAAGTTTGGTAGCCATGGCCTTTGTCTCTCAATCGGCCGCGGACATCAGGAGGAAGCTCCAAAAGCTTGAGGGTTTTGCAGGAATGACCTTAAATCAGCTCCTAGCAGTCGCCTATAAAGTGTATGAAAATCGAGATGAGGCGACTGCAGTAGCCCACCTAGAGGACCAGAAAATGCAGGCCACCCTGCTGGCAGCCGCACTAGGGAGGTCGACCCCCAGGGGTGACCCGATCAACAAATAGGGACACTTCAAGGTAGAAAAGGACTAGTGTGCCTATTGTAAGGAGAGCGGGCACTGGAAGCGAGACTGTCCAGCTCGCAAGGGGCGCGAGGAGATGCCCGCCCGCCAGGCTATCCTACCACCACCAGCCCCCAACGTATTGGCCCTCTCCGGGTTCAGCCAAGACTAGGGGCGACCGGGCTCCATCACCCTCGGTCCCCAGGAGCCTATGGTCAGGATCAAAGTTGGGGGTCAAGACATTGACTTTATGGTAGACACAGGGGCGGAACACTCTGTAGTCACCATCCCAGTTGGGCCCCCACGGGGAAAGAAATCCTCATGCAGGGAGCCACCGGACTCTCGGCTAGCCCCCAGAAATTTTGTGAGGCACAGAAGGTCGAACTTGGGGGCCACCAGATCTCCCATGAGTTCTTCTACCTACCAGACTGTCCTGTCCCCCTGCTAGGCCGAGATATCTTGACCAAGCCAGCAGCGCAGATCACCTCCCGGCCAGAAGGGGCCTCCCTGGACCTCCCCACGCCACGAACTATTGCCCTAGTGCTTCCATGAAAAGAATATAGGCTCCACCAGGAAGACGGAGTGTCAGCCCCAGACCCTCCCTGGGCTAAATACTCTGGGGTCTGGGCAGAAAACAACCCGCCGGGGCTGGCCACGGAACGAGAGCCGGTAATAGTGGAACTCATGCCCTTCAGTCTCCAAAGTGACAATGGGCCCACCTTTACTGCAAGAGTGATCCAGTTGCTGACCCAAGCCTTAAAACTAAAATGGAGGCTTCACGCTGCCTACCGACCTCAAAGCTGGGGCAAAGTAGAACGAATGAACCGGACTCTAAAGGAGACTCTAGGAAAACTTTGTCAAGAGACTCTCCTACCCTGGCCAGATGTCCTACCACTTGCCCACTTCCAAGTTAGGTGCACCCCAAATTCAACAGGGTACACCCCATACGAAATCCTATATGGAAGGGCGACCCCTATAACCCAAATCCCTACTACCACAGACTTCACCACCTTAGGGGAGGCCCACCAAGCCTCCTACCTCAAAGCCCTAGGTCAAGAGTTAGAGAGAGTCAGGCAGGCCCACCTTGGGCGAGAAATAGTGCCAACAGGGGGGCCAGCCCACTCCCATAAGCCAGGGCAGTATGTTTGGGTAAAAGACTGGAAAAAAGAGTCCCTCCAACCCAAATGGGTTGGGCCCTACCTAATTCTGTTAACTACCCCCACTGCCTTAAAAGTTGCAGGTTTTACTCCATGGATTCATTACCCCAGAGCCAAGGCCTCAGCTGACCCTGAGGAAACCAACCCGGGACCAGAACAGGGACCAGGCCGAATCCCAGCCCTAAAGCTGCGAAGGACCTGCCAAGATGGAGGAGTGGACCGTCGCCTAGCCAACGCTACCTGCCACCATCTCTAGCACTAGACCCCCAACAGGAGCAGAGGATCCCATTTCTGGGTGCAGAGACAGACGAAAGCGCTGTCTTAGCACCCACAGGGGGGAATGTAGAGGGAATCAAGGCTGATACCAGAGATGAAATGCTAATTGCCCTGACTTATGATGTAAATGCTTCTCTTTCACCTCTGTAAACCCTTTTCACGCCAAATCTATACCATGCCTCCCAAGACCCTTACCCCACTTAGCCCAGCATAAAGGGGATGCGGGGCTATTGTTCTGGGCTCAGAATCTGGAGTTTGTCTCCTCTGGGCCCGTGCACGTAAGTAAAGATCGTGCTCCTAACCCCTCAGTGTCTGGTCGTTTCATTTTTTCCGTAACAGTTTGACTTAGAGTCCCTGATCTTGTCTAAATTATACTTGTCTTGGTTTTCTTGTCTTCTTTTAACTGTCGTTGAACAAAGACTCCCCTTTTGTGGTTAGTAGATGACAGGTTTGTGGGAAGGTAGAAATACTCAAAAATTAAGTGATCTTTTTAATTTCCCAACAAACAGTAGAAATTAAAAGTTTTTACATGTTAAAATGCAATATACATTTCCACTGATTATTTTAATGTTCTGTGAAGGCTCCTAAAATTTGAAATAGGATACAGGTATCCTACACTTATCCTATAATATTTCCTTTTTTGTACCCTCTTATTTCCTTTCAGCACATGTCTTTCCACATCAATACTAAAATGTATTTCTGTAGCATCTTAAATTTACTCTGAGCCCTGTATGACAACTAGAAATGACACAAATCGATACAATCTTCAAGAGTGCTCACATTTTAATAGGAAATAATTCCTTAATGAAAACGAATCAATATAAACATAAATTCTATACACTAGGGCAAGTTTTGTTTTTTTTTTTGTGATAGATATTTTTAAGCAAGACACTTTGATTCTAGTTGATTTTGTAGAAATAAATGTTGCCTAATTGGGCATAACTAAGAAGCTGTGAAAATGGGGGAGTTTTAATAGAAAAACTAAAAAAATAAATAAATAAAAATAAATAAATTGCCAGAGCAATTTAAAGCTTCCCAGTGCATCTACAGTTCTACTATGCTCATAGAGACCACTTAAATAATGATTTGATTTCAGTGATAAACCTGATCATTTGCACACAATCCTTTATTTTCCAAAACTTCTTTTACTAATGCACTTGCTTCTAACTGCCACAACTAATTTGTACTACCTGAATATCTTTCTTTATAGATGTACTGGAAAATTAAAATAAAATAGTTGAAGTGAGGTGTAAAAAATTAATTCCTTCTACTTTAAGAATTTAATAGCTATTGCCTGAGAAAAACAGAAAGGGGTTGACAAAAAATAATTGCAATTGTTATAAAAACTTTAAACATTTTCCATTTAAGATGTCACAGTCATTTAGGTTTTTTGGCACATTCTCCGTTCTGAAGGCATAGTGATAACAGTTAGAGCATAAAGGTAGAAGATCACACAAAAATAACTAGACAAGAAAAAGCCCAAGCTACATGGGTTACAAAAGGAAATTGTAGAGGAAAGTGTGAGGGTGGGTAAACAGCCTGTGTTCTGGCTTTAGATTCTGAAGTTAAAACAAGGATAGCTATAAATTTTTTCTCTGAAGTGTGACGGGGTAACAGGCTAATAGCATTTCCATCTGACACCAGGGGTAGCCTGGGTCTTCTTTATTTATAGAAATAATCTGAAGATGTATTAGCATTGTCATTTGACTATAACTTCATAGAATACTTTTAGTCAAACATTTATTTTTTTTATTTGCATGTAATCTTAAATAAATTGCATTATCTTTTTAATGTAAATATTCAGAATGTACTCAATAAGTATGAAGAGCTGAATATCCAATAGTCAATAAATTAAATATGTAATAAAATATTCTCTGCTGCTGCCTTAATATAACACTAAGTCCAAATAAATTTATACATAAATTTTATTAAATTCTCAAAAACAAATATTATATACTTATTAAAGTGGATATTAACATTAATTTATTTTATGAAAATAATAATCTTAATAATGAAGGCAAGTAAGTAAAGTATAATAAAAAAATCAAAGACTAAAAACTTTATTGAACCAAATGCTAAAACTTCAATAAAAGTTAAGTATATTTAACAAGGTGATTTTAGTTTAAAAACAGACCATAATCAAACTTTTTTTAATGAATGCAAAGATAGTGCATTTTCTTATATTATATTTACATATATCATAACTGCTCATAAAAATAGCGATTATCATAAATAAATAGAGAAAAAGATATGAATTCATGAATAAAAATAACAGTAGTTAAATAGTCAAGGTAATTCTTTTAAAGTGACTGGCTAAGATAGACTTATCTACTAAGGTGTCTTTTACTCATCTACCAATATTGTACGGAGAAATTTAAACAAAGTATAAGGCTATAAAATAAGCCAGAAGTATAAAATAAGAAAAATCAGACATTATTATTTGACTCCACAAAACTTAAAAAAATAAAGTATTAGAACTAATTAAAAAAAGAAAAAGTTTAGCCCGTTATGGATGTACTATAAATAGCCATGTTCCTTTATATTAATACACAATTATTAAATAAAAATTGAAATAGAAAAATCTAATTTACAATAGCAATAATATTTATAAACAACTATGAATTAATCTTAAACAGCAACAAAAGAATGAAAACATGGAAGTACTTATTAAAAAAATGGAAACAAAGTTTTGTTCCATAGGGAGTCGTAGTTAAACCACTGAAGGGAAGGATATATTTGTGATAGAAAAACATAAGAAAAGACACATATGTATAATCTTAAGAATGACAAAATTCTAAAGTAAGTGGGTAAAAAATTGAAAGAGAAAGTATGCACCATAGGCACAAGCTCCAACTTTTCAATAGGTAGAGAACATTAGGTGGTATATTTTGTATATGTATCTTGATAAAAAGGAAAACATAAAAAATGACAAAAATAAAATGCAAAGCAACTATATCTTATTTATAAAAAAGTTCTTATGCATTGAGAGCAAATAAGACAAAGAATAATGCAGATCATTTAAACTCAATAAGTGCCATTGTATATTTATATAAATTCACAGTCTTACAAAGCATGCATTTTATACCAATCAGTAATTAAATTAATATTACTCCATTTCTCATATATGTGTAGAGGGAATCAAGGCTGATACCAAAGAGGAAATGCTAATTGCCCTGGCTTATAATGTAAATGCTTCTCTCCCACCCCTGTAAGCCCTTTTCACGCCAATTGCCCTGACTTATGATGTAAATGCTTCTCTTTCACCTCTGTAAACCCTTTTATACCACACCTCCCAAGACCCTTACCCCACTTAGCCCAGCATAAAGGGAATGCGGGGCTATTGTTCTGGGCTCAGAATTTGGAGTTTGTCTCCTCTGGGCCCGTGCGCGTAAGTAAAGATCGTGCTCCTAACCCCTCAGTGTCTGGTCGTTTCATTTTTACGTAACATATGTACTTTATAATAATCATTAGTTTGGTTCCAAGTACATTTCAATTAATGACTACCCCCTTTCAATGTTACACCAGTATCTCCATTTGTCATATTCACTTTGTGGTTGCTCTAGTATAAACCTGCTCGTGTTCAGTTATATAATACCTAGGTAGTCACACTCTCTGTGTACTGTTCCATAATTTTTTAGTCTGTTACCCCGTAACGTTTTATGTTGCATCTGTCACACCTTCAGGACAAGGCTGCACAAACAAGGCAACGAAGTTCATGACTGTGGCAGAAATTTCTCAATTTTGGATAAATAATTCAGTCAATTCCAGTTCACTGCAGACAGGGAAGATATTGAATCATAAAAGTTTTAGTACCTCACATTGGTATGATTTCCAGGTGTTTTAATTACATATTGCTCTGCATCTTTTGACAACGAATTCATTAAACTGAATAGAAAAGTTACAGCCAGCTGGTTTTCTGTCAGGTTGAATAAGTTACACTCTTTGTGTTTTCAGCTATTTATTTTATAGCTCTCAGGCCTCGATACCTCCTAGATTAGGGATGATAGTCAATAGTATAATGTGTGGTGACCTCAGGTATTGATGCAGATTATATCATTCTATTCATTTCTTTTTTGATAGCTAATAATTTAATTTTAATAGGAAATTTTCTTAATATGTCAATAGTTTGGCAATTGATTTTACATAATGGTAAAGCAGCTATTTAATTACAAAATAACATTTTAATGCTATTATGTTTTTTCAATATTTTTACTTTTTGTTTTACTTGATTTCCATTACTTGATTTCCATTTCCTTTCATTTATCATTGAGACATAAAGGTTTCCTATTTCCCTCAAAACTTTGCTGTCTTTACATTATTCTTTTTATGTGATTGGGGATTTTTATTAAAATACAGTATTTATGTCTAATTTCTTATTAATTAATTCAAGCATTTTTATAAATAGTTTTGGAAATTAAAGAAGTAGAAGATACCTAGATTAACCTTAAAATGTCAGAGACAGATTCAAAGGTAAGTAAGACATGTTCCCTGCTCTTGATGCAGTTCTTAAATTCTGGTATAAACTAAGAAGAAAGTTAACATTTACTTATATTTTCATTTTAATGAGGTATTTACAGGGAACCAAATAGCAGAAGCACAGAACCACGATGTAGCACAATAATTCTGTTCTCTAAGCCAACTAGAGCAGGGAAACCTGTACTCATTTTCATGGACCTGTTCAAAACTACTAGAAGTTCCCTAAATCAGTTTATAGGTACATAGAGAAATAATGAGCCAGAGTTTCTATAATTGAGCAAGTAGTGTTACAAATGAGAAATATTGTTTAGTTAACACTTTTGTGATATTATTTCCTGAGACTACAAATGTGAAGCAGGTGGTCCATTAAGAATTTCTGCTAATTAATTTGTTTTGACTTGATTTTATTTTTTTTCTTTCCCTTTTGACATTTTTCAATTCAAAATATAAATTAGCTTTTATATCTCAAGATATCTGTGGAAATAAATTTTATATGAAATCATTTTATATCTTGCTGTTTCTATTATTGTTTTATAAACATTTTATATTGCTATCCTTATTTTCAGATAATGTTTCATGTATAATCAGATGTAACTGTTATGACTGAAACATTGTTCTTCATTATTACTATAACAGTTATTATTAATACAGTTTCTAGGTATTATATTTTTCAAAGATAATATTAAATTACTAACTAAAACTCAGGGAGTTCTTCACTGTCAAAAAATCCACTTCCTACTCATTAGTAATAAATTTCATGTATTCAGTAGTTGCATTTGAAAACATTTCTGTTTAAATATTAAAAAGAGGCTGGATGCTACTTTAGTAAAGAATATCTAAACTATTGAATAAAGAAAAAATTAATTTGTATATGCAATACAAATCTAGTTTTTCAAACTACACAGAATTCTTTAGAGAGCCAAAAATTATGTTTGGTCAAAGAAGCTTTGTGTTAATCCAAAATTAGTTGCAAAATATTTTTCATACAAAATGCATGAATTAATGAAGTTCAATGTTATGGAATTTTACTTCCATTTGCAAATAAATACGTGATTTGATTCATTAGTGTTAGATAATACATATTCAATGATTCATTACTTTTATAATTTTGATTATATTAGCAATTGGACAGAGTTTAAGGGAGAGTTAATTGAAAATTATAATAAAGTTTGATTGCAGATATTAATGACAAAATATAGATTATGGCAAGATGAATGAGGAAGAATGATGCAATGATAGAGGGAGGCTGAGGAGGTTTCTCAGATTACTCGACATCTTTGAAATGTACTCATGTACAGGTTAAGCATTCCTGGTGTATCATGGGTGTGTGGCTAGGGAGGCACTCCCCTTCTCTTATTTATTTATTTATTTTTTTAATGAACAGAATAAAGCTGAGAGTGGTGTTAGTGCATGAGAGGTCATGTTTCAAGGTGCTGAAAAGTTTGCATTTTGATATTATCTGTTTTAGAGTACTCTCTGGGTTAAATAAAGGCAGCTGCCCCAGAGCAGGGATCTGTAAGGATTCTATGGGAGTTGGGATTCCTTCCTCTTTGGATACGATACCACTGGTTCTATGAGAAGTTAAGTTTGAGTGTAGCCTTTCCCAGAGTATCATGCAACAATTTAATTCCCAGAACATCATTGTCATGAAAAACAGAAAGCATTCAGTGAACTGTTATAGACAATCTCACTTATCCTTCAAAAAAAGAAGAACAAAATATAAAAATTATAGTAAATAAAAAATTGTACTTTTGATAGGAAATTGCAAGTGTAAATTTGATCAATTACATGTGTTACCTTAACATGTGATTCATTTAAATTGACTAACTAAATGACAGAAGTTTTCTTGCTCTTACACAAGATGTGTCCTATAACTTTTTCAATTACAATATATGAGCATTGCTTTAAGTATTTTCATTTTTACTTGCAATCAATTGTATTATTTTTAAATATTTTAAATGTTTTCCTTTCCAATAATTTTAACAACAGAAACTATGATTTAAGAAGATGAAATTTAAAAAGATGAATGTACAATGCAAAAAGGAACAGTTTCTTTTAGGTTCTCTTGTATAAGAGTTTGATGACCACTAATTTTATCATTAATTCTTTCAGAAATTATATATATATATATATATATATTCTTTTATTTGTTTTAAGTTGTATGCCCACCTCCTTTGTATTTTCATAAAAATATTTAACCATAAAGCTTTTCATTTAGATGCACATTTTGTTTCCTTAGATGATCTCTTATTAACTATGTATTTTAAAAACTAATAAAAAAGTTGTCTCTTTATCTGTCTTGTGAAAATGCATCCCACAAATGCCTCTTATTCTTGCTGTTTATGAGAGTTTTCAAATCTACTTGAGAGTTCCTTTAAGATACTTACTCTAAATTTCATGATTAGAGATAAAACTGGAAGCTTTTACTTACCAAAACAATAATCTGAATGATTGTTGAAACCTAAATGTCTTACTAAGATACTTATTTATCTACTTTAAGGAAGAACATTGCTAAGATTATCATGGTTACTCTGTGTGATATTATCTATTATCATGACACATAAGGTGAAAAGGATAAAATATTAGTTTCAAAAAATAACAAACATTCAGAAATTTTATTTCAAGCTCTGATGTTAGCTAGTTCCCTGGCACTAAGTAAATTAATATTTAAGGTCAAATTTTCAAAGTAACACAAATTTCTTTTTCCAAGCACTGCTTTTTTCCTTAATAATTGAGGTATACATAGATAACTGTGCATTAGACTTCATTATGCTCCAAAACATCAAGTCTAAGTAGAAACCTAACAATATCACAATTGAATTAGGTTTAATTTTCCATGTAATACTCTTCAAAGGCAATTTAATTGCAAACATAAAAATAGTAGCCACTCTCACATTCTATGAACATTTTGAGTTTATAGTTCACAAACAGACAAAACTGAAGTTATTACTTTTTTTTCATAAGCATAATGGTCCTTGAGAAAGTGTTTGTAAACACTTGAATGTCATCTAGAGCATTCTACATATATGCATGTATGCATGGAGGAAGAAACATTTAAAGTCGCCTGACTATTGGTTTATTGGGAGCCCGGTGAAAAGGTTGACATTTGTTTATCCACATAGGACAAAACAGACAGCACACATGTGCATAAGTTCATGAGAACATAAAAAAATCCAAGCAATTTTAGAAATATTCAAGAGACTCAGGATTCTCTTCACTTATTCAAAGCAGATTTTTGCCTAGGTGGCAATTTCTATATACCTAGTTTGGTATATCATTCTGTTTTGACATTCTTCCTCCCATCCACACAATAGCCTTAATTAAAAATGATTACAGGAGAAAATAGATATCACTAAATCAATGTCTATACCATATTTTGGCAAACTATAGCCATTGGCTAAATTCAGTCCTCTGTTTATTGTAATAAAAAGTATTATTGGATCATAAAAATACTCATTTATTTACTATTGTTTGTGATGCTCTCAAGTTACAAGGACAGATTTGAGTAGTCACAAAGACTTTCTTATACACAAAACCTAAATATTTACCATCTGATCTGTTACAGAAAGAAAATTGGTCTACACTAACAAATCTTGTGTGTGATTGCATTTACTTTGAAAACTGTTATATTTATTACAAAAAAGTACTTATTAAGCAAATAATTTGTCTATTTTTAATATAATTTGTATCACTTTAAAGGTACAGCTTCTGCATTTGAAATCCTATGTCTCTTCAAACCGTATCAATAGACACTTACTACAGACACACCCATCACATATATGATCTCTATGTAAGAGGGGAACCCCCAAAATGGAATTTATTGATAAAAATTGTGCATTTATTCTTACATCATTAACCTTCAGTTACTTTCAAAGTGCTCTACATTTGATGCAAAACACCTATTGATTTTTTTTCCATTGCTCAAAACAGTTTTGAACTTGTTGATTTTGGTACCTTTTAACACTTCTGCAATTTTCTGTTTCACTTCTTCCACATTGGCAAAACGTTTCTCTTTGAGGACTTTTTTCATCTAGGATGAGATGGGGTGAATAGGGAAGGTGGGGCTTTGGGTCAGGCTGTTTTCTGTCAAAAATTGCTAAGCATTCAGTTTGGTGTGGGTAGGTGCACTCCTTAATCATCCATCATGAAATGCACAGATACATTGAAAGAATCTTTAATAAAAATATTCACTGAAGCCCACCACAGCCTCTCACCTTTATAGTCAATTATTATTTTACAGAGGAAACAAGTATGTACAGTGGGATAAAGACAGTTTATTCAGTAAATGGTGTTGAGAAAATTGGACAGATAAGTGTAGAAAAATTAAACTAGACCACCCTGTTATACCATACATATGAGTAAATTCAAAATGGACCAAAGACTTAAATGATAGGCCAGAAACCATAAAAATCCTAGAAGAAAACATAGGCAGCAAAATCTCAGACATTGCTCATAGCAATATTTTATCAGGTATATCTTCCCAGGCAAGGGAAACCAAAGAAAAAAATTAAACAAACGGGACTACATCAGACTAAAAAAAATTTTGCACAGCAAAGGTATCATTAGCAAAATAAAAGACAACCTACAGAATCGGAGAACATATTTGCCAATACATCTGATAAGGGGTAAATATCCAAAATTTATAACGCACTTAAAAATTCAACACCAAAAAAGTAAGCAACCCATTAAAAAATGGGCAAAGACATGAATAGATACTTCTCCAAAGAGGATATACAGATGGTCAATAGACATGAAAAGATGTTCAACATTACTAATCATCAGAGAAATGTAAATTAAAACCACAGTGACATACTATCTGACATCTGTCAGAATAGCTATCTTCAATAAATCAACAGACAACAAGTACTGGTGAGGATGTGGAGAAAGGGGAACACTTTCACACTGTTGGTGGGACTGCAGACTTCTGCAGCCACTGGGGAACTCTGTATGGAGGTACTCAAAAAAGTAAAAATGGATCTGCCTTTTTGACAGAAGTGAGAAGTGATCTCACTTCTGGGAATCCAAAGGAACCCAAAACACTAATTTAAAAGAGCATAAGCACTCCTATGTTCATTGCAACATTATTTACAATCACCAAAATACAGAAGTAGCCCAAGTGTCCATGAACAGATGAGTGAATAAAACAACTATGGGACATTTACTCAATGGAGTTCTACTTGGCTGTGAAAAAAGAAGCTTTTATACCAGTACAGATGGAGCTGGAGAACATTATGCTAAGCAAAATAAACCATTCAGAGAAAGACAAATACCATATGATTTCATGCGTATGTGGAATCTAGTAAACAAACTGATCTAACAAGCACAACATAGACTCATAGATGGAGAGCAGATGACAGATAGTGAGGAGGGTGGTTAGGGGATGGAGGGATTAAACAAAAAGGAAAAAGGACTCATATACGTGGACAACAGTGTGGTGTTTGCTGGGGAGAGCGGAGTATAAGGGAACTAAATGGTAATGGAAGAAAGTATAATGAATATTAAATAAAAAAATACCAATAAAAAATTGGTAGTTGTGTCTTAATTATCACCTAACATTTACTGGTCTCAGATTTTATATTTTTAAATGTATATTATAATTCAAGAGATTACCAATATCTTTTTTGGGGGGTATATTTTATCCATTATACTATTACAGTTGTCACATTTTTTTTTCTCCCCTTTATCCCTGCCACCCAGCAATCCATCCCATCATACCCCCTACTTAGTTCATATCTATGGATTGTACATATCAGTTCTTTGGCTTCTCAATTTCCTATACTATTCTTAACCTGCCCCTGTCTATTTGTTTTGTTTTGTTTTGTCAATATTTTCTGCCCAACACTTTCCCCAGCCCCACCCACACCTACCTTCCACCCTCAATCCTTCCAAATTTGGCTTTGTTGATGGGCCCTTTATGCATGTTCCTTGATGACCTGTCCACTTCTTTTCCTCCATTCTCTCCTTCCTTCCTCCCCTCTGGTTACTGTCAGTTTGTTTTTTATTTCAATGTTACTGGCTATATTTTGCTTGCTTGTTTGTTCTGTTGATTAGGTTCCCCTTATAGGTGAGATCATATGGTATCTGTCTTTTACCACCTGGCTTATTTCACTTAGCATAATGCTCTCCATCTCCATCCATGCTGTTGTAAATGGTAGTAGCTCCTTATTTCTTCTGTATAATATTCCATTGTGTAAATATATCATAGTTTTTTGATCCACTCATTTACTGTTGGGCACTTAGGCTGCTTCCTATTCTTGGCTATTGTAAATTGTGCTGCTATGAACTTTGGGGTACATATGTTCTTTTGAATTGGTGTTTTGGGATTCTTAGGGCATAATCCCAGCAGTTGAATTGGTGGGTCAAAAAGTAGTTTCATTTTTAGTTTTTTGAGGAAATTTCATACTGTATTCCACAGTGGCTGCACCAGTCTGCATTCCCACCAACAGTGTACCATTCCCTTTTCTCAACATCCTTTCCAGCACTTGTTTGTCAATTTATTAATGATGGCCATTCTGACAGGTGCGAAGTGGTATTTCATTGTGGTTTTAATTTGCACCTCTCTGAGGTCTAGTGATGTTGAGCATCCTTTCACATGTCTCTGGGTCCTGTGTATGTACACTTTGGAGAAGTGTCTGTTCAGGTCCTTTGCCCAGTTTCAATTGGATTGTTTGTCTTCCTAGAGTGGAGTCATATAAGTCCTTAATATCTTTTGGAGACCAAACCCTTGTCTGAAGTTTCATTGGTAAATACATTTTCCCATATGATTGGTTCCCTTTCATTTTGCTGATGTTTTCTTTTTCCATGCAGAAGCTTTTTATTTTGATGACACCCCATTGTTTATCCTTTCCTTTATGCCCTTACTCGTCGACATATAGGTGAAAATATTTCTGCATGGAATACCTGAGATTTTCATGGCTATGTTCTCCTCTAGGACATTTATGGTGTAGATACTTATAGTTAAGTCTGTTATCCATCTTTAGTTTATTTTTGTGTGTGGTGTTAACTTGGTGGTTGAATTTCATTATTTTTTGCATGTAGCTATTCAGATATCCCAACACCATTTGTTGAAGAAGCTATTTTCCCCCCATTTTATGCTCCTGCCCCCTTTGTTGGATATTAATTGACCATAGAGACATGGGTTTATTTCTGGGCTCTCTCTATTCTGTTCCATTGATCTATGTGTCTATTCTTATGCTAGTGCCAGATTATTTTGATTAGAGTGGTCTTGTAGTATAGCTTGTTGTCAGGTGTTATGACCCCCACCCCCACTTTGTTCTTCTCTATCAAAATTGCTGTAGCTATTTGGGGTCGTTTATGGTTCCATATAAATTTTTGAATTGTTTGTTCTATATCTGTGAAAGATATAATTTGTATTTTATTAAGGATTGCATTGAATCTATAAATTGCTTTGGGTAGCATGGACATTTTGATGATGTTAATTCTTCCAATCCATGAACATGGTATATGCTTCCATTTATTGGAGTCTTCCTTAATTTCTTTCTTCAGCATTGTGTAGTTTTCTGAGTATGGGTCCTTTACTTCCTTGGTTAAATTTATTCCTAGGTACTTTATTTTTCTTGTTGCTGTAGTAAGTGGGATTTTTTCTCTGATTTATGATTCTGATATTTCATTGTCAGTGTACATAAATGCCTTTGAATTCTGAATATTGACTTTGTATCCTGCTATTTTATCAAATTCACTTATTAGGTTGAGAAATTTTTTGGTGGAGTCTTTAGGGTTTTCTATGTATATTATCATGCCATCTGTAAACAATG
The DNA here is from genome assembly GCA_004026545.1 of Mormoops blainvillei. Classification (NCBI taxonomy): domain Eukaryota; kingdom Metazoa; phylum Chordata; class Mammalia; order Chiroptera; family Mormoopidae; genus Mormoops; species Mormoops blainvillei. Next base: position 256,109 of record PVJD01000815.1, read on the forward strand.
ACAGTTTTAACTCCTCCTTTCCAATTTGGATGTCTTTTAGTTCTTTTTCTCGTCTGATGGCTATGGCTAGGACTCCCAATACTATGTTGAATAGAAGTGGTGAAAGAGAACATCCTTGTCTTTTCCCAATCATAGTGGGAAAGCTTTTAGTTTTTTTCCTATTGAATTTGATGTTGGCTATAGATTTTTCATATGGCCTTTATTATGTTGAGGTATACCCTCTTTATTCCCATTTTGCTGAGTGTTTTATCATAAAGGGGTGTTATATATTCATTTTCATTTGTTTCCATAAATAGATGCTTTTTCTGCATCTATTGATATGATCATGTGATTTTTCTCTTTCCTTTTGTTTATGTGGTTTATTACATTTATTGATTCACAAATATTATACCAGCTTTGCACCCCTGGGATGAATCCCACTTGATCATGGTATATGATCATTTTAATGTATTGCTGGATACAGTTTGCCAGTATTTTGTTGAGGATTTTAGTATCTATGTTCATCAGCGATATTGGCCTATAGTTTTCTTTCTTTGTTGTGTCTTTATCTGTTTTTGGGATTTGGATGGTGCTGGCCTCATAAGAAGAACTTGGGAGTCTTCCCTCTTCTTGGATTTTTTGGAATAGTCTGAGAAGGACAGGGGTTAGCTCTTCCTTAAATGTTTTGTAAAATTCTCCTGTGAAACCATCTGGTCCAGGAGTTTTATGTGTTGGGAGTTTTTTGATTACTGCTTCAATTTCACCACCTGTTATCGATCTCTTTAGGTTTTCTGCTTCTTATTCATTCAGGTTTCAAAGATTATATTTTTCTATAAATTTGTCCATTTCACTCAGGTTTCCAAATTTCTTGGCAAATAATTGTTCATAGTAATTTCTTACAGTCCTTTGTATTTCTGTGATATCAGTTGTAATTTCTCCTCTATCATTTCTGATTCTGTTTATTTGGGTCCTTTCCCTTTTTCTCTTGATGAACCTGCCTAAAGGTCTGTTAATTTTGTTTATCTTTTTCAAAGAACAAACTCCTGGATTTATTGATCCTTTGAATTGTTCTTTTTGTCTCTATGTCATTCAATTTTGCTATGATCTTGATTGTTTCCTTTCTTCTGCTTGCTCTGTGCTTTGTTTGTTTTTGTTTCTCCAGTTCTTGTGGATGTAGGGTTAGGTTGTTTATTTGAAATGTTCCTATCTTTTTTAGGTAGGCCTGTATTGCTATGAACTTTCCTCTCAGGACAGCCTTTGCCATGTCCCATAGGTTTTGGACCGTTGTATGTTCATTTTCATTTGTTTCCAGAAATTTTTGATTTCTGCTTTGATCTCATTATTGACTCATTCATTGTTTAATAGCATGCTATTCAGTCTCTATGAGCTTGAATGTTTTTGAGTTTTTTCCTTGAGGTTGGTTTCTAATTTTAAGCCCTTGTGGTCTGAGAAAATACTTGATATGATTTCAATTTCTTAAATTTGTTGAGGTTTGTTTTGTGTCCTGTGTTCTATCTTTGAAAATGTTCCATGTGCATTTGGAAAGAATGTGTAGTTTGCTTTTTGGGGGTGAAAGATTCTATACATGTCAGTTAAGTCCATTTGATCTAATGCATCATTCAGTTCCACAATTTCCTTGTTGATATTTTGTTTGGAAGATCTACCCATTGTTGACAGCGGGGTTTTAAAATCTCCTCCTATAGGTGTGTTGCTGTCTATATCATTCTTGAAGTCCTCCAAGATTTTCTTATATATTTGAGTGCTCCTATGTTGGTTTACAATGTTTACAATGTTTACAATGTTTATGTATTCTTGATGTGTTCTTCCTTTGAGTATTATGAAGTGTCCTTCCGTGTCTCTTTTTATGGCATTTGTTTTGAAGTCTACTTTGTCTGACATAAGTATTGGTATCCCAGCTTTTTTTTCCTGTCCATTTGCTTGGAATACTTTTTCCAACCCTTTACCTTCTGTCTGTGTAGGTCTTTTCTTCTGAGGTGGGTCTCTTGTAGGCAGCACATGTGTGGGTCATGTTTTCTTATCTATTCAGCTACTATTAGTCTTTTAATTGGAGTATTTAATCCATTTACACTTAAAGCTATTATTGATATGTACTTATTCATTTTTTTCCCTTTGTATCTGTGTTTCTCTCTCTCTTACACTCTTTTTCTTTATCTTCTTAAAGCAGTCCCTTTAACATATCTTGCAATACTGGTTTGATAGAGGTGTGATATTTTAGCCTTCTCTTGTTTGGGAAACTCCTTATTCCACCTTCCATTTTAATTAAGAGGCTTGCGGGGTAGAGTAGTCTTCTCTGCAGGCCTTTGCTTTTCATTACTCTGAATACTCTTGTGATTCCTTTGTGGTTTGTAGTGTTTCCCTGGAGAAGTCAGCTGCTAGCCTTATTGGGGTCCCTTGTATGTTACTTCCTGTTTCTCCCTTGCTGCCTTTAAGGTTCTTTCTTTGTCTTTGATATCTGCCATTTTAATTATGATGTGTCTTGGAATAGGCATCTTTGGGTTCCTCTTGACTGGGACACTCTGTGCTTCTAGACTTGTGTGACTTTGTCTCTCCCCAAATTAGGGAAGTTTTCCATCATTACTTTTTCAAACAGGTTTCCTATCCCTTTCTCCTCTTCTTCTGCTTCTGGTATTCCTATTATATGGATATTATTATGTTTCATGTTGTCCTGCATTTCCCTTAACCCCTCTTCATTCATTTTGAGTCTTTTTTTCATTTTTTTACTCTTTCTGGGAGTTATTTTCCATGTCCTCCCGCTCACCAATTCGATTCTCTGCTTCATCTAGCCTGATTTTGATTCCTTCCACTGTGTTTTTCAATTCAGAAATTGTATTCTTCACTTCCTCTTCATTCTTGCTGATAGTTTCTATGTCCATTTTCATGCTGATATAAGTGGCAGTAAGTTCCTCATAGTTTCCCTATGGTTTTTGGTAATTCTCACTGAGCTCACTGAGTTCACTGAGCTTCCTTATAACCATTGTTTTGAACTCAATGTCCGATAGTTTACTTGCCTCTCTTTCATTTAGTAGTCTTTCTGAGGATTCCTCCTGTCCTTTCGATTAGGGTTTTTTTCTTTGTCTTCCCATTATTTGACTGCCAGAGCAAAATCACAAAGCTCAGGAAATAAACCCACATCCACAAAAATAGCCCCCTCCCCTGAAATCCCACTATCTACAACAAATGAACCTGTTTTAAGGCTATAAAGAGATTAAGACTATTACAAGCAAGGAGAGAAATAAGCTATAGTATAAAATATAGTGACTTAATATGCACAAACTTGACAGGCAAGAAATGAATGTTAAAAAGCTATGTAGTGAAGAAAATATCACAAATCGTGGAGAAGACCACAGTGGATTTTGTCTCAGTAGCCTTCTCTGATGACATCAGATGTTTACCCTGTCTGACCTTAGGCAGCCTGTTCGAGACTTCTAGGGATCTACTGTCTGTGGTATCTCTTTCAGTTGTTAATCTAGTCACTCTGCACTCAGCAGTCAGGTTTAAGCACCATAGGGTGGGGCAGAATCCCTCCTGGTGTCCTGGTTAATGTTTCCTCAGGCTGTTGATGCTCAGAGGGGAGTGGTCTGCCTGAGCGCAATGGCTTCTGCTTTATAGGGGATGACTCATCACCAGGATCCCTGCGGCTACTCTCTCAGTTTTCTCCCCAAAGCCTCCATCCCCAGTCTCCTCAGACGTCTCCAGCCCATTCCGCCCCTACCTTTGCCAGAGCCCAGGGTAAGTGGTTGCAGAGGAAAATTTATGTATTGGCCCTTTAAACAGTTCTTTCGGTCTCCAACCACCTGTCTCTGGGAGAGAGCAACCCTGCTGCTTTTTGTAACTGGCTGTTATCTATGTGCTTTTGGAGCTCTGGTGCTGTAGGCTAGGGATCCCCACTTATGGTTCAGACCCAACTCTTCTCAGGGGGATCCAACTGATAGCTTAAATATCCCTCTGGCACTGCCACCTGAGGGAGCCCAACCAGCCTTCTGGCATCTCTGCCACACTCCTTATTAGTCAGGTTGTGCTGAAACTGATTCTTCTGTCTGTCCAAGGTTTTAAGGTTTCTGCCTCACTATTGTTCAGTTGTTTTTTCCTGATGATTTCTCCACAATTTAGTTGTAATTCCGGATTGGTCCTGGGAGGACCAATTCCATTCACTCTTATGCCATCTTGCCCTCAGGTTACCAATATCTTACACCATGTTTAAGTGACATAATATGGTGTTTATCTTTCATTGTGTGACTTAATGTTTTCCAGGCCTATCCATATTGCTGGAAATTGTAAGATTTCATTACTTTTATGGCCAAGCAGTATTCCATTGTATGTATGTATGTACCACATCTTCTTTATCTAAATGCATATAGATGGACACTTAGGTTGCATCCATAGCTTGGCTATTGTAAACAAGGCTATTTTTCAATGAAGTACAACAAATAATCCTAAAGTGTACACGGAATCACAATAGATCATGAATAGCCAAAGCAATTCTGAGAAAGATTAACAAAGTTAGAGGTATTACATACTACCTGATAACAAATCATATTATAAATCTATAGTAATCAAAAAGCATGGTACTAGCATAAAAACGGACACATAAATCAATGAAATAGGATAGCTCAGAAATAAACCCATGCCTATCCATGCCTATATGATCAACTAACTTATGACAAAGAAGACAGGAATATACAATGGGGTAAACACAATCTTTTCTATAATAGTGTTCAGAAAACTGAACAGATGCATACAAAATAAGTGAAAATAGACTATTTTCTTAAACCATATACAAGAACAAACTCAAAATGGATTAAAGAATTCAATGTAAGAACCCAAACCATAAAAATCCTAGAATAAAACATAGACAGCAAACACGCTGACATTGGCAGTAATATTTTTGGATATGTCTCCTCAGGCAAGGAAAACAAGAAAAATAAGGAAGTGGGACTACATCAAACTCAAAAAGTTTTTGCACAACAAAGGAAACTATAGGAGAGAAAAAAAACAAAAACAAAAGACAGCCTACTGAATGGAAAAACATATTAATCAATGAGACATTTGCTAAGAGGTTATTATCCGAAATATATTAAAAACTCATATGACTTAACACCAAAAAGACAAACAATCTGATTAAAAATGTGCAGATGACCTGAATACACATTTCTTCAGCCAGATAGCATATGAAAATCGCTCACAGACATATGAGAAAATGCTCAATATCAGTAATTATTAGAAAAATGCAAACTAAAAACACAATAGCATATTATCTCACACTTGTCAGAATGGCTATCATAAATAAAACAGCAAACAACAAGTGTTGGCAATGATATGGAGAAAAGGGAACCCACATTATTATTGGTGGGATTGCAAGTTGGTACAACCACCATGGAAAATAGTATGGATGTTTCTCAAAAAATTAAAAATAGAGCTACCATATGACCCAGCAATTCCACTCTGGGTATTTATCCAAAAAAAAACCCAAAACTAATTAGAAAAGATATTATGTATCTTTTTGTACATTGGAGCATTATTTACAATAGCCAAGGTATGGAAGAGGTTACCAAGGTTTTTTCAACTTCGTTGACAACAGAAATGAGCTGCTCTGTATATAATATCATGATCTTACACTATGTCTATTCCTCAATCCTTAGAATGGTGCCATGTTTTGAAATGTCATATGTTTATCATACCTTATTCTTACAGTCCTCCAAATTTAAGCTTGCATGAGTTCCATGTTCAAATTTTGCAAAGAATAAGAGGTAATTTCAAACCAAAGGAAAAAAGAAAAGAAAAAAAAAGAAGCCCCCAATATTAAATATTTGATTCAAAGACCTCAGATATTAAAAGAAAGTGAAAAGGAACCAGTTAGAAGCACAGTAAAATGAAGGTGCATATGGACTGCTGTGTATATAGATGAATTGCCCATCAAGAAGCTGTGCTCCATTCACTCTTTAATGTGCCCATAACTTTGAAAAGTGAAATCAGCCCTTCTAACCATCCACAGTATGAAGATGTCCTTGGGGGCTATTTAATTTTAAACCAGATATAAAAACTCTGCTGGTAAATGGTAAAAGAGCTTTTCTGACACTTCTTAATATCTCCAGCCATAGTCAGTCGTGGTGGTAAAAATTTCCCTCTGTTGAGGGGTAAACCATGAAGAATGAGCACAAAGGTATCATTTCTAAGTTTTTACTTATAGCCTTAAACACACACACACACACACACACACACACACACACTTCTTTTGGATATTCAGAAATTCCTTGAAATGCTTAATGTGAAGAGATTCTGTCAATGTAGGCAAAACTTATGCCTTATTCATATGCCATTTTGATTATTATAATGACATCTAGAAGCAAAGAAATCTAATATTCAGCCACATTTCATTGATTGCGATTCCAGTGTAAAAATTGGTAAGGGAAAATTTATATTAGAAATTAATTAATTGTCATGGGTAAATTCTCCATGTATTTGATAGCAAAATAATACATGGCATGAATAGAAACCACCTTATCCATTAAATCAACAAACTGAAGTTACTCTGCCCATCATCTCTGCATTGCCAAGTGGAGTTAAAGACAGGGCCATTTACTTTTGTTTCCCCTCATATGGAAATATATTTTTATTATAGATTGTGTGCTTGACGGATCATTGCTCTATTTAATGATTGTCTAAAAACTAACATATTGGTGCATAAACAGAGTACATTTTAGATTGTTTTATTTTAAGTTTCATCAGATATTATCAATGCTTTTTAAAAATTACATTGCCTTAAATTATACCTAAATTCAAATGGATAGGGCATGAAGTTGGTTTAGGTTTGTGTCAGTTCAACTTCATCTACCCACGTACATACAACAATGTGAAATTTGAGCATACATTGACTTCTATGATCCCCATTATCTAATAATTGTAAGAATAAACTAAATACATATATGACAGGTACTTAATCATAGCTCTTGGTGTTTTGCTAAATGTAATTATTCTTTTTCTTTACATATTTTGCATAAAAGTTTTTTTCTGAAGAATGTTACTGAGTCTCAGAAACTAAAAATAATGGTTTAATTCCATAACTTAGAAAATATGTACTGCTAAATTATGTACTTATTAATATTTTGTAATTTTTTGTTGTCTTTTGATATTTCTTTGGGAAAGTTTACATGCAACATATTTCTAGTAGATCAGTATGTTTACCCTTAATTCCAGTAGGCTGTAAAGCTTTTTCTTTAAGAAAAAAAGTTTTAGTAATATTTTTAATGAAAAAAAACAAAAAAATCACAGTGATTTATAACTGAAACATACCAATTTTCCTTAATTTGTTGCTTTTATTTATACTAAAACTTATTTATAAAATTTATTTGTTGTCAAGTGGCAAAGTTATATGCAATATTATCCAATTTTGTATATATAATATGATTCCAAGGCAGCATGTTTGAGACCTACAATAGCATGTGTAATTATTCACAAGATTTCAAATATATGGTTGAAAATTCTGTAGTAATAGACAACTAATCCAACTTTAACCAAGAATTTTCAATATTCTGGTTCTTCAGAACCATTCGGGAAAGTTAAAGCATTAGTTATGCTATCTTAATTATTTTCCGTTCATTTTCCAAACCAATTAGCTAATTTTGGTTTGTCTGTTTATGTTGAATATGTTGGGGGGGGATGGGAGATTAGAAGATCAATGTGTAGTAAATTTACTTGGGGGTATGTAAAATTAATAAAATGGAGAGGGATATTGTAGCAGGGGACATTCTTTTAAATTGCTTTCTTAGTTTTAGAAAATCAGATTTGAGACTTTTCTTACTGAAAGAGTTTGCAAGGCTATGCTATTTTCCCCTCTTTCCACAAAAGATCATTTTATAGACAGCATTATTAATAGGCATGATAATTTTAAATTTACATGCAGTTTCTATATTATTAACAATTTCTTTGGAATAAACCTCTAATACACTTTACAGTGTGCTTATTTTGATGTCTGATGATGTTGCATATTAGCTGGGACAAACTGGAGCCAGTTTGCCAGTGTTCATAGACACTCTCTGCACATAAGAACAGGAGGATAGTTCAGTGGAGTGTGACACTGGCATCATTTAAACTGTCAAGCTGTGCCATGAAGGGATTGCTGAAGCAATATTCTCTCAAATTACATGAAATAGCTAAAACAAAAGCCAACTTAAGGAGTAAAATCGTTCTACTGAAAGAGATAACAAGAAATGTTAGAATTAAGACTCAGGGTAGTTTAGAGAAGAAAATGGATAATAATTAAAGGAAGAGCATAAGTGAATAAAGGGTAAAATCAAGTAAAATAAGATGAATAAATAGAGAGAAATAGGTTTTATTCTGCTCTGGCTGGTGTGGCTCAGTGGACTCAGCACCAGACTGTGAAGCTAAGGGTCACCAGTTCAATTCCCAGTCAGGGCACATGCCTGGGTTGTGGGCCAGGTTCCCAGTAGGGGGTGCACAAAAGCCCACAAACACATTGATGTTTCACTCCCTCTCTTTCTCCCTCCTTTCCCCTCTCTCTAAAAACAAATAAATAAAATGTTTAAAAAATAGATTTTATTCAGAAAAAAAAAACATATGTGTAAAAACATAAGGGGAAATCAGCTGGTATATATTTAAGTGGACAGTCAATAGATACCATAAGGTAGGTTAGATTGACAGCACACTCATTGAACCATGGTTTTCCAAGCACCTAAGCTGCAATGATGGCTCATAGTGAATTACTCAAATCAACAATAACTATACAATGGCAACATTAAAACAAGTTAACTGAGACCAATGCTGCCATATGCATATAGAGGGAGAAAAATATTACTTATGTGTTTTCCGTTAATTTATAAGGGTAGAAGGAGATTGTGATCCCGAAGGTAGGTGACTTGTTACTTTGAAATTTCTTAAAGTACAAGCCTGCTCATTTCAGTCCTATTCAAGGGTAACTCAGCATGAATAAAAGCTTTGCAAATATGATCAGGGACACAATAAATAAAAGACATGGAATCCTTTTCTGAGTTCATATTAAAATATGTAATCTGAGTTGACAAAATCAATCTAGCATTAATCAGAGTTAGCATACATAATATATTTAGTTAACAAAGCACACTTCTTTCTTTGTCACACTACATCTTAAATGTGAACAGAAAATGTAATTACATGTTTTTTCTGTAACTAATTTGTCCTTTTTTGTTTGTAGCACACAGCCACCAATTAGTGGGGCAATGGGGGCAATAACCAAAAACTAAGTCGCTAATTCTATGTAATAATTAATTATGATAATAGAAACTGTATCAGTTTTCAATGCATTGACTTTCAGCTCCAAATCCACTTTTCACTGCCTTCTCTACCTTATCGAAACTATACTCTGTTAGCACTTCTTTTTTGTCAGTTGGCACGATGTCCGGTTTGACAGTACAAGGAACTACCAGGACTCTAGCGCAGGAAGGGGTTTGTCTTCCCCATCAGTATTCCTCCTCCATGGGTCTGCAGTGCGTATGGCTACTCTCGCTCCTGAAACAACAGTGGCTACTCCATTATCTGATTCTTGCAGCACATACGACTTCTGTTATATGTGTAACTTCTCTAGAATCCAGCTCCTACAACATAGATACTTTTCTAGCAAGATCTTTCGGTGTGAGACCTCAGCAGCTTTTCCACACCCAGTCAACCACAACCTCACTCATTCCAATGGTAGTAGGATCTCAGGCCTGAAGGGGAGATCCTTTTCCTTGGGGAGTTCTAAGCCATAGGGATGTGGTAAGATTAATACCTGCTATTCTTTATATTATTTAGAGTTTTCCATACTTCTATTAGAAAATCCCACATTATAACTATTCCCCACTATATTTAGCTAGTATTCATATTAAACTTTTCCTGTTCAAATTTGTAAGTGGATTTTTTTCCTGATTGAACCATGACTGATTCTGTATTGGTACTAGAAATGGTTCCAGGGCATAGGCCCTCAATGATGGGGTTTTGGGGGCGTTTTGTTGCGCCTTTGAGAATAGTCTTTCATTGTTTGAAAATCTGTGATAACTTCACCTTGTTTAAATTACAGTATAGAGGAAGGATGCTAATTTTCTTCAAGAACCACCATAAATCTCCTTCCCCCATTTTGCCATTAACTCATATAGGGTCAAATCTTGCCAGACACACTAACTCTCTATCACATGATGATATAAGGGGGAAAAAAAATGACACAGCAAAAGAGTCACAAGTCTTTGCTAATATGTATCAGCAGAAAGCTGGTGGGCTGGAGGGAGGGCACATTTATAGGAATGGATTCCAAAGAGCAAACAAGACAGGGTATAACTAACACTAGATTGAGTTTTATTTACTTTTATGAGTGCTACTAATTTAGCTCTTGCAGCTGGAATGATTCAAATACCTAGAGGTAACTCTAATATAAGCAGCTAGAACAAAGCTTGACTTTGTGGTGGCCAACATGTAATAGATTGAGATACCAGAAATTCTGTAGTGCAATGAGGATGCAGGAATCAAATATTTGGGAATATAGAAGAGATAGGCTGGATTTACCTATGACCCAACTATATTCCATGAAAAGGCCCAGAAGACATGCTCTTCTCTAAGTTTTCATTAGTGAGGCAAACACCCATCCTTGAACTGTTATCTGGTTGCTCACTCTGTAGTTCGGGTGTGAACACAGGAGATACTGCTATTGGCACAGGCTTCCTGATTCCAAGCTTAATGAAGGGATCTTAGACTATCAGAAGTCAATAACACAGTGGGCACATCTACTGTAAAAGGAAGTGAGAAGTACCAGAAATAAGTAATACCCCTAAATGGCTCTCAGATGAGTGAATGCCTTAAATGTACTAGATCTAAAAATAAGGTGCTATAAGAGGCAATATGGAAAGCACGCATTGATGCTTTTCAAAATATTATTGTTATACATGTATGTGTGTGTCTGCATGTGTTCCAGAATGATTTTGGCAAGAAGAAATCCTAGACTTTTTAAAAATAAAGGGCTCAAACCCTTGCTGGTGTGGTTCAGTTGGTTCAAGTTTGCCCTATGGACCAAAAAGGTTATGAGTTCAATTCCCTGTCAAGGCACATGCATTTTAACCTCACAAGAATCCCATGGTTTTATGGTAGCTTCCTATGCCTCTTATAATTTTTCCTATCTGTTATTCAAACTACAGCAAGGCAATCCAAAAGTACTTTTTAAAAAATTTATGTCCCAAAGAGTATATTACTGGAGCATATGATGTAATAATGCAATAACTTAGCTTTAAAATAGGGTTTGAGGATTTGTTATCTCTATACTAATAGGGAAAATAATTTTAATACAGAAGACATAAAACTAAGCTTAATACACTCACATTTTGTGGGAATGAAAGTACAGAAAAAACCTCACATATAGACATATTTATAATCCTATTTCCTCATTCAAAGGCTCGTATTACGTTCATTTCTTTTTTAAAAATTGTAGGTAGATGAACAGTTGTAAAAACAGTAAAACTTTCCTCTAGCAAAATACATTTGTATTATGAATATGTAAGGGGCATAATAAAACCCACCCTTTCTTGTCACAATATAGATATGGAAATTAGAGGACCAAAGTCTTTTTTGATATATAATGGTAGGTTTAGCCATTCTTTTAATTTTCTTTGTATCATGATTTTAAAAATACTATGTTTTAATTGCTGCTTAGCTAACTGGAACAATGATATATATTTCACCATTATTACAGCTTTGAGACACTGGCTTAACTTTAAAGTGAAATAAGTCAGTCAGAAAAAGCTAAGAACCATATAATTCCACTTATATGTGGGATATAAAACTGAAACTCATGACACAGATAATGGTATGGTGGTTACCAGAGGGAAGGAAGAGTCAAGGGGTGGGGGATGGAGGAGACCAAATATATGCTGCCTACTCCAAAAAAAAAAAAAGTAAAATAATGCAGCAATGTCATGAACCACTTAGAAATAAACTACCTTCAAGTAGATCAATATGCTTCATAATCTTATATGGAGAGCATACAGTTATTAAAACTATTAAAATATTATTCAAAAGGAAATATAATATTGTTTAGAATATTATCTTTGTAGTATAAGTTATAATTTTAAATCTATCCAAAAGGCTGGAGAACCTAAACATCAATACTGAGCACGACTTCAGGCCTGGGAGCTAGCTGGTTAGCATTCCTCAGCCAACTCACAAATCTCAACAAGGTCTAAAATTATGGCACCAAAGGGAGTTTTTCCAGAATTTCTAAAGTTTGCTTTTTTCCCCACATCAAAATAAGTTAGAAAAAACAAAGCAAAAACTATTTTACTTTATTCCTCCTGAGGCTCAACTCTCAGGCCAACTCAACTCTCATAATCAGCTGCAGACAGATAGAGAATTAGACGCAGGGAAAGCTTTTTTATGTGTGGTTTCCTCCCTTTTCTGTCTCCAATTCTTTCTTAGAGTGTAACCACTTGAGCTCTAACTCTGCTAAGTTTCAGTCATTAAACAATTAATTTCAATATCCAACTTACTTCACTGTGTCTTATCATCATTTCAATCTAATTATCCAGTTCATGTGTAAGCTTTCATCTTCCACGAGATGGAGAAGCCATGCATGTAAGTCTTCTTTTCTCTGGAACAGCTTAGAGTATACTTTCAATTTTTTTCTCTGTCCATGTGTATGTTGTGTGTACCTCTGAATAGTTCTTGTTCTCCTATGAAACATTCCTTTTTACCTCAAACTATCTAGCTCATTCATAATTCCCTATACTTTCCATTATTTACTTAAAATATATAACTACATATGTCCATACTTTATAAACAGAATAAATTAGGTGCAAACATGTGACACCAGTAACCAACTTATAGACTTTAAAATGCTTCTAAGTGTGATCACTTCAGCATAAATTTTCAATTATTCTGAGAATTAATTGCCAATTATTGTCGTCTTTAGCCATAATAAACTTTACTTTTCTTTGATTTTCAGTAGAACTGACTGAAGGTGAGTTATAAAATTTTATGTCTTATCCTGTTTGACTTTTATGACCTACCATTCTTTCATTTTCTTTAGCTGTTTCTCCATATAAACTATATTTTAGAAGAAACTTCAACTAAGTGACAGGCACAGTGTTTTTGATATCACAGTTATCAAACTCTCTATAACATCGGTGAACTTTTGAACTGCTATAAAGTTGGTGCTACCTTCTCTTACTCTATAAAATCACAGAATTACCTTTGAAGGTACAAAAAGGCATAGTTCCATTGTATGGATATTTCACAACCAGAGTATATTTTACAGTAATATTTTCCTTTCATTCTCTATAGACAAATTTTCAATAAAGATTGATCAACATTCAACAGGCAATAAAGTTATTTAAGATTTTTTCATCAGAATTAAATAATAATTTTCTTACTCTCACTCTTATGTGTTGACCGTTGCTATAATGTTTAACAAAGTGATTATGTTTAGTTAATCTTTTTACCTCAATTCATTCTTCATTTTGCTTCTAATTTTCTTTCTTTTTTTTTTTTTTTTGCCTGGTCATGGTCTCTACTAATTAGTTTATCAACTTAAATTCTTCTCTATACTTTACTTGGAACTCCTGAATTTAACTTCCCTGGGTATATTGATCCCACTACACTACCGCCAAACCTTCTTTGTCAGCTTTCTGGTTATTCCCAATATCCAGGCTAACTCTCTCCTGTCTCTGACAGTATTTATGCTACTCTTCTATCCATAATGTGCTTAACTCCTCAAAAGCATAATTTTATAACATTATTGTCTTCATATATGTCCTTAGAACCACAATTAAATGGATGTCTTTATCTGCATGACTCTGTTGTTTACTCATTTGTAAAATAGCACAATAACCATACCTACTTCATTGGTTTTGAGGGGAGGTGAAGTTATAAGACATGCAAAGATCATGACATAGCAAAAGGACCTGGTATACCATAACTGCACCATACAAGTGGGTTATTGTATTTTCTCCCAAAGTCCAAATCAGGGTTTGTTGTTTTGTTTTGTTTTTTTTTTTTGGTTGTTTTTTTTATGCCAAGAAAATTTTATGCTACTTATGTCACTGCAAGTAGACTGCAGATCTAGCTCTTATGAAGGAAGGAATCTAAATTGTGTTGGGAAGAATTCAAAAATTGTCATTTTTAGTTAAATCTTCACTTAAACATTTTTATGACCATCTTAGATGGACAATTTCGGTTTTTAATAACTCTATTGGTTTGAATTTCCTTTTTGTTATTGCAAGAAAAGACTTTTTTTTCCCTGCAATATTTATTCCCTGGGTCACCTGATGCTTACTGGGATTACAAGAGAAAATACATGATAAAAGATAGTAGGTCATACAATGGTATGACAAATTTTGTTTTATAAATTTTGCTTTCTACATACATAAATAAATAATAATACAAAGCAACTTATCCTTATCCTTAAACAATGTATAGTTTATCATTTTGATTTTACATGTTTGAATATGAAACTTTAAGATAATATACTTTATTTTGAAACTTTCCTAGGCTACTTACATAAAATTGATGTCATATCACAAGTAACTTCCAAAAATAAATCCAACTTGCAGCCATGCTCTATGAAATCCCATACCACAAAGCCTTTATTGTGTATTTTTTTCTAAACCTTATGCTATTATAGAAAAGCAGGCACGAATAGAGGGTTCATGGGCCCAGATAATAGGGGTATATTGACTGTGGGAGAGGAGAGGAGGGGGTTGGGGTAAGCAAGGGGGAAAAAGGGGGGACACCTGTAAATGAACAATAGTAAATTTTTTAAAAAGTAGGAAGGTGATTAACATTATCTTTGCTCTTGAAGTAGCTAATGGGTCAAAGATAAGCTATATAAGGAACTACATTTCAAAATTAGTTGTTTCTTGATAAAGTAAGCCTCCCCTTACCCTGCCACCACTTGAATTTGCAAGTATGAAACAATTTTTTTAAAGGATCATGAATTAAAATGGGTCATGATGGTTTTTTAAATTGAAAATGTCCTTTGGTTAGAATGTTAAGGGATAAAACTAAAAAGAGTTTAGGTAGGGAGAC
This sequence comes from Mormoops blainvillei, assembly GCA_004026545.1. Classification (NCBI taxonomy): domain Eukaryota; kingdom Metazoa; phylum Chordata; class Mammalia; order Chiroptera; family Mormoopidae; genus Mormoops; species Mormoops blainvillei. The sequence goes on from PVJD01000815.1 coordinate 271,142, forward strand.
AAGGTCAATATGTTACCTGAAAATGAGAAACAGGGCTCTTGAGACACTTCTTGATATCTGGCTGCTCAGGAGTTAAATCGGGTATCTGTGATGGAGAATTGCCAATTCTTCCACTGTGGAAGTCAAACATTGAAATGCTATACTCCTTATGAGTCCTATCTTCAGCCAGGTACATCATGGATACATGAACTTTGGCTTGGACAATAATCACAAATCTTTGGGGCTCATTCTCTGGGCTATCTATGCAGTGAATCTGTGATAGTATGACTGGAATGCCAGCCATCTCTGATTTTCAGAGACAAGAGTGGCTATTACTGCCCCAGCGCAATGTCCAGCTTTAATAGTAGCACAGATGTTAACTAACCAAGATAGTTGGACAAAGTTATAGTCTCACCATGGATGTAATCCATTTGCCTGGATTCACTCTCTTGCTGCTTATTTTCTGACTTTATCTCCAGCTTCTCACCAATTCTGAAAGGTAGAAAATATGTATTCATTCCTTTTGTGTGTGTAAAATTAGTCCAAATAGCTTCTATGTTTTAAAACTAGGAAATTTACATTCTATAAATAAATAGGTTGCACCAGGATTTTGTAATTGCTTCTTTAAATGTATTTTTTCATTAATTCAGGCTAGAAAGTTCGATCTGCCTTAGTGTATTAATGGTGGATTATGTTTTCTTATGCTATACTTGAAATTTTCATATATACCTCAACATTATATTATTTTAAATCTGTGGACAAATATATTTTTCCCTCACCCCTGTTTTTGTAAAATTCATTTTGTAAAAATGTTTATATATTTCTCATGGTGCCAAATTTAAAAAAACATATGACAGTTGCTGAGAATTTGTTGTAAGATGTTATGCTGGTAATTTCAGAGACATGCAGTTCTGTAAGAGATGGGCTCTCACTGAAAGGGCCCTGTATGTAGCAGTGAGACAACTGTACAATAGGATAATAAAGCACTAGATGTGCCACAAGGCAGACTACTGCTGCAAATACTTTTTCTACTTTTCTTCTAGAGTAGTTTAGAAAAAAATTGACTTTGTCATGATCATACTATCAAGCAATAATCACTAAAGGTTATATAAAACACATTAAAAAACATGAAATATAGATAATATTAAAAGTTAGAGAAGTACTGATTGCCATAATTACAAATTCCCTGTGCTTTTACTCTTTCCTCTGAATGTAAAACTTCAAAATTTAATTGACATAAAATTGCATGGAGAAAGTTATTTTCTGCATGCCTCCATACTAGTACAGAGAAATCCTGCCTAACTACCGTTTTGTCATAGACAGTTACTTCAATACTAACATATCTGCCAGGGAAAATTTCAACGCTAAAAAAAAAAAAAAATCGAGGAGGAATTGTAGTAAATAATCATTAATGAATGCATTTATACACTTAACTTTTAAAAATATTTTTAAAAATAAAATATTTTAATGTTATTTTAAAAAATATTTTTAAAAATATTTTATTCTCAGGGAGGGGGGAGGGAGGGAGAAAGAGAGGGAGAGAAACATCAAGATGTGCAAGGGAAACACCTATCTGCTACCTCTTGCACATGCCTACAACTGGGGACCTGGCCCACAACACAGGCACATGCCCTGACTGGGAACTGAACTGGTGACTTTTCCATTCATAGGCTGGTGTTCAACCCAGGCAGCGCTTAACACATTTTCTTATCTGAAGTAAATATACATAGAGTAAAATAAAATAAGATAAAATCATATATTACATATGGATTATTATCAAATTATATTTAAAATATTTTAATATTATGTTAAATAATGAAGCAAATATCATCATTGTATAGTTTCATAATAGTAATTATATATTCATATGCATGATATGAATACTATATATGGGTTATAAATAGGTTCTTGAACTCTCAGAGTAAAATAAGTAGTTTACTGTTTTATTTAAATAAATAGAGATATTATAGATAAATTATGATAGATAACTCTTAATAAATTACAGAATAATAGATTAGTATCATAAAGCTTACATGTTTGCCTAAATGAACTGTATGTATCCTTTAATTCAAGAGCAAGACCTAATTAATAAGACCTGTTTCTTTATAGTTTATGTAAAGTAGCACTCTGAATATTAAGGTTTTATTAACTTTCTTATAAAAATAAACATAGAATTTCATTTTATTAAAATACTTATGCATATTTATTTCAAGGGAACTAATATAATAATTTACTGACAAAAATTATTTTCTCTTTTATATAAAAGTCAGGATACTGTAAATGACTTGACCATTGTTTAAAGAATAAATTATAAAATAAAATGTTCATCGTCATTCAAATAGAGAATAGACCTACAGCATTGAAAGTAGCGAAGGGATATGAAAAAATACTCCACACACATTAATGGAATTTTTTATTTAAAGGAAATATTTTACTTTTTTCCATCTCACATTTCTTTTAATTAGAGTTTTGTTAATTTAATGCATAATGTCCTTTAGAATGCAAACTTAATTGAAAAGACCCATTTATTGTCAGTTTTATTAAATTAATATTATTGAAATATATTATCAAGTATACATAGTCAGACTCAGTTCATGGACAATGATAAGAAAAATTAAAATTCAATGCACACAATTAGGATTATGCTTCCTTTTAACTAACTATTGGGAAGACACAAGAGAGTATTTTAACAATAGCCATACAGGTTTAAAAGGAATGGACAACAGTATTGTTAACTCAGTCTGGTCAATTTGTCTTATTGGAAAATATATATAACATAATAAAAACCCCTCTGTTAGGTAGGGGTGATTGGTATTTTAAGTTTTGCAGCTAGTCTGTTCTAGTGCAAAGTTAACTATTCTAATAAGTAAAGTTCTCAATTCCTATTCCAGTATACTAACAAAATGGTACTTGAATAACAATAAAAAATTTTTTAAAATAAATTTTGGATATTAACCCCTAAAAAAAAAAAGGAAAAGAAAAAAAAAATCTGGGTTTACAGCAGTTTGGCCAGGTGATCACTAAAAATATCATACTTATTTAAAACTATATTAATTAATGATTTAGGTTTGAGTAGAATGGAAAAAAATAATATCACATAAATTTATTAGTTTTTCTAAACTAAACTACCCATTTTGCCTAACAGGCTAAACCAAATATGTCAACTAATTTTAATCTACTATAAAACCTGTACAGAAATGGACATAAATGATCTCATTAAGAATTATTTTATGTCAGGTAGTTAAACTTGAAAATAGCTTTGGAAAGCCCTGGCTGGTGTGGCTCAGTGGATTGAGTGCTGGCCTGTGAACCAAAGAGTCACTGGTTTGTTTCCCAGTCAAGGCAAATGCCTGGGTTGTGGGTCAGGTCTCCAGTAGGGGTGCATGAAAGGCAGCCACACATTATTAATCTTTTCCTCTCTTTCTCCTTTCCTCCCTCTCTCTCTAAAAACAAATAAATAAAATATTTATTTTTTTTAAAAAGGAAATAGCTTTGGAAAAGAAGAGAGGGTAGGTAGGTCAGTCATATTAAAGAAAGTAGCGTAAAATTAATTTTTTATGATTCCTTTATTATTTTTATGTATTTTATTATTAGTAGTTGGTTTAGATAACATGTTTTCCAATAACTTTGCTTTTGTGTTTCACATTGTTTTCATAACTACTACTTTGCAACCTTGAAAACTATTGTCAGATCTTAAAAGCATTTTGGAGAAATATTTTAGAGAAATTATTGAGCAAATTTTTTGAGAAAACAAATATCTCTACTAGACAAGACAATGTGTTTATTTTATTCACAGCTAAATTCAGGTCATGTTGGCAATTAAATATTAATGGAACAAAGAAAAACAATCAACTGCAGTGAGAGTCGAGGAGTATTTTCATTGTACTTTGACTAGCTTGAGTTTGTATAGTCAAGGTACACTGTCAATTACTCTTTAGCTTTGGTGGAAACACCCTTTTTAAAAAAAATCTGGAAAGCATTATTTTAATGAAGAGGAACTCGTTCATTTTTTTTACAATTTTGTGCACTGATGCTTAAGTTAAAATTTTAGTATAATGTTTTTCTTTCTTTAGAGATAAAGTGAATCTCACACAATTATGATTGTATTATATCAAATTTGGGGATTTTATTTATTTTGTAGCTTTTCTAGCTAAATCATGTACAGATAGAATGGTATCTATGTGTTATTTATGTTATAACTAATGTGTTATATTAGTTATATCTGTATGCTAATGTATGTTATATTATGAACCATCTAGTCTCCCACTGCAACAGGAATAGAGTCATGGCATGTGCATAGGTAAACATAACATGGGTGAATGCTTGACCGAAAAAGAGAAGAGAAAATGAATAGTTATTAGAGCTAAATGAAAAATTCAGAAGGCATAATTCTGATTTTAAGAACAGAACAAATGGATAAAACTCAGTGTTCAGTGTTCTTACTGATATCTCATGATATCATAGATATCAATGCTATATCAATGAGATATATTCATATCTAATTGAGTTTGGAGGCTGTAAACATATATGGTAAGACCTAATTAAATATATCATTTCGTCCCAGAAAATGGTAATTTTTTCAATGTTCTGGTGTTGAGAGATGGCCTTTGATTTATCTCAGCTCAATCTATTTTGATACAATGGAATTGCATAATACTAACATTTAACCAGTTAGATTGTAATAATATGGCTAATATAGAAGATATTAAGGAAAAGAGAGAGGTAGGAGTAATAGTAGGGACTGGAGGGGAGAGAAAGGAGAGGCCAAGGGATAAGAAGAGAGGTAAAATAATATTTGGTCCAAACAAAACCTCCATCTCCATTATTTTCAGGGGAAAAAGCCTTGGAATCTTGGGTCCAGGCTTTGAAAATTAAAAGAAAATTTGTGTGATTACCCACAGTAATTTGGACTAGATTATTATTTTCCTTCTAGCAGTATGACTTTAGAATCTAACTCACAAATAAGAGGAAAATCCACTGTATACAAGTTATTTAAAAGGGGCAGGGAAAAGCAATCTATATTTTTTTAAAAAGCCAATTGAGAAAAATGTCATATGCCTGATCTTCTATTACATCTTTCCTGGTAGAATAAAGAGTCTCTAAATTAAAGTAAAAATTCAGAAATCTTGTAGAGATTTTTCTTGCTTATATTTGAATTATGGTCCATTTCTTTATCAGTATCCATTTTTCCTAACTGCCAAGTGTTTTTCTGAAGTATGAGAATTTCCTTCTTAAGTTCAAAAGGCTCCAAGGTTCAGAAAGGCTTTACGAAGAGTAGCATGAGATTCAATTCTAAATGTGATTAGAAATGATCCTTAAATGTCAACTTGACTGAATATAATCAGCTTATACCAATGAAAAATCTGTGTTCTCTTCTGTCATCCTTTTCACATTTGACAAGGTCAATAATACCAAAGCTGCAGAGCCAAGATAGCTTTTTTTTTCCCTTCTGAACTACATACTACACCCTAGGGGAAAAAAGGTAATAGTAGATTTATTTGGAAAAAATCAATAAATCCCATTTTAATATTGAATTTAAGAAACTTTCAAAAGCTAAAAACTTTAACCAGAATATATAATAATAAAAGAAGGAAAATAACATCAAATAAGGAAGAACATTCATTTGCATAGGCATGTATGTGAATCTTGTACAGGCCGTACGATAACTTTGTATTGTCTAATAATTTTATATCTTTGCAATGTTTAACTCTTTAGTTACTGAATTTTTAATACCTGTTCTTTTCTATCATATGTGCCAATTTTGGCTTACATTTGGTGGTTTTCTCTTATACTTAATGCAAAATGTAGCACCAGGAGAGAATCATAGTAATATGTGAGAAAGTAGACTGCTTGTATAAACTATGGACAACTCAAATTGAAAAAATGACTCAATTTGCTTTACTGCTGTTTATTTATTAAAGTTTTGATATGTGGCTATGACCACAAAATATCAACCTGGTTTTATACACATCATGTGATTCTTTTATATCTAAACACTTAAGTCTCAAATTCATCCACAGTATTTCAAAACTAGGCTTACATACTTCCAGTCCAGAAGCAAAGCAGTCATGAATGCTTAATTATCTTTTAATTCCTGCATTCCACTGGAGGCTATGCAAAAATAATGATGTAGGTCACGAGTCAGCAGAGAGAGATGAATGGTGTGTTAGGGCAGCAGGCTGGTGACTGAGTGCCAATTCCCATAAGTAAAATAAATTGCATGTTAAGTTTCAAAAAGTGTTGCGGGGGGGAGCTGAGAGGAAAGAAAAAACAAAGCTAAACCTCTTTTAGGGTACGGACAGGTAAATGGAAAAGAATGTTAACATAGTGACAAAAGCAACCGGCCTGACGTGTATATTCAAATTTAGTCAAAGCCATCATGAATCACTAACAGTAGTGCAGCGATTCCTGAAGTTCTTTTCATACTAAATGGTATGTGCCTTTAAAAGTGTGAGCATAATTGTCAAAATTAGGTTCATTTTAAGATAAATAAAGAAGAGATATGTAAATAAGCAAATAAAAAGTTGGAATTCTAGTGAGGGTGAGGTTAGGGGGTAGAGGGATTGAGCAGAAAAGGGAAAAGAACTCATGGACAACAGTGTGGTGACTGCTGCGGGGAGAGGGAATAAGGGATCTAATGGTAGCAGAAAAATATAATAAAAGTTATATATATATATTTTTTATTTTACTTATTTTTATTTTTAGACAGAGGGGAAAGGAGGGAAAGAGGGAAAGAAACATCCATGTGTTGTTGCCTCTCGAATGCCCGGTACTGGGGACCTGGCCTGCAACCCTGGCATGTGCCCTGACTGGGGAATCGAACCGCTGACTCTTTCATTCACATGCTGATGCTCAATCCACTGAGCTACACCAGCTAGGAGATTACATATTTTTTAAAAAGTTGGAATTCTAAAACCTAGCAAAACCATTTTGGCATGAATTTCATTTTCCTTGAGTACTGTACGTATTCTATGAACCCTGGATATTTGAGCATACCTCTTCACAGGACAATGGTTCTCCTTTCTTACCTCTTCACTTAACTAATCCTTTAGATCCTACCTGCGTTGCCAATTGTCAAACCATATTTCAAAATTCCTTAAATTTGTGCCTTAGACAAAGTTACCATTGTTATATTAAGTCTCCTCTCTAACTTCTAGTCCTATTTTAAAATGACTAAAAGAGGGTAGCAGCTCCTTTCTTTCTGCTGCGTAGTATTCCATTGTATAAATGTACTATAGTTTTTTAGATCTACTCCTTCAAGACAGCATGCACGGATCTGGAAACATTATGCTAAGAGAAATGAGCCAGGTAATGAAAGAAAAATGCTATATGATCTCACCTGTAAGTGTAACCTAATCAGCAAAACAAACAAGCAAGCAAAATATAACCAGAGACATTGAAATAAAGAACAGACAGTAACAAGAGTGGAGGTGAGAGGGGGATAATGGGGTAAAGAAGTAGAAGGGTCATCAAGGAACATGTATAAAGGACACATGGACAAAACCAAAGGAGGGTAGGATCGAGGGTGGGAGGCGGGGATGGATGGGGCAGGGAGAGTGGTAGGGGGGACAGTGGAGACAACTGTATCTGAACATTAAAAATATAAAAAAAAAGATAATAATAAAATGTCTACAATAACTGTCTTCTTATCAGTTCTCTTCTTATTAGGCATTCCAATGTCTAATAAATCTTTAAAGGTCTTAGGAGAATTTTCAAATACTGAAAATATACCTTGATATAAATTTTCATAGACTTTAAGCATGTCTTTGGCTAAGAGAGGGAAACACTTCACAAGTGTGTTTGTTTCCTACTGTATACATTTGCCATGAATTTTCCAGGATCCTCCAAAGGATTATCTTCTCTGGTTACCTTGACAATTCATATAACAAAAGCAACCAGCTGAAAAGAAGGACCATGATCCTATTTGATCCAGAAATTTTTTCACACTTTTTGTTATTTCGAAATATAAAATAAAACCAGTGAAAGTATTGCTGTGCTTGAAAGGTATAAAACTCCATTTTGTATAACAGGGACACCAATGACTTCAAAATATATCCAGTATCATAAAAATTTATAGAGACATGTATTTAAAAATTATGAAAATTGTAAAAAATGTTATGCAAATGTAATACATTTTACAATTCATACCAGGTAACAGGTAAGAACAAACTTACATTTTTCTCACTCTAAGGGTACAATGCAATTCTGTATTAAAATTAAACCTCTGATTATTTTGATTTTTAATATTACCATTAAAATACTTGGGCAAAGAAAAAGTCCTGTCCTTAGCCACATTATTTAGAAGGTCCTGGCTAACACAAACACTGAAACATATTTTTCCTTTTTGTTTTTGTAAACTGTTTCTTTTAAATTGTTGGTAATCCATTGAGTACACAATCAATATAGAAATGGGATGTGTGAGCTAAACCAGTTTCTCCCGCTGAAAGGGTGGAGTCTAATAGTGCAACAGTATGAGTGTGAGTGTGTGTGCGTGTGTGTGTGTGTGTGTGTGTGTTGGTAGCAGGAAAGTAGAAAAGCATAACCTTGGCCTTGGTAAATTTTGCTGCTTTTGTTTTAAGCTGGTCACCCAGGTCTGTGAAGATGCGTTAGGCATGTTTCATTTCTTGCATCTACTAAAATGGTCTTAATCTGAATGACCCTCCTAACTGCCTGAGAATTCAGAGCAGGTAAGGATATTTGCAGGGCTAGGAAAGCAGCCCCTCAGCCTTCTGGGGAGTATGACTAGGTCGGTCCCCATCCTAGTTCAGGAGGCATGGAGGCAGTTCGAGCTTTGCCCAGCCACAGTTGAACCCATGTCACCCCTCAGGTGTCTAGCCTCAGGGCTGTCGTAGGAGGAAATGTGCTCCCAAGGGTCTCTGGCTTATATAAGGGATGGCTATGGGGGTAGATGGGCACAGGGTCCCGGCTGAGGATAGGGTCCAGGCTGGGGACAAGGTCCATGACTGGGGAAAAAGGTGGGTCACAGCTATCACTTGGTTTAAAACTTCTAAATATTTAGACCTATAGTATGTGGGACCCCATATATATTGTATGTATACATTGTATGTATATTATAATTGTACATATAAAATATACATGTAATTATATTAATGTATGCTGGGAAAATTCCATATATAAATGCAATCAAATGTTTTGCAGAATAAAAATTGATGTTTATAAAGATGGGATTAATATTGGAAAACTCTTACAATTATTGGTAAGTAGGGTCACAGCGTATAAGATAGAAAGACAGGTGGATTGTTGGCTGAGTTATAGATAATTCACTTTTCTTTATCTTTCTCTATAACTCTCTATAATTTAAGCATGAGAAAATTCATTTGAAATTTCATTTTTCAAATACTTTCAAATATGTAAGTCTACTTGACTGAGTACAACACTTGGAACAAAGTATTTTGTGGCACATAATTAGAATCTTAAAAACATAGCCTTCTTTCAATACTGAGGGTAAACAAAGATTACATCAATTATTATGCAATGCTATGACTTCAAAATTAAATGTTCCCTCCTCCCTATTCACTTTGCCAAACCAGGATGGTGTTATTTGAGGTAAAAAAATGCCATTACCATTTGGCATTCTTTTTCATTCTCAAATTCAGGATCTTGACTAAGTTATATTGCTTATTCTATTTTATGGTATTAGAGTTTTTTAAATTTTTAAAACAATTAAATAAATTCTAAATGGGAAAGTATGCTTGTTAACATTATATACCTTGCTGGCATGTGGAACTACGAGGAAAGAAAAGCTTGATTTGTTTTTAATTTATCCCTCATTATTTAGAGACCACAAAAATTTGGTCTTTCTTTTGAAAGATGACATTTGTTAATGCTGTGATGTAACTTAAATTTAATGAAATAAAGAAAAATATGAACCATTCTCAATACAAAAATTGCACCAAAAGTTGCACTAAAGTATTATTCTACAGAGTCTTACACCTTAAGCTGTTCTGTACCCTCAGATACAGCACTGGGCTTTGAGTATGTATGGTTTAAAATTAATGAACTCTGCCTGCTTTGCATTCAGCTCTTCACTTGGTAGGCATTTTTTAGTTACAGAGTTTACTTTCTGACTGATCAGATTTATGGCTATAAGGCAATTCTGAAAAGATAATCAGGCTGAACAAATGTGTGCTCAAGATGCTTGGCCAAATATAGCGCTTTGACATTCTGGAGCCATACCCTATTTGCTGTCCAAATCTCTGTTTCATTGCAATTACATCTAATGGGCATCCAGTTTACCACAAAAGCAACAACTAATATCTCTGTAGCACATAAGAAATATTTAATTTAAGTTCTCTTGCACTGTTATTTCAGTGTTGGGAATCCCATAGGTGCCACAGTGTCTGTCTAATATAAAAGTGCATTTGTATCCATCACCATAAGAAATTTAGAAATTTGATTTAAAAACTATTACATACTTTTGTCAAAAGTTACAGTCTTATTTTTTAAGACTTATTTTTATTTTATAAGGCTTATTTTTTACAAGACTTATTTTTCTGCCCTATTTCTCTGAAGAACTCCTTGCAATGCCACACTCTGTTATGTCAGTGAAGTTATTTATTGCGCACCTAACATGAACAAAGTAGTAAGACAAATATTTGAGAAATAGAACAATTAATTGTGATTTAGTTCTTGTCACCTAGGAGTTATGGTCTGATAGAAGAGCCAAGAAAGCTGAGTATCCTGGAGCACCAAAGGGTTAACTTTTGATTCATTAAACAGTTCATAAGTGCTGAAAGATTTCAGTGGAAAAATTTTTCTGATAGACTTTAATGCCAATCTAAGGCATTTAGCTTTTATTTGGCTGGAGGAGGGACTGAAGGTCATTGAGCAAAGAAAAACAATCAGAAATGTACTTTACGGAAAGTATTTCACATTTATATGAATGATGGTTCTTTTGGGAGTGGAGAGGGAGAACAAATGGTATATAGTGAGAACAAGAATAAAGAAATAGCCCTGGCTGGTGTAGCTCGGTGGATTGAGCGTCAGCCTGTGAATCAAACGGTCACCAGTTCGATTCCTCAGTCAGGGCACGTGCTTGACTTGCCAACCAAGTCCCCAGTAGGGGGCGCATGAGAGGCAACCACACATTGATACTTCTCCCTTCCTTTCCCTCTGTCTAAAAATAAAATAAATAAAAATCTTTAAAAAAAGCAATGAAGAAATTATTAAAGAAGTATATTTAACTGATTATGAAGATTACCATTTATATATATTAAATTTAAAAGATTGATTGTTGTCGTTCTCATTTTTTACTGTTTCACTTTTACTAGATTATCAGCTTCTCTTCCAAAAATAATATTTTTTATATTTGCACTTTCAGTTACAAGAAAGAACCTGGGAAACAGTGAATGCCTCCCGAATGCCGGTGAATGTAACTGAAGGAGGGTACTTAAAAATAATGTCTTTGAAGCTTTGAATTTAAATAAATATAAAGTTTCAAATTATATAAATAATCATAGATAACAGAATCAGAGGAAGAAATGGTATTTGAAATCAAATTGTGCTTATTCAGATCTCACTTATGCATTTTAACTCAGGTCTACTGCCTATAAATGTAATAGACAATAATTTTTGTGATCCAAAACGCTGATAAAAGCCAGATACGCATGCAAGCCTGCGCTGGACATGTAATTGCTTAGTGGTAAATGTGAAGTGAAGGTGAGGAAATTATTTGAAGATAATTTTAAAACAAAGGTTGCTTTTCTACTATCATTATGTATGTCAGTTCCATACAACAAGAGTGATAAAATACCCCTTCCTTCTAGCCTGACAGATCTTTCCCACCACCACTTTACTAATCCTTAATACCATTGTAGTAGTTACTTATTAAATATTAGATCAATAAAATTAACTTTTTCCCCCTTGAGAACAATAATAAGGAAGAAACTAATAACACCATTTTAAAAATGAGGTTACTTTATTTTATTCCTCTATTTATGGATTTTAAGATATCATAAGGAACTGGGCTGCTTATAACTACGAGGCTCAATGAGTATTAACAAAATAAAAACCCTCATGAAACCACTACTAAGTTGTAGAATTGGAACATTATGAGCCCAACTTTCAATCAAAAAACATTCATTTTATTAACAAAATTAACTATCATTTAGACTTTCAACAATATAATAAGTTTTGCTTACATTCTGACTTATTAAAATTGAATTTTAAAGGGTGAACTTTATTTCTTTTTTTCCCTTGAGTTTTGATGTGTAATTCTTTGGTTCAATATAATTTTTGACAGTCATTCATTCATTCATTTATGTTTTTGTATAGCTGCAGATCATACATTCTTTTCATTGTTCTATATAAATACATAAATACAATGCTAGCTGTCATTTGAGGGTTTTTTTTCAAATTTAAGGTTATTATAATTATGCTGCTATAAATATGTGCACATATTTTGTTGATTATATAACCTAGGATTTAAAATGTTGGATCCAAGATGAAGTTTATATTGAATTTTAGAAGATAATGCTAAGTAGATTTTCAAAGTAGTTGTATGAATTGATACTACAATAGCACCTAGAAAAATTCTTATCTACATTTTCACCAACAAGTAGCATTGTCAGTGAATGTACAATATTATCTTATTGTAACTTTAATTTGCATTTTCCTGAAAACTTATGTGGTTGAGACTTTTCATATAACTATTGTGTATTGCAGATTCTCTCTTATGTTTCCTTTCAAATATCTTGGTTGTCTACCTTTTAATTAGTTATGCATAGGAAGTTTTTTAAATGAACACTTTGTGTATTTTTATGGGATGAAAATAATATTTTATTTTACTGTAGGTCATATTATTTTACTCTGTTAATAATGTCTTTTGATGAACATTGAAACAAAATATTATGTCAACCATTTTTCTTCATAAGGAGCACATTTTTTTGTTTCATTTAATAAACTTTAATTCAACATCAAATAATAGTCATTTTTGTTATTTTTAGAAGCTGAATCATCTTGCCTCTAACATTTATATATACTTCCCCATAGAGTTAAAATTTTGTATATGTATATGTTTATGTTATATTATATATTATGTGCATATATAATATATAATTCATATAATAATGCATATAATACTAATGTAATAATTTTAAAATATATTATTTATTATTATACTACTTAATAATAACTTTGAATATATGCATATCTGTTACTGTGTCTTTGGCTCTTTATTTCAAGATGCAATTTCTCATTGGGATATTATTTTCTTTCAACTTAAGAACTACCTTTGGTATTTCTTTTGGGGCTGTACTGCTGGTGACAAGGTATTTCATCTTTTACTTGTCTAAGTCATTATTTCATCTGAATTTTTATGAAAAAGGTTTGCTGGATATTAAAATGAAGATTTTTTTTAAACACTCTAAAGATGGTATTCCCTTGTTTTCTAGATCCCTTTTTTCTAATTAGAAGTAAGCTGTAAATCTTTTTGTTGTTCTCCATAATATAATGGGTTTTTCTTTTTTAATCTTTGGTTTCCTGAAATGTGTTTATAATGTGCAATGTTTCATCTTCCTTGTACATACCTGCTTGGGTTTCACTAAGCTTTTAGGATCTTTGGGTGTTTATTATTCATCAGATTTATAAAAGTTTTATGTGTGCATGTATTAGAAAACTTAGCAAGCTTGTAATTTTATGCTTATATTTATCTATTTTTGCATTATATACTATAATTATTTATCATATTTATAAGTTATTTTATAGAACCAGTTTTTAATTCCAATATCTGAGTCTATTGTTCTACTTTAATTTATTGTTTTCTATTGCTTGTGTTTTACATTTTCCTGCATTTTTTAACATGTATAGCAGTACTTTTAAAATTTTTGTGATACTTCTGAGAAACTCTGGATTATTTTATCCCCTGTTGAAGAGTCTTGGGATTTGTTTAGAGAGGCTCTTAAGTTACCAGCAGATGACTTTGTTTCTATGAATGTTTTTATTTAGACTGTGTTGGGGTCATCATTCCTAAATATGGACTTTTTTTCTGCTCTCTCAGTTTGGGTGTCAGTTGAATATCCATTGGGCTCTCTGATTTCTTTGCTCCGAGGAAATCAAGACTTCAGCAACTTCTCTGCATTCAGTGATCTCGAAGTATTTGTTCACCAATCAAATTCTTATTCCCCAAAACTCCTCTCTGTTAGTCCTTATAGAGTTTTATCCTGAACATGTGCTAGTCAAGATTTGTCAAGATTTACCTAGATTGTTACAATTTTCTGGCAACTATCTCTCTTTTAATACCCAGTTCTTTAAATTTCAGCCTTCTTTTCCATTCTAAAGTCCAGTCTCTTTTCTTTACCTAATGAGACTGTTATTCTCTTCTTTAGCTCCACTTACCACCAAAGTTTTGAAAATTTTCTCAGACTAGAAGCTGCAGTGATCGTTGCCTCATGTGCCTCCCTGTCATCAAGTGTCACTTCTCTGTGCTGAAAACACTTCTTTCACATATGTTTTTATTTTTCTAATTTCCCATTGCTTCATAGCAGGAGAGTAAGTCCAATTATAAATATTACAGGATGACTGGGATCAAGATTATCACTATAACTTTCTTTTAAATAACTTCAAATCAATAAGATGCAATTATTTGCTTTGAAGAAATGTATAAATCATTTCAACTTGACATCATCAGATCGCTCTAAAATATTATATGTTTAAAAAATAATAGTAGTTTCAAATTTTCAATTCTGGGAAAAAATGTAATCCATGTTAATTTCTCTTTATTTCAAGATCACACTAATAATTTAATCATGTCTATTAGTGGTACAAAATAATAAGCGATGCATGTAAAACTCTACCCTCATTTTCCCCCTTCTCTTATCTCCAAATACTCAAATATATTCATTATATTTTCTTGCGTATAAGTATACCCTCTAAATAAATAAAGTTACCATATCCAGATATGTTAGTATGCCTAATACATTTGCTTGCATATTTATATATCTTCAAAATGTATAAAATGTTACTTATAAATATTAAAAACCAGCTATTATTCCTTCTTATATTTACCTTTATAATCCCAAACTGATAATTATTTTACTTGAACATTCTAAAAATTAAATTTAACATCATTTTTCTTGTTTTGAGTTTGCATATGTTATTTTAAGAACTAAAAAATAGATAAATGACATAAACTATATTGGCAGTCATATTTCTGTTTACATTTGGATATTAATGCCAAAACATGAGGGTTGTTTCATATGACAAGCCAAGCAATTTGCTTTTGTCACACAAAAATTCAATGAAAGAGTCATTATACAAACTTTAATTATACAGAGACATTGTAGAGTTAAAAAATACACTGAGATTTTTAAACAGGAATGGATATCTTCAAAAGACATCTTTCATTTTACTTCAAAATTTGGATTGTGTGTTTAGGTACTTCAATATGTTTGTTTGACAAAATCGAAGATTCATTGAGTTTTATATTAGCCTCATTAAAAATTTACTAGCATGGCTCTCAAGATAATTTCATAATAATAGGTATTCTTTTTCTTCCAGTGAGAAATGATTTTTTCTTTCATGTATATCAATACATGATGAAACTTGCATCATTTAAAAACATTATATTTCCTTAGCTTTTTGACAGTATTTTTCTCAAGTACATTACATAATATCAGATATTGGTGATAGAGTAACATTAAAATAGTATAACATGAAATGTCTGTCTGGAATATGACACCATTTTTCTGTTCCAGTGCATGACTGTCATTGATAGAAATAGAATTACATGTTTCTAATGGCATGCAATATCACTGAACTCCATTGGGAAATAGAGGTGTTATCATAAACTGTAAATCATATAAAAGCCAAAATGTAGAGAAGGAAAAAGGAATTTGTACTAAGGTCTGAGAAATAAAATAATTTGTGACATTTATCGTTCAGATACAGACCTATATAGAACCTTCTTCGTTCCCATTTCTTTCCTCTACCTTAGTCCTGGTAATGTTACCCACTTCCTTTATGGCATGTAAGAGAATATATATACATATATACACTCATATATATACATATATAAGAGACTGTATACATATATTACATATGTGTGTGTATAAACAACCATTTAACTTCATGTTAATGCTCACAGCAAATCACAAATGATTAATGTGGAAAATAGTTATAGTAAGTTTAGACATAATAAATTGAAGAACAAATCATTTTGTAATTCAGAAAAGTGGGTAAATAAGTAACATTGCAAAAGGATGGCAGAGTAAATTTACTTAAAATTACATTTAGCATAAGTAATCTATAATATGAAAATGCTTGTAGAGTACACATGCTGCATTTATAAACACTAATACCTAAAATCACCTCATAGATTTAAAGTCAGGAATCTTAGAATTTATTTATATCACCATAGTTTTCCATAAAGGGGAACATTTTTATTTTCATATTATTTTCTATTCTACCGGCACATTATTTTGTTGCCTCTCTCTTCCAAACACAAATACATGCCAGTTTTCCCCAAATCTTGGGACCAGTTTAAACTTAAAACTGACCCTGATTGGACCCATTAGCTTATTTCAGATTTATTCATATTATTAAGTATAGAAGGGAAGTATCTTCACAGAAATGGAAGGTTTTATAAACAATAAAAACACCCTTCTACTATTTTAATATCCCTGCAAACTGATGCAGTTTCTCTAGCCTTACTTCTTCCCACCTCCTATTTATACAACTATTTGCCATCTCTCCAAAGTTGGATTCAAAGTATATAATGCACTTTTTTGTCAAAGGGCTTCCAAGTACTCCAATCATTTTCTGGTCTTTACCTCTTTATCACTACCATGTCCCTGAAGGTTCTGGTGTGACTAAAATCTGCATTTTAACACAAAGTTTCCAATATCATATGCTCACAATCTGTGAGCTAATATACATGAAAAATTTTCTCAGGGATATGGAAAGAATGTTGAGAGGAGGGACTATAGCTGTCTCATTTTACCAAAAGATCTTCAAGTCAGGATTGTGGATGAGAGTTCGTATCAGTTCAGTAGTTTGTAGCATGGAACTTGAAAGCTAACTTGCTGAGAATATCCAGTTAATGTATTGTACTAGTTTTTATTTTCGAGACTTTAAATCAACCATAAGAGAATGAAAAATCTATGTACTAACAGAACACTCTAATGTCCTATTTTTAGAGTAAATTTTAAGAAAGAGTCCTATAACTGACACTGAGTATTGTATGCTGAATGATTTCATTATACTCGTACCTGGCTAAGAGTTAATAGATATCTTCATAATTTTGAGCACAGTAAGCACTCACTCAACATCATATGTAGGTTCTGAGACTTTAAGTTAAATGACATGTAAGGAAGCCAGTTTTACAGCAGGTTAATTAATATAAGCAAGAGTTAATTTTGTATAGGATCTCATTAATGTTATAACAAAATGGCATTGAACGATAAAGCTTTATTTCAGGAATTGTATAAGCAAAGAACATCTGTAAAAGGATGCATTATTATACCTATGGAAATAATACAGCACAGTTGGTAAGAATATAGACTCAGGGTGAGACTGTCTATGAAGACTGACTTGTTCACTTCTTATCTGTGATATCTTGAACAAGTTTAAATATCACCCTCTTCTGTAAACTGGAGGCCCTAATGCTATCCATTTCACATAATTATTTAAACATGGAATGCTGTTAAGTGTTTGTAAAAGCACCTTGTCCATACGGAGCACATGCTGTTTGCAATTACAAGAGAGTGGGTTTTGTCTCATCATGTATTTTAATAATGTAACATAAAGCGAGGAGGCATTTTCTATCACCTTTGGCATGCCTATATCTGGCACATAGCCATGACCTGACATAACTAAAATTCTTGTTTTTAATGGCATATTCACATATTCATTTGCAAATGCAATGTATGGAGTTTTCATGTCACTGTTTTTCACTGAAAATTTTTACATGGAGTAGAAGAGCTTGAAGACACAGATTCCCAGCCTGATCACTGAGTTACTTAACAAGTCTATCTCATTTGCCATAAACCCACATGAATTGAAACTATGGCTACAAAATATCAAAACAGGATATTATGTACTGCTACGTGAAGCATCTACGCTAAATGTGCTATGATTCTGATTCATGAGAAAACTGTCAAGATAACAGTCTTGGCAGGTAAAAATAAAGTATGTCAAAAGCTTTATACCATGTCATTCGGAGAATAAACAGTTCATGGTGTATTAATTTTTGGTAATAGTAACATAAGTGTTTGTTGGTCAAACTGGCATTTAATGCCCATTGGTAGTGATAGATTAATGGCTCTGAAATATCACATCATCTGTGTGTTCATGGAAGAGGTAAAGAAGGTAACAGCTTTCATCTATTCTATACAATGCGTCTCATGGACAAATAGTCCTGAGCTCTTTATGCACTGCATTACATTTTATTTCCTTGATTTAATGATTTTTTTTTTTTAGAAAAACTGCTTTGTTTTATTTTTCCTGGTTATTATCAACAGCTGATAGCAAAACCATTTCCAAGTCATTACTACTTATAATTATTTCCCCTTTGGCTAAAATATGTTTGACAATTACTCATGAAATATTTATTAAAGGAGATCTGACCTGTGTATTAAATACATTAATGATATTTCTCCCTGGTTTTGGTAATGGAATTTTATTCTAAGTTTTATACCATTATTAGCTGTGATTCATATCATTATTGTATATACCATTAAGGATGGAGGGAACAAATACTATGAACTAACCAAAACAAGCTGTGAAATTAAAAGCACTTCTAAAATTTTAAGTTCCTGATATAATAAATATATGAAAACATATGAATTGCAAAATTAATACAATACTATCTTGTTCTTCAGGAATATAGTAAATAATCTTAGAATTGTTACTTTTAAAGGTTTTTTGTTTGTTTTTTTTCAGCTTTACTGAGATGTAACTAATATATGACATAGTCTAAGTTTAAAGTGTACAATGCATTGGCTTGATACACTTATGTATCGCACAATTATTACCACCATAGCTTTAGCTAACACCCTCATCTTGTCATATAATGACTTTTTGTGGTGAGAACATTTAAGATCTATTCTCTTAGCAACTTTCAAATATGTAACAGTATTAACTATAATAACCAGGTTGTACATTAGATTCCCAGAAATTACTCATATTATAACTGGAAGTTTATACCCTTTGACCAACATCTTCCCATTTCCCCTGAACCCCAGACTCAGGTACCAACCATTCTATACTTCATTTCAAGTTTATCTTTTCTGATTCCACATGTAAGGGACACCTTACAATATTTTTCTTTCACAATATGTCTCAGCATATTGTCCTCAAGTTCCATCCATGTTGTTGGAAATGGCACAACTTCTTTCTTTCTCTTGGCTAAATGATTTCCCACTGTAGATGTAGATGGATATAGATATATCAGGTATAGGTATAGATGTACATATGAAATACTCCCTATTTCCCTATTTTTTTCCATTTTTAAAGTATATAACCCTAAAAAATGAAAACTATTTTCTACATCCTTTTTCTGGATGAGACAACAGAGTCTAAAACAGATCAGATAACTTGCCCAATGATATTCAGTTATATTTTCCCAGGACAAAGGCAAATAAAAATATTTTCTTCAATTTTAAATGAAGTTTAGAACAGCATGTAATAGAAAGACATGATTTAAGCATCGTTGTTTGTTTCTTTTTTGCTTGTTTGTTGAATTTGTTCTTTAGGTTCCACATATAAGTGACATTCTGTGATGTTTGTCTTTCTCTCTAGCTAGAGCCAAGGGGTGTTGGGGAATATATAAAAATTGGTGTTAGGGTTAAGGCTACTAATTGGCAGTGATGAAATAGGCATGGGTATGTAAGGTAAAGCAAAGGGAATGTAATTAAAAACACTGTAATGACTATGGTGACATGTGGACTTGAATTATCAGCAGGACACTTGTAATCTATATGAATGTCTGCCTGCTGTGCCCTGCACCTGAAACTAATACAAAAATATGTGGAATGCAACATGTAATCAAAAAATAAAGTAAAATAAAGGATAACATTCCCACATGAACCACTAGTCCATCTCATCAGTATCCTATAACAACATGTACTCAAGTTGGGGTTTACAAACACAGAGGCAAATATATGTAAGGAAGATAATGATTCTTAGTGACGCTATATGAACTGACTTTAAGGCCATAGTTGCATATCTTGGAGGCAATAATTTTAATGAATGGGTCTATATATGGTAGGACTGATCATAATGAATCATAATGAATGAACATATTAGGAATAAATAACTCCAACTTCAAAAGGGTAGTTAATTCCTGCCAGAATTGAATCAGATATTATTAGTAGTATTCCCATTTTAGAGATTAAAAAAATTAAGATACAGGAGTGGGCAATAAGATGGTCAAGGTTACCTAAATATGTTGAGCTGAAATCTGAACTATGACTCTCAGGTTTCAGTGTCTGTGTGTTTAGCCACTACATCCTATCTGCATGGCTATTTTCTCCAAAAAGAAAAAAAAATGTTTTGGATTTTCCTGATTCCCTGATTTCTCTGCCATAAGGTTAATAAATAGGATAGTTAAATATAAGTAGCAACACCATAAAAGTCCTGGAGGAGAGCATAAGCAGGAAAATCTCAGATATTCCACGTAGCGATATTTTCAGGGACGGGGGTGAGGGATAACTGGGGAAACGGGAAGGGTAATCAAGGAACATGTGTGGGGAACTCATGGTCAAAGCCAAAGTGGGGTGGGATGGAAGGTGGAGGTGAGGGTGGGAGGGGCAGGGGGAAAGGTCGGGGGGAAAATGGAAAAACTGTACTTGAACAATAATTTTTAAAAAAGAGAAGAGTATTCATAAATTGTTTTTGAAAAGCAGCTTTAGATCCCCTCAAAAATATGTTTTTTAAGGATGACTTTTTGAAGTTTTTCTATTTTTAATGCATTTTACTGGTCAAAGCAGCAGGGACATGAAATTGCCATTAGTTCCAGCTGTTAAAGAAAAGAAGCAATAAACTTCCAACTTCATTAATCACATCTCAACCTCCAATCTAAAAATAGGGGTTCTCAGAAGGCAATCATCAGTTTAATAGTTTGAGAATTTCAATTTATTTTAATATCTAGCAACAGAGAATGTTAGAAGCAAATTTGTTAGAGACAAATATGTCAATTAATATAAAGTGACCATCAGTTACTAATTTTTGTATAGAATGGAGTCCACATTCAAATCAAACCAAATTCAAATTGGCACTCTGCCTGCTACTGTCACTGAAAGATTATGTGAAATGGATTTATGATATACATAGAGAAATGCATTTTGACAAATTTTGTTTGTGGTTTTTTTACTAAGTCTTAAAAATTCATTTAAACCTTTATTCAATTGCGTAACAAATGAAAATATCAGATGGCTCAGCTTCTCTAAGATATTTACCCTGGATTTAAGCAAAGCACTAGATTCCTAAACAGGCAGAATGTGTATACTGATCCCTAATTCTTAGGGAAGGAAGGCGCAATTTGGAAATCTGAATAACACCCTTTAATAATTTCAAGTTCCTACAGCTGACCCTATAGTTCGAAAGTCTCTCAGACTTTCGAGACTCATAGGGAAAAATATTTATTTTATTTTATTTTTTTCATTGTTGTTCAAGTAGAGTTGTCTCTACTTTTCCCCCTACAATGACCCCCTCCTCACCCATCCCTGCCCCCCACCCTCAGTCCTACTCCCCTTTGGTTTTGTTCATATATCTTTTATACATGTTCTTTGATGACCAACCCCTCTTCTTCTTTCCCATTTTATCCCCCGCCCCTCTGGTTACTGTCAGTTTGCTCTTTATTTCCATGTCCCTGCTTATACTGTGCTTGCCTGTTTGTTCTGTTTACTAGGTTCCCCTTATAGGTCAGATCGGACGGTGTTTGTCTTTCACCACCTGGTTTATTTCACTTAGCATAATGCTCTCCAGTTCTATCCATGTTGTAACAAAGGGTAGGGGCTCCTTCATTCTTTCTGCTGCATAGTATTCCATTGTGTCAATGTGCCAGTTTTTTGATCCACTCATTTACTGATGGGCACTTAGGTTGTTTCCAGTACTTGGCTATTGCAAACTGTGCTTCTATGAACATTTGGGTGCATAGGTTTCAGGGTTCTTAGGGTATAATCCCAGCAGTGGAATTGCTGGGTCAAAAGGCAGTTCCATTTTTAGTTTTTTGGTGAAATTCCATACTGTTTTCCACAGTGGCTGCACCAGCCTGCATTCCCACGCACAGTGCACTAGGGTTCCCTTTTCTCCACATCCTCACCAGCACTTGTTGTTTGTCGACTTGTTTATGATGGTCATTCTGACTGGTGTGAAGTAGTATCTCATTGCGGTTTTAATTTGCATCTCTCTGGTGGCTGGTGATGCTGAGCATCCTTTCATGTGTCTCTGGGCTCTGTGTATGTCCTCCTCAGAGAAGTCTCTGTTCAGGTCTCTTGATCATTTTTTAATTGGCAAATTGTTGTTTGTCTTCCTGGAGTGGAGTCATGGGAGTTCTTTATATATTTTGGAGATCAAACCCTTGTCTGAGGTATCATTTGCGAATATATTTTCTCATATGTTTGGTTCCCTTTTCATTTTGCTGATGTTTTCTTTAGCCGTGCAGAAGCTTCTTATTTTGATGATGTCCCTTTGTTTATTCTTTCCTTTGTGTCCCTAGTTCTAGGGCGCATATCACTGAAAATATCGCTACGTGGAATATCTGAGATTTTCCTGCTTATGCTCTCCTCCAGGACTTTTATGGTGTTGTGACTTATATGAGTCTTTTATCATCTTGAGTTGATTTTTGTGTATGGTGTAAATTGGTGGTCAAGTTTCATTTTTTTGCATGTAGCTGTCCAGATATCCCAACACCATTTGTTGAAGAGGCTATCTTTACTCCATTTTATACCTTTGCCTCCTTTATGAAATATTAATTGACCATAGGGACATGGGTTTATTTCTGGGCTCTCTATTCTGTTCCATTGGTCTAT
Source organism: Mormoops blainvillei (assembly GCA_004026545.1). NCBI lineage: Eukaryota > Metazoa > Chordata > Mammalia > Chiroptera > Mormoopidae > Mormoops > Mormoops blainvillei. The sequence continues at coordinate 294,109 of PVJD01000815.1, forward strand.
GTGCCTGTTCTTATGTTGGTCTAATCTATTTAATTTGTGGAAGGGCAAATTATTTCATGTAGACTTATAGTTTTTTTTCTCTTGTTCACTAATTGTATTAGTTTTAGTGCATAGAAGAGTACTACAGCTTATATATTTCACACTGTTCTTTCCACATTAAGACTTTGTCCTCACAACTACTGTTATAATAATTCAAAACATCTCTCCTTCAACGCTATTTTTGTTCATCATTATTTTTTTCTTAATTTTTGTTGAATTACAATTTATGTTCAATATCTTTTTGTATGTGAGGTGTACAGCATAGTGTTTAGACAATCGTATACTTTACAAAAGTTTCCTACTGATATTTCTAGTACCCAACTGGTACCATACATAGTACTCACAATATTATTGACTTTAATTCCCTGTACTGTACTATATATGTCCATGACTATTTTGTAATTACTGATCTGTACTTCTCAATCTCTTCACCTTTTTCACCCAGTTCCCCCAAATCCTTCCCCCTGACAACCTTCAGTCTGATTTTGTATCCATGCACCTATTTTTGTTTTGTTTGTTCATTTATATTGTTCTTTAAATTCCACATATAAATGAAATCACATGGTATTTGTCTTTCTCTGACTGACTTATTTCACTTAGCCCCATAATTATCAAATTTTAATCAATTGTTTTATCATCGTTTTTCTGTGGTTTTTTTTCCATCATAACATATCATGTTTTTGAGGAATATTTAGTGTCATGTCATATTCTAAGACACTCTTTAGGATCTAGCATTGATTATTATTCAAGTCCATTTTTATTGGAATGACAGTGAGGACCTCAGAATTTCTATGTAATAGATACCCCGGACAAATAATCTGAATAAACACAATATGGTATGGAGACAATGGGTGACTTGCCTTGAAGCTTTCTATGTATATGCAACTAGTACACCATAATTTGCTAGTGTTCATTTGAGTAGCTTGGGTGTACTAAAGACAACTTATATGAATACTCCCAGGTGTCCCTTGTCTCTTTAATGCATATTAATTATTGCATCTTCTACCTTCACAATATCCAATGCATAAACTGTGCTTGAGGGTTCACTGTAGCTTATTAATACCCTTAAATTTAAAGAACATTTTGCTGAAGGTTTACATTAGTCTAACTTGAGATAAAGCATCAATGATTAAAATATATTATCAGTAATTGTCCTTTTATAAAACAATTTTATTTTAACAAAAATCTTTAGAACATTTTCAGAAAGTACTGCCTAGTTCATAAATTATAGTCACTGAACTAAGGCTATAGAAAAAGAAAACTATTAGTAATTAGTAATGTTAAACTATTATTATAGTTTAACAACTGCAATAATAACAACTTCTAGTTATGCATTACTCTGTGCTAAGCATTTACTTGTGTAATCCAGTATTCCTGCACCATTTCCCTATCACAGAATAATACTTCTAAAAACATGACCCCAGTACAAATTTACAATATATTAAAAATAGCTTTCAATAAAGATTTAATTATGCTCTTACATAAAACATAAAAAAATTGCTGTTAAAGCCAAAAAGATGTATTGCATCTCTATTGCAATGTTCTAATTATTAAAGATTTTTTATAAAACATGGCTCCTGTTTATCATTTCAGCTTGAGATTTTGAGATTGCATCTTAAAAAGCTTTTGTTTAAATTTTACATTTATATAACTTGGTCTATCAGTTTAATAATATTAGACCTTATTATATTGACAGCGTAATTATAAGACTATTGTTTTATCGTGGCATGAGTATTTTTCGTGAAATACTCAGGCTAGTTGAGAAGTCTGTAATATTGACTTTTTTTTTAATGATGGCATAGTAACACCTTATCACTGTTGTTTTTTAAGCTTGCATATAACACACGGAAGTAGATGAGAGTTTTGTTTTGTTTTGTTTTATGCTGGAGAGGGACTTGGTAAGTGAAACATCTATAAAAACTGGGCAAGGGAAAGTAAGAGAAATGTGAAGCTCTTTGAGAAATCAACCATTGATCGTCTATAGGAGTCCAGCTCCGCTGTTGACTTTCAAAGCTTAGAATAGGTCAGGAGGACAGCAGGCCTTGCAATTAAGGTTGTGAAAGTGCAGCCTGAAATTTTTAAGATATACATCCTGCTGACAGGTACACTTTCAATGGTAGGACTATGGCTCTGAATTCAAAGAGCATTTGCTTTAACATTTAATGGTGGTTCAGTTTAACAAATATTTATTGAAACTCTGCTATGCATAGAATATTAAAGGAAAGAATAAAACAAAGAATGATTTCAGACAATTGATTTTCTTTGTAGTAGGAATATAAACATGAAATAATAAATAAGTTCATTTTAAGGAAAAGTAGGGGAAAGACAAGAAAAAATGTAAATAAATACCACTGGGAAAAGAGTAAACATTTTCAGAAACTATGCTTTTTTAGTTCACATCTTCCAGTTAAAAAAATCAATTGGTTAAAATTACAGATATTTATCTGCTCCCATTTTGTGTTGAGCAGAGGAAGAAATGTGTAAGAAAAATAAGGGAAATCTAGGTAGCTGTGCACAGCATTTGTTTTTCTGTAAAGACTCAAGGTGTCATATAAGAAGCAAGTGAGGTAGACCCAGTACTCACAGGAATGACAGCCCCAAGCTTCAATAAAAAATTTAGCTGAGAAGTTCTGCATAATAAATGCCATATTGGATTGAGTCACAGTTCCGCCAGGCCCAATAACCAATCTTCGTAGTAATTTCATATATTAGTCAGAATAATAGCTCCCTAAATATGTGCTAATTCTTGGAACTTATGAATATGTTACATAACATGGCAAGAGGGCATTAAGGTTGCTAATGAACATTGTCTTGCAATTTGAATTCTGACAACTTAATGAGGTTTCAGTGGTAATAGCTCATAAAATGTGAAAAAGATGTGTCACTAATGTGAAATTTAGGGTTTTAGAAGATTGGAGGTAGAAAAATATCATGGTTACTATTCTATGGATGCGTCATTCATAATAGGCTCTAAAAGGCTGCAGCACTGGGTTCAAGGTAGGGAGACTAGTTATGAAACCATCACAACTGTCAAAGAATTAGTGGGAGACTAGCTAGGGACAGCCTATTCCTGCATATATGTATTAAACTTTATTTATTGGGCAAGTAACAATATGCCATCTAATTAATATAGTCCTGAATGCTTTTATGTTAATTATAGTCTACTACATTTACATAGTTTTCACTTATCACCCAAAATGCCACAATGCTCAGTTTCTTTAGGACCTGCAGCTCCAACTCTACTCTTTAATGTCCATAAAAAGATAATACAGTAAGTGGAGCCCCACATTAGGCATTCTAGGGAATTGCATTTTGAATTCAGTGGAAGTAGATGCTAATAATGGGAATTTTTTGAGAACACTCTTAAGGGCAACACTGGAAAAGAGAAAGGAAAGGAGAAGGCTTGGTCAAGAGAAGTTGAATTGTAATACACTCTCAAAGGCAGCTTCCTTCATTCTATGGGAACTCCGGAGTTGGAATGGGTTTCACAGTTGTTTCACTTTGTGGTAAGGCGGTTTGTTTTTTTAACCCACACATTGATCAGTTTTTAGAAGAAGATTGCCGTGGAAGGAAACATGGCCGAGCAAGACCTATTTCTTTAGCAAAAGTAATCTCCAAAAAGGGTAGGAACTTAAGGGCCACCTTCTGGCAGTACTACCAGTACTGGGGGAATTAATACCCTAATTCACTAGAGAACTCTGGTAGGACATCACAGTATCCATCCCCCTGGGGTAAGACTGATACACAATGGCACCAAATCATGACATTATTTAAATAACCAAACTTTCTGGGTCTGTAAATTAAGAAATCCACATATCCCAATATCTAAATACCCCTTTTTCTCTCATATTTTTTATATTTTTTCCTTGATTCTTGAATTTCGTTAAAGAAAATATTATCAAGATTGGAAACTCTACACCTATCCACTGTGTTCAAACATTATTTTTTAATTCCACTTTAATAATATTGTCAATAGACTTAAACACATTTGTTTTTACTTTCCTCTGTTTACTAAAATCACATTTCTATAACCACAGTTTAAGCTGATAACCAACTAATGATTATTGAATGAAGCAAATTGTTTAATGCAGATTCCCCACAACTAATTTCAAATATATCACAGTACATTTTAAAACTATTATTTAGGGTAAAGTTTTCATATTTCTCAAAAATAAACTGATATTACATAAATGCAGTTGATACCATATCTTGTTGTTTGATCTAGAGAAAATACATGTTTTCCAAAGTGGTATATGAATGCTCCTCAATGAGCCCAGGAATATTAGATTATCTCTTGGAGTTTCCTTTTTTTGCTGTTTCCTTTTCTTGCTCCTTTAGTCATGTTTTACTGAAAGTAAATTTATTGGATTTTAATTATGTGAAGCTTCAGTTCAACCAGTGATACGTAGTCATTTTATTTGCTTTCAGCTTTAACCTCCACCGTGACAGAACAATAAATACAGCATTATCTTTAGTGCCAGTACTGAATCGGAGTAACTGTCATCAAGAGTAATAGTGATTCTTTATTGTAAAAGAGATGACCTACACATAAGTGAATGTGTCATATCTTAATATTTGGTGAATACAATGCTAGGGTATTTCTATACTGAAGGCTACTCATCAACTAGGATACCAATAATGTTCTTAATCATTAGTTGATTAGTTCATTTAGTGAATACATATTGAATCCTTCCCCTCATGGGAGATGGTGATAATGTAAAAAAGATGATACTGACTTAGACAAGACTGGTGCTAGAAGGTAAAGATTGTGGATTAGATTTTGGGTGTGAGAAAAAGAGCATTAAGAATAATACCAAGATTTTTTTTATTGTTGTTCAATTACAGTTATCTCCATTTTCCCCCCAACCCTCTCCCTTGCCCTACTCACCATCCTCTTCCCACATCCAATCCTTCCCCTGCACTTTGTCTTTGTCCTTGGGCTCTTTATACATGATCCTTGACTTGACCCTTCCCCTTCTTTCCCCAGCTTTCCCCCTCTGCTTCCTCTCTGGTTACTCTCAGTTTGTTTTTTATTTCCATGTCTCTGGTTCTATTTTGCTCACTTGTTTGTTTTGCTGATTAGTTTCCCCTTATAGCTGAGATCAGGTGGTATTTGTCTTTTACAGTCTGGCTTATTTCACTTATCAAAATACACTCTAGTTCCATCCATGCTGTTGTGAAAGATAGGAGCTCCTTCTTTCTTTCTACTGTGTGGTATTCCATTGTGTAAATGTACCATAGTTTTTTTTTTTTTTAATATTTACTTATTTATTTTTTTATTATTGTTGCTCAAGTACAGTTGTCTCCATTTTCCCACCACCATTTTCCCCTGCCCGACCCACTCCCACCTCCCACCCTCAATTCTCTCCTCCTTTGGCTTTGTCCATGGGTTCTTTATACATGTCCCTTGACAACCCTTCCCCTTTCTCTTCAGGTCGTATAAATCTTTCACCTTGTATCACAGTTTTTTGATATACTCATTTACTGATAGGCACTTAGGCTGTTTTTAGCACTGGGCTTTTGTAAATAGCGCTGCTATGAACAATGGTGCAATGGTTCTTTTGAATTGGGATTCTTAGGGTATAGTCCCAGCAGTGCAATGGCCAGTCAAAAGGCAGATTCATTTTTAATTTTTTGAGGAAATTCCATACTGTTTTCCACAGTGGCTACACCATTCTGCATTCCCAGCAATGGTGTACTAGGTTTCCCTTTTCTCCACAACGTCACCAGCACTTGTTTGTGGATTTGCTTATGATGGCCATTTGACTGGTATGAAGTGGTAACACCAAGATTTTTGACCTATGCTGCTAAAAGATTTTAACTGTCACTATCAAAGATGGGGAAAGTTGTGAAATAGGTAGGCTTGGGGGACATATCAGAAATTTAACTTTAGACAAATTGATATAAAATAGTGTTTTTGTCATTAGCACATCACATAATACAGGCTAATTAATTATAGGTATAGAAAATAAATATGCAAATTTATCTTTTTATGACACCCTTTTATGGTATATTTAGTAGTGGTTATTCAAATACATTAAACTTGAATTTTTTTTAAAAATGAGTGAACAAAGAAAGTGCTGTTTTAACATGGACAAAAATATATTATTTATAATGCCGAGCATATGTAAATTGGAAAACACTTCCAAAATATGAAATTCTAATATTAAAAACATTAAAATATACCACTACCTTAAATATAATATAGTTCAATTTTTTTCCAGATTTCTTCAACCAGTTTTACTTTTTATGCAAAATATACCCTAACTCTTCTGTTAGAATTTTAAAAGCAAAGTAGTAGAAAAGGTTAAACTAACTTTGGATACCAAGGAAACTGTTTACTTTTCTGAAGTTGTCATAGCCTCACACCTGTATTTTAGAATGTAGTTTACATTTTTAATGTAATTTTTATTTCTTTGTTTACTGATAACACAGACATTTGGGAAGATACCTATTTGCTTCTCTGATATTTCAGGATTTGTATAATGTTCTTTAGCTCTATACTGTTTTTCCATGTTTATCTTCATTTCCTCTCCATATCTCACCATTTTTAGCCCAGTAAGCTATTATGCTTTTATTTAACTTTTTATTACTTAATTTTTCATATTATACATTTGTATACCTTCCCTTTAAGGGAAAGTGTTTACAACAGGGCTAATATATGAAGCCATTTTTGAATTGGCAAAAACTGACATGGTGCAAGAATCACAACTTGCAGATTTACATTATTTCCTTGTAGATGGTGGTCCCGTCCAAAACATCCGTGGAGACATTTGGCCCTTGCCAAAAGGTCCTTGATATTTAGTTCTATCCAAAATGTCCACAGAGACATTTGGTCCACTGTTAATATAAATCCCACTCTTCTGCAAGATCTGAATCCCAGCTGATCTATTTATCTCATGTGTCATTCACTAGCTCGGTTACTGAGGAACGAAGAGTGGTTATTGCCAATAGAACCACCACACAAATATTGGACCAATAAAACATAGCAGTATTTGTATGTGTTAACCCCACAAACCAAAATGATAAATAAATGTTATGGGTTACTTGAATCCATGATGTTTTCCAAGGGTGGATGTTTTGATAAGACCAAATATCAAGAACATTTTGGCTTGGACAAAATATGTTTATGAATGTTTTTGATAGGATCACATATCAAGAACCTTTTGGTATAGATCAAATATCTCCATGGGTGTTTTGTATAGGGTCGAATGCCCCCACTAATATATAATTTAAACTATAATAATTCATTATAAAACATTAGGGAATCCATTATAATTTCCATACCAATAAGATTTTAATTATATTAGTTATTCATTTTCCAGGCTAAATTTTTTTGAAGATTTTATTTATTTTACTTTTAGACAGAGGGAAAGGGGAGGAGAGAAGGAAACATCGATGTGTGGTTGCCTCTAGCACACCGCCTACTGGGGACCTGGCCTGCAACCCGGGCATGTGCCCTGACTGGGAAATCAAACTAGTGATTCTTTGGTTCGCAGGCTGACACTCAATCCACTGAGCTATACCAGCTAGGGCTAATTTTTTTTTGAAATACATAAAATAGTAAGAAATTGAAGTAATCTAATGGCAATAGGAAGCAGACATAGTTGAGTAGGTTTATTATCTGCTGTGCCAGGTTTCTTGATTACCTATGAATAGCGTATGTTGGTATATTGTTGGAGTGTACCGCACAAGAGAAAAGCTCTCCTGTGCAAAGATGTGGTAGACAAATACTCATGAAAATGTGACAGGCCATAGAGAAGCTTGTGATGGAGGCCGCTTGCAAGTATTTTACAAGCATTAAATAATACCTACAATATGACCATAGAGAATTTCCTCATCTGACTAACATGATCTATGCATGCTGAAAAGTCTTAGAAACATATGGCAAGTAATGTTTCAGCAGGTAAGTGACTGTTAATCATTAGCTGTACATGTGTAGTGTAGTTAGCAGGAAAGATGCCATAAAGTGCCAAACAACTGAACTAGAGCATTTCTTTATTTTGACCTGGCTGTGGGCAATAGGTTGCTTTGCTATGAAATCAAGAACCAAGTATACAGTCTGTCGGTTTGGAAGCATCAATTTCATAAGTAAACGCAATAATTTGTTCAAGTCCTTCTGCACGTTCTTTATGTTTTCTTAAATCAATCAATCAATCACCTTATCACTTAGAGAGAAATTTGATTAAGTGGATATTCATTAATAGTAATATCCATGCTTAAAAGTATGAACACATTTTTTTTTTCTCATTCAGGCTATAATGGGCACTAATGAGTAAAGACGTTAGGAGTCAGGGCACTTTCCATTTCAAAAAATTAGTATTAAAATTGAAGTGACATATTGTTTCTGTTTCCTTAAATAAATCAACTCCTGTTTTAAAAAACACAAAAATTTCAACACAGCTATTTGATATTAACTTTAAAATTAATAGCCTACAATGTCACATAAAATTAAACAGGAATAACATAATCTTTCTTAATGCTAAGAAATTAAATCCTGTCCCACTCAACTCTCAGAAATGAATTTATAAACTGTATTATTTACTAGTGTAATTTAAAAGTACATTTAGGAGCTTTAGAATGTAAGGTAATTAGGCCATCAAATGATTGTATCTCCTCTTTAATTTTCAATGACTCAAAATTCTTCTAATAAGTTGGTGTCATGTAATATTTAATTGCAAATCTATTTATGGTACTCCCTGCTAACTTTCTGAAACTCCATACTGAGGAAAAACCTATTAATATATGTTCAAAATAGTTCTCATGATGACCTCACTCTATGGTTTGCAAATTAATTTGCCCAAATTCCAAGCAGCAAATGCTTCACATGTATAACACTGTTTCACACCTCCATTTGACTATCTTCAGAACCCATGGAAACCACTATTCAAAATGGGTTATTAGTGTTCTTCCTACAGACTCATAAATGGCTCAGACTCATAGAGGGCTCATGTTATGCCAAATGTTCTCTAAGGGCTTTAGATACATAAATTCATTTAATTTTCACAACAACCCTATGTGGTAAGTAATATTATTCCATTGATATAGAACTGAGGCACAGAGAGGTGTGACAAAAGTCATTATTTTTAGAAAAGTGGTAAATCTGGGTCAAATTCAGAAAGCCCTGGGTCAGGATCTCTTGCTTAACCTCTGCGCTACAGAGGACTTTGTGTATACCGCAATCATTCCATTAGCCATACTGCATTACATTATTTGTTCATTGTCTTTCTCCTCTGTTGGTTTCTTGAGGGCAGTTTACTCACCTTTGTGCAAATAAGTGCCTGTCATAGTAGTTAGTATCTAATCAGTGCAATATAATAGTTTTCTGAGCTGAATCAAAAATTAAAATATTAATTATTTCTTGTCTTTTGTGAAATTCCTGACATATATACTCAATTTTTTGAAGGGTTAAAGGAAGAGATTAAAGGTTAAGAAGAAAGAGGGAAGGAGGGAAGAAAGACTAATTCTAGTGCACTTGGAAAATGTAATTAAAACCATAATCTTCTTATAACCCAGAAATCCTCTCCACAAAGATAAAGAAGCCACATTTGTTATTGAATAAGCATTAAACCAGAATGTGATGCCCGTCAAAAGCAATCCACTAAAAGATTATAAAGACAGAAATCTCATCATTTTATATATCCAAACAGCTATAATCCACACACATACATTTTCAAGACCAGCAACTAGTTCTTGAGTAAGAAGACTTGATAGCACAATTTGTCACACATAGTATATTCTAATATTCTAACTTCACTTGGCAATTGGATTATGTTAGCTAATTGTCTTTATTCAGAGGAAAAACACACTTATCATATCTTACCACAGAAAGCAGTTTTGCAACTTGGAGCAGGGCACCCACCAAAGTTAGGCTCCTACCCTCCCACAGAAACAGTGATAGGGGCACTATCTCCCTTGATATTTGCATTTCAGTGATGACACCAAGGATGTCGAGAAAGACATTCTACCTAGGTCATAAAGGTGATAAAATGCCATTCTAGTCATCAACAGTTTTCATGTCTATTTCAAACACAGGGGAATTGATTAACATAAAGTAAATACTCAAAGAAGTAGGGAAAGGAATCTCTTTACTTATTTTCAACAGGGAGAATTAAACCCCTTGTTTTTTATTTATTTTAATTTGTATTTGCCCTTACAAGTAGAATGACTAAAAAACAAGGCAGGTTGAATGTGGGTTATTAGAAGGAACATTGAAATGTTCTAAGGCCGGATTTGTTACTCAAAAGATTTCTCCTTGCAAGAAGCGTTTAATCTCTGCGGGATTCTGCTTTTCATCTGTAAAGTGGCTGAGTTGCACTGAGTATTGTCTAAGGTCACTTTTGGATTTGTTGCTCTACTTCAAAATAATGAAAAAAATTGAGGGTTCAATGAGGATGACAGGTGTTATTTTTTACATCTACACTTGTTTGAACTTTAATTATTCTGATCTAAGATACAATGAGTGACTGTCACTGAACACCTATAAACTTGTAAATCAGAAGGCAATTAGAATGACTTGTTATCTCTTATATCCCTAACACATATATTTTAAAGTTTTGTGAACCCGAGTAAGGGTTCGTTGAAAGAAAGGACAACTCACTTTCATATTACAGAATACTTTAACAATGAATAGTGGACAAGAAAGAAAGCTTCTTCTTATTACTTCATTTTTGTTTGGTTGGTTTTTATCTGTAACCCTAAAGACTAGACTTGTGACCTTGCATTGACTGCCATTCTCACAGTCAGGAGAACTTACAAATATTACTTTCTTGGCCTATGGACATGCTTAAAGTGTTATGATATTTTTCTTCTGTTCTTCAATAAAGAAAATTCTGTAGGAATAATGGATACTAAAAACAATAAAATATTTTTTTAATGTGCGAGCAGTCTTCCTACATTATATATTTTGTAAATAAAATCCAGGTAGCTCACATAAGTAAAAATCATTAATATTTCTGCTAAATAAATATTTGTAGGCAAAAAGGAAAAAACACTGCTGTCCACAAGATAAATATCTCTGAGGAAAGAAAAAATTGTTTAATTTATTGCCTGTGTCTTCTAGTGTTTGAGAGGCTTTTCCTCTGAGACTAATTCCCAAACCTGTAGAAAAGATCTTAAAGAAATATACCCCCGGGAGCAAGTATGTTGTGCCAGTTTTCTGTGTCACTGTGTGTAGGTATTTTGGTGCTCCAGATTCCATCCAGAAACTTCATAGCAGAGGCACCTCCTACATCTATTTAGAACATGATGAAAGCTCAGAATAAATTTTTAAAATATCTCATCCCACTCATTTCCTTAGAGGAATAAATGAGAAATTATATTAATGATTGAAAAATATAATATTTATTGAAAATGTTATTTTAAACCCTTTGGAAAGTCTTTAAAACTTTCCAAAGTAATGACCACAATGTTTTTTATTGAATTTTTAGTGTATAATGATGAAAATTTTTCACTTTGCTTCCCATTTAGCACAACTAAGGTGCATGAGCGATACTGAATAAAGTTATAGCATGCCATATTTTTCTTTATGGTATGGTTTTATTACATTAATTGCTATTTTCATCTGCTTTTTAAATTATTTTAAATTATTATTTTTATTTTTTCACTTCAACTCTATGGGTTTCCCACAGGCTATAGAGTAGGTTTCTATTCTAGGGACACTGTTCCAGCAGATAACAGCCTGTATGACTAACACCTCCAACTTTGATGCCTCTGTCAACTGTCATGTTTTCAATATAGCTTAATAACAAATTTATTATAATTACAAATCCCTCTTCCACTGTAAGGTAAGAATCATTATTTTATTGGAATACACACACATACACACAGGGTGCGGCACAAATAACGACCCTTTCTTATTACAAAATCTTTTATTACAAAATCATATGTATGTAATTCTGTAACATAACAATATCACACTCCAGGGCACCATGACATTTTAGGTGAGATGTTCAAACTAAAACTATAAATTATTACATCCATATTATTACACTACCAACCACACTCAAGTAGACCTTATTTTTGTCAGACTACATAAAAGGCCTTTTAAACCATTTTAAGGGTACTATAGAGTGGCATTAATTACATTAATAATATTGTGAACCTATTACTACTGCTTCTAAAACTTTTCATCAGCCAAAACATGAACTCTGTAACCACTGAACAATAGCTCTCCATTCCCTTCTGGTAATTCTAACTCAGTGAATGGGTTTGCTTATTTTAGATATTTATACAAAAAGAATTACATATTTGTCCTTTAGTGTCTGGCTTATTTTACTCAGCATGTTTTAGGTTCAGTCATGTTGTAACATGTGTCAAAATATCTCTTCTAGGGCTGAGTAATATTCTCTTGTATGAAATTTTTGTTTATCTATTCATCTGATGGACATCTGGGCTGTTGTAGGTGTTTACACCTACAGGCTATTTTGAATAAAGCTGAAGTAAACATTGGCATACAAGTCCCTGAGTCACTGTTTTTAATTATTTTGGATTTATACCTAGGAATGGAATTGTTGGATCACACACAAGTTTTGCTTAGAGAAACTGCCATAATGTTTTCCTCAGTGAATGCACTGTTTTACATTTTTACCAGCAATTTACAAGGGTTTCTACATACTATCCAGTATTTGTCATTTTCTATTTGTTTGTTTGTTTTTTAATTAGTGTCATTGTAGTGGATATGAGGTGGTATCTAATTGTGGTTTTGATTTGCATTTCCCTAGAAACTAATGATGTCGAACACCTTTTCATTCGCTTATTGTCCATTTGTATATATTATTTAGATAAATGCCTATTCAAGTTCTTAACCCATTTTATAAACTACATTGTGTTTTTGTTGTTTAATTGTAGAAGCTCTTTTCAAATACTAATATAAAACACACCAACTTTGTTTTTCTTTCTCAGGACCACTGCTGCTAGGCAGAACCATTTGTGTTTCCATATAAGTTTTTAAAATATTTGTTCTACTTCTGTGAAATACTTCTTTGGAATCTTGATAGAAATTGTTCTGAATTCTTAGATTGCTTTGGGTAACATAAGCATTTTAATGATGTTAATCCTTCCTGTCCACGAACATGGTATATGCTTCTACTTATTTGTATATTCTCCAGTTTCTCTCTTCACTGTCTTATAATTTTCCAAGTACACCTATTTTTCATCCTTGGTTAGATTTATTCCTAGATATTTTATTTTTCTGAAGGAATCGTGAATGGGATTTTTTTCCTGAATTTTCCTTTCTGATAGTTCAGATTATATAAAAATGCAAATGATTACCGGATATTAATTTTGTATCCTGCTATTGTACTTTACTGAATTCATTTATAAATTCCAGTAGTTTCTTGATGGAATCTTTAGGATTCTCCACATATAGTATCATGTCATCTGTGAATAAGGTTAGTTTTACTTCTTTCTTTCCAACTTAGATGCCTGTGAGGATGTGGAAAATGGGGAACCTTTTTGTAGTGTTGGTGGGAGTACAGATTGGTGTAACCACTGTGGAAAGCAATATAGAGGCACCTCAAAAATTAAAAATGGGTGCTAACTGGTGTGGCTCAGTGGATTGAGAGCCAGACTGTGAACCAAAGGGTTGCTGGTTCGATTCCCAGTCAGGGCACATGCCTGGGTTGCAGGCCAGGTCCCCAGTGGGTGGCATATGAAAGGTAACCACACATTCATGTTTCTCTCCCTCTCTTCCTCCCTTTCTCTCTCCCTAAAAATAAATAAATACAATCTTTTTAAAAAATTAAAAATAGATCTGCATTTTGACCCAGCTATCCCACTTTTGGGAATTATACCTGAAGAAAACTAAAACACTGATTTGAAAGAACACAAGTACCTCTATGTTCATTGCAGTGTTATTTACAATTGCCAAGGGATAGAAGTAGCCCAAGTATCAGTAGGTGAGTAGATAAAACAACAATGGAACATTTACACAATGGAATACCTTTCAGCCATAAAAAATAATAAAATTTTACCCTTTCTGACAACATGGCTGAACCTGGAAAACATTATGCTAAGAGCAATAAGCCAGTCAGAGAAAGGCAAATACCATATGTTTTCACATATGTGAAATCTAATGAACAAATTGAACTAACAAGCAAAAAAGAGACAGGCACAATAGATAGCAGTGTGACTGCTATTAGGGAAGTTTAGAGGGTGGATGGACTGAGAAAAAAAGAAAAAAGGACTCATGAACCTGGACAAACTTTGGTGATTGTGGTGGGGAGGGGAGTGTAAGAGGGATAAATGATAGTAGAAAAAATTACAATAAAATAGAAAAAAATATTTCTAAGTTCAATGTAAACCCTTATCACATATATGACTTGCAAGTATTTCCCTCCATTTTGTAAGTTGTTTCACTTTCTTGATAATTTTCTTTGATTCTGTTTTTTACTCATAATTAAAAAAAAACAAAACTGTGTACACACACACACACACATATACATTGTTGGCATTTTTGAGGAATCGTGTTGAATCTATAGATCTTAACCTATCTTCTTAACCATCAACATATATAGGGATGAGCAAAAGTAGGTTTACGGTTGTAATGCAAAAAATAATACAATAATAAATAAATAATAATACAAGAATAAACTGTGTTTTATGTACTCACAACTGTATACCTACTTTTACCCAGCCCTGTATATCTGAGTGTTTGTATACATATACACATGCATATATATAATTGTGCATTGTGTGTAGGTGTGTGTTGTGTAAATCAGTGAATATTTTCTGTTTTATTAATATTTTACTTAATATAGCATATGTTAACATATATAATATTATTGATTAATATAATATTGATTTATTTGAAAGAACTGGATCATGCAATTGTAGAGGCTAGCTAGTCCAAAATCTATAGGGTAGGCTAAAGGGCTGGAGACACAGGGAAGGACTGTGGTTCCTGTTGAAAAGCAGTCTGACATTCTGCTGTCAGTCTTCTTCCCTCTGGGGAGCTTTGTCTTTTTTCCACTAATGCTTTCAATGGACTTGATAAGTTCCATCTAAATTATGGAGCATAATATCCTTTACTCAAAATATGCTCATGTAAATGTTAATCTCAACTAAAGAATACTTTCACAAAAAATAGAGAAATATGTAAATACATATTTATGTACTGTGGCATAGCCAGCATGACACATGAAATTAACCATTACAGATGTACAAGTTTGTTTGTTTTTTTAACTGTGATTGAATTCAATTTTTTTTTTTTTGGTCACTTGTGCTTTTGGGATCATATCTAAAAATCTGTTGCCAAATTTGAGGTGGTAAATGTTTACTCATGTTTTATTTACTCATTTTTTTTCTATGGGTTCTATGATTTTAGCTCTTGTTTTTATGTTATTGATCCATTTGAGTTAATTTTTCTATAGAGTGTGAGGTGAGGCATCTAGCTTCATTCTTTTACATATGAAAATCTAGTGTCCCCAGGAGCATCCGTGAGGACTTGAAAACTTTGTTAAAAATCAGTAGACCGTAGATGTATAGTTTATTTCTGGACAGAGAGAGATGGAGATTACCTAGAGAGATAGAGAGATGTGGGGGGCAAATGGAGGAGGGGAGAAGAGAGAGATTAAAATGAGGTTGAACTTGAGATTTAACTCAAACTTTGAAAATGCAAGAGAGGTAGAAATTGATTTAAAAGAATTACAGGTACATTGGCTTTTCCATGTTGGATTCATTGAAATAAAATGAGGATAGTTTATTACCAAAATACTGGAGTAAATGCAAATCTTGAAATCTCTATGCCCTTGTGGCTAAAATATTTAATGTGTTAATTAGGTAGAGACTGAATAACAACTTGAAATAATACAGAATGTTTATATAGTAATAAAGATAAAAATTTTAATGGGTAGGTATTAGAAATAAATATATATATTTATGCATATATGTATACATATATATTTATGTATATATAAATATATATATTAAATAAATATATTTATTTATGTATATATTTATGTATATATTTATCCATATATGTGTATATGTATATATGCCAAAATGATTTGCAAACTAAAGTTTCTGAATAATTGCATGTCTAAAAGTAAACAAGCAATATTTGCATATGTGGGAGGAAATGATGTATGATATGTTGCTTAGCATTGTTGCTCACCCAAAGGTCATAGTCATTTTAAAGGGGAAACAAAAAAACCTAGAACTTTCTCCTGCAGAGTTTAATGCCCATCCTTGGAGCTTGGTTTTATCTTTTTTTGTTTTCTACCTCTTGCCACACATTTTTATATGACTTTTATAACTCCTGTAATATTATTCTAATTTGTCTGTTCACTGAAAGATTATACTGGGCTCTGACAGATATTCTAATGGTCATTAATAAGCTTGAATGGTTTATAAAAGTTAATATCCTAGGCAGCATTTAAAAACTACCTAAATATACCAGAACGTTATTTACCTTGTTAACATCTCCAGTTGATTTTCTCTTCCTTCTGTTTAATCTATGTAGTACATAGAACAAAGGCATAGTAGGTAGCTCATGGTGTTTCTTTTCTCTTTCAGCCTTTAAGGGAGGTAGAAAATATAAAATAAAACAAACACAAAATTTTACTCTTTCCTCTTCACAATCAATAAAACTTTTGAAGACACATTTAAAGAGAAGAAACATTTTCACGGGTCACTGCATTTAAAGTGCAACTTCCTCTAGGAAATTGCCTGTTTAAAGTGGTCTCTTAACTACTCTTCAAATGGTCTTCAACTCTGATCTATAATAGTTTAACAGCCTTTGCTCTGACCTGTTAAAATGTGGCTGTATATCTTTTGGTGCAGTAAGGATATATTATGGAGCTGTTTCTCATATGCAGCATACTCAACAATAGGCATATGAATGTGCTGTCAAAGTATTTTTTAAAGATTAAAAAATTGAAATAATAATTCCTTTTTTTACTTTCTTCTAACTCTTTCTTTTTTATTCAGATAAGAAATTATAAATTTAAAATATCGAACCAGTAAAATGGATCTATATCCATAGTGATAATCAATGCACTCTATGAGATGTATTTTTTAAATTAAAATGTACATTCAATATCATTTTGCAGTAGATTTAGGTGTGTAGCATAGTAGTAAGACAATCATGTACTTTACAAAGTGTTTCCCGCATATTTCCAGTACCTACCTGGCAGCATCTATAGTTATTATAATATATTGGCTATATTTCTTATGCTGTACTTCACATCCCCATAACTATTTAGTAACTATCAACCTGTACTTCTCAATTCCTTCACTTTTTTTGACCTAACCCTATGCCTCTTCTCTGGTGATCATTAGTCTGTTCTCTGAGTCCATTTTGTTGGTTTGTTTATATTGTTCTTCTATTTTTCTACATATAAGCGAAATCATATGGTATTTGTCTTTCTCGGTCTGACTTATTTCACTTACCATAAAACTCTATAGGTCCACTCATATTGTAGCAAATGGTATGATTTCATTTTTTCATGGCCAAATAATGTTAAATTGTACAAAGGCATCACCACATTTTTAAAATATACTGTTATTGATGGACACTTGGGTTGCTTCCATAGCCTGGCTATTATAAAAAGTGCTGCAATGAACATAGGGGTGCATATATTCTTTTGAAATAGTGTTTTGGATTTTTTTTTCAGATATGTACCCATAAGTAGATATGCTGGGTCAAAAGCAGTTCTATTTTTATTTTTTGAGGGAGCTCCATATTATTTTCCACAGTGGCTACATCAATTTGCATTTCCTCCAACAGTAGACAAGGGTTACCTTTTCTCCATATTCTCCTCAACAATTGTTGTTTGTTGATTTATCGGTGATAGCCATTCTGACAGCTGTGAGGCTATATCTCCTTGTGGTTTTAACTTCCATCTATCTGATGATTAGCAACAATGATCAATTTTTCATGTGTATATTGACCACCTGTATGCCCTCTTTAGAGAAGTATCAATTTAGGTCCTTTGTTCATTTTTTTTCTTCTTAGTTCATTTTACAGATTCTGAAACCAAGTTGTTCAAAAGGTTAATTCTGAAACCATGGTCAATGTAACAAATGAATATATCAAAACAAACAAAACCTTCATCCACATATTTAGATTTAAAAGTTAAGCTACTTATTAAGTGTGTTCGAACAAACCATATGTGCAACTGAACTCCATTTACTACAGTGTTAGTTTCTGTTAAACACTTGGTGACATTAGGGAAGACCCCTGGCATCTGAGTTTTCAAGGGTTCCCAATCTATGCTAAAAAAATAAAACTAAACAAATAATTTCTGAGGTACTAATGTGAACCTCAGAAGTGGAAGGGCTCGTATGTATGGCAAATTACTTGGGAGTCAGAAGGACTGGCACTTGTAACTCAGCCTGGTTTTGCCATTGCCTCAGTATTACCAGGAATTCAGTAAAATTCTCTAGAGGTCATTTAAAATTTTTAATTACATCTCACTGCATTATGTTCTGGTAGTTTCACAAACTTGGACTTTCACAAAAATATCTGGGAATATATACCTTGGGAAGGTGCAGGGGTCTCTTTATTACATTAAACAAACCAAAAAAAAAAAATACAGTTTCTTAGAGCTCATAGAACTTTTTCAAAATAAACTACTGATAGTACAGCCCAATTAGAAAATCCAACACTTTACATTACAGGTATAGTTAATTTGACATCTTCACCCCTACTTGCGATATAATTACTAACTATACAATGACTTCTATTTTATTGTCATTGACTTTGGTTCAGATGTTTTATATACTTAAACAATTTGGAGAGTTTTTGGGGGGTGTATTTTGTTGGTTTTGTGTGGGCATTGGTGTAGGTAGGGATTATAATGAAGAGCAGTGAGTTCATTATAATACGGACAACCAGGAATTAAACAGTCACTAAAATTTCACTTACTATTTTCTTACAAAATATATGTGGAAGAATATGGCTTAAAGACAGAAGGAAAAAACCTCTTATTTGCTCATACCACTGTACTTTACCCTTTATTCACCTATCAATAATGCCAAACTTAATTTACTACCTAGGACAAGACTAACTCTCTAAGAGGATTTTATGAAATCCAAATTAATTTTGGTTCTTAGACCTTAACTGCTTAAAATTTTGGAATTCTTCAGATTAACTAATAAAAAGTTATATCAACAATGAAAATCCCCAAAATGTTGGATAAAAACCAATTGGTTAACCATTTAAAATTACCCAACTAATTTTTTTTTAACAAATTAGAATTAGTTGAATATATCTCTGCCCCTGTAAGTTGACCTTTTGCTCACTTTGTAGCCAAGGCAACTTTTCTTAAGTAAAATGCTTCTCTTAAGGAGACAAAATATCTTCAAAAAACAAATAAAAAACAAACAAAAAAAGCTCTAAGTAGGTCTAAAATAATTATAAGGCTGTCCCTTAGGTAAGAAATAAAACAACAATGGACAAAACAATTCAATTTCCACAAACATACCATTTTCTTTTTGATACTTAAAAAAAAAGGAGTGTGGTTGATTTGATATATATCAAAATCAGCAGAATTTTCATGTTTCACAATTTTGTTTCTACAGATCCCCAAATCCCTTGAACTCATCTGGGAAGTGTTCAGAAGGTACATATTATAGTAAACAGCAGCAAAATACCAAAACAACCCAATTGCTAAGAGCAGATGCTTCTGCTTGTGCCTTTAGAATACTAGTTGTAAACAAGCAACAATAACAACCAAATGTTACTTTGTGCCAGCAACTGGAATCTGAAGGAAGAAGCAAAGTGCTTTCTTTAGAACAGTCCAAGACAGGACGTATACAATCATATGGGACAAATATTGACTTCTGGGAAAAATTCTAGAAAATATCAACAAGAAGGAGACAACAACATTATATTCAGTATTCTAAAGGCATGCTTCAGGTAGTTCCACAATGATTCTAACACCAACTGCTCACATGCATACACATGCATGTGCATAGATTTTAATGGTTAAAAAAAAACAAATTTGTTACTTTAGAAAAATGAACGCAGTGCACTTCCAACAATGTTATCGCCACAGACTCTGATTGCTCAGTCCACACATAAGTAGTAGCTGCCTTCTATGATGACATGGCTTCTCTGCACTAATTCCCATCAGGCCAAAAAACATTAGGGCAGATTAGGTAAAGACTAAATTGTTGCACAAAGGAACATTTACTCATCAGATCCCACTGATCTCTTCTGTGCCTGTTTCCTGGGCAACCTTCTTAGTGAGGCTTTATTGATCTAATTCAAAGTTTCCCTAGGAATCCAACTCATGTCAACATCATTCCGACTTGATGTACTCACCTCTGCTTTCTGTATGGGTCTCTTGTGCTTTCCAGATTTCAGAAGTTGATGAAGGCCAAGAGCAACCAGGAGCCCAAGACCAGCAAGGAACATACACAAAGAAAATTTTTCCATCTAACCTGTCCTCTCTTTCAATAATCGTAACTGACTGAAGACAGAATCTTGAAATGCATTGCCTTTCAAATCTTCATAGCTCAGGTTGATGATTAGACCCAAAGGCGTCCACCCATGGGCTCTGCAGGCATGAAAGAGCACTCAAAAGCTGCCTGTCTCTGGGCTGACGCTACAGTGTTCAGAGGGTGAACTGTGAAATTATGGATATAAAACTGGTAGTCCCGAGGATAATAGGATGAGGCATCTAGGGATTCAACAATAAAATCTTCTGTACCCTTGTTTGTAAAGCCTACTAGGAATTTCACAATGTTATTTGCTGGAAAATCTTCACCTTTCACCAATAGGATAGTTGTATCTGCACTTGGTGAAGCTTCAGATTCACCAGATACTTCTTCTTCTTCTTCATATTCTGCCAAATCTGTGGGTTCATCTTCTTCCATCTCTGCTTCATCATCTTCATCTTCAATTATTGAATCTTACACTGTTTCTTCATCTTCTGTAAGATATTGAGCTGCTCTTACTGAGCCTCCAGGGTGGGCTCAGGGCAAGAGGGTGACAGGGAACACCAACAAGAGAAGCAGAAACAGGCAGGGGAGGAGTCTTATGATGCGGCCCGTCCTGTGTCCAGTCACCATTGCGAGAGCTCTCTCTCCTAGGCGGCTCCAGTGGTAATGGTGTTACTTTTCATCTGGGCCCTTTGTTCATTTTTTTTAGTTAGATTGTTATCTTGGTGTTGAGTTGTATGAGTTCTTTATACATTTTTAATAGTAACCTCTTATCAGATGTATCATTGGCGAACATGTTCTTCCAATAGTGGGTTGTCTTTTCATTTTGTTGATGGTTTCTTGTGCTGTGCAAAAAAATTTTAGTTTGATCTAGTCTATTTGTTTATTTTTTGTTTCCCTTGCCTAAGGAGTTATGTCACACACAATATTGTTATGAGAAATGTCCAACATCTTACTACCAAAGTTTTTTTCTAAAATTTTTATGGTTTTGAGTCTTACATTTAAGTATTTAATCCTTTTTGGGTTTTTTCTTGTATATGGTATAAAAAAATTGGTCCAGTTCCATTCTTTGCATGTATCTGTCCAATTTTCCTAACACCATTTATTGAATAGTCTGTTTTTACCTCATTGTGTGTTCTTGCCTCCATTGTCAAATATTAATTGACCATTTAGGTGTGGGTATATTGCTGGGGTCTCTGTGGGGTCATTGATGTATATGTCTGCTTTATGCCAGTGCCAAGTGATTTCAGTTACGATAGGCTTTTAGTATAGTTTGATATAAGGTATGGTGATACCTTCAACTTTGTTCATCCCTCTCAAGATTTTTGTGGTTATTCAGGTCTTTTGTGGATCCACAGACATTTTTGGAATATTTCTCTAGTTCTGTGAAATATGCCATTGATATCTTGATAGGAATTGTGTTGAATCTATAGATTCCTATGGGCAGTATGGATATTTTAACAATGTTAATTCTTAGTATCCATGAGCACAGTATATGTTTTAATTTATTTATATCACTCCAATTTCTTTCTTCAGTGCCTTAAGATTTCTGAGTATAAGTCTTTACATCCTTTGTTAAATTTATTTCTATGCATTTTTTATGTAATTATACAGGGAATTGTTTTCTTAGTTTTGCTTTCTGAAAGTTTATTATTGAGATATAGAAACTCAACTAATTCATGAATATTTATTTTGTACCCTATTACTTTACTGAATTCATTTATCAGTTCTAGTAGTTTTTGGTGGAATCTTTAGGGTTTTCTATACACAGTATCATGTCATCTGCACATAAAGACAATTTTATTTCTTCTTTTCCAATATTTTCTTCTTGTTTGATTACTGTGGGTAAGACTTTCAGTACTATGTTGAATAAGAGTGGTGAAAGCAGAAATCCCTGTCTTGTTCTTGATCATAAGGGAAATGCTTTTGTTTTTCCTCATTGAGTGTGGCATTAGCTGTGGGTTTGTCATAAATGACCTTTATTATATTGAAGTATGTTCCCTTTACTTTTACTTTGTTGAGATTTTTATCATAAGTGCTGAATTTTTCAAATGCTTTTACTGCATCTGTTGATATAATCATGTGATTTTTATCCTTTATTTTGTTTTGCTGGTGTATCATGTTAATTGATTTGTAGATATTGTACTAACCCTGCATTTCAGTAATAAATCCTATTGATCAAGGTGTATGATCTTTTTAATGTATTACTGGGTTTGGTTTGTTACTATTTTGCTGAGGTTTTTTGCATCTGTGTTCATTAGGGACATTGGCTTATAATTTTTATTCTTTGTAGTTTATCTGGTTTGGAAATTGAGATAATATTAACCTTGTACAATGAGCTTGAGGGATTCCCTCATCTTGAATTTTTTAGAATAGTTTGAGAATGATAGGGATTAGTTCTTGAATGTTTGGTAAGATTCACTTGTGAAGTCATCCAGTCCAGGGTTTTTTGATTACTGCTCTGATTTCATTAGTTGTAATCAGTCTGTTCAGATACTGTTTCTTCTTGATTCAGTTTTCGAAGACTGTATGTTTGTGGGAATTTATTCTTTTATTCAAATTGTCCAGCTTGTTGGCATATAGTTGTTTGTAATGCTTCCTTATACTCCTTTGTATTTCTTTGGTGTCAGTTTTTACTTCTCTTTCATTTCTGATTTTATTTACTTGAGTCTGCTCTCTTTTTTTCTTGATAAATCTGCTGAAAAGTTTATCAAGAATGTTTGGTAATTAACTCCTTTAGTTTTCTCTTGTCAAGAAACTCTTTATTTCTCATTCTATTTTAAATGGTAACCCAGCTGAGTAAAGTAGTCTTGATTGTAGGTTCTTTCTTTTTATCACTTCAGAGTGCCAGTCCTTCTAGCCCGTAATGTTTCTGTTGTGAAATCAAGTGACAATATCATGGGTGTTTCTTTGTAGGTAACTAACTGCCTTTCTTTTGTGGCTTTTAAGGTTCTCTGTTTGTCTTTCACAGTTACCATTTTAATTATGATGCTTTGTGTGGGCCCCTTTGGGTTCATATTGTTTGGTACTCTCTGCACTTTCTGAAATTGTGCGTCTTTCCTTCACCAGGTTAGGAAAGTTTTCGGTCATTATTTCTTCAAGTAGGTTCTCAATCCTTTTATCTCTTTCTTCTCCATCTGATACCTCTGTGATGCAGATGCTGTTACCCTTCATGTTGTCCCAAAGGTCCCTTAAATTATCCTCATTTTGTATTTTTTTCTTTTTGCTGCTATGATTGGTGTTTTCTGCTACATTGCCTTCCAAATCACTGATTTCATCCTCTGCTTCATTCAATGGGTTCTTTATTTCTTCTAGAGTATTCTTCATTTCAGATATTGTATTCTTCATTTATCACTGGTTATTTTTATGGTTTCTATATCCTTTTTTATGCTATATTTGTGTTGAAGTTCTCAATAACTTCCTTCAGTATCCTTTTAATTTTTTTTTTTAACTCTGTATCTGGTAAATTGCTTGCCTCCATTTTATTTAGAGTGCTCTCTCTCTCTCTCTGTCTCTGAAATTTTTCCTGTTCTTTCACTTGGGGCATGTTTAATGGTCTCCCCATTTTTGCTGCCCACACCTGTGTTTGTCTGTCTGTTTAAGTTAGATTTGTTATGCTTTCTAGTCTTGGTAATATGTAATGGGTGCCTTGTGTGACCCAGCGGCACAACCTCCCTGATTATCTGAACTCAGTGCTCCAGAAATGTTCTTTATGGGGGTTATGTGAGTGCTGTTTCTGTAGCTCAGTCTTGTTTGCTGTTGGCCTACCCATGCATGGGGTCGACCCTAAGGCTGTCTGACTGTGTGGATCCACCTCAGTGTATGAGCTGCTGTTTGCGTGCTGACCACATGAAGCAGAATTAGTCTCAGCGGTGTCTGTTGCCTTCTAGGATCTCCTTTTAGATGTGCCACTTATGGAGCGAATTGGATCATACTCTGATGTTGTCTGAAGCCTGTCATTGGGGATATTGGTTCTAAGGTCTCTTGGGAGGTACTCTGGTGCAGATCAATGTCAGATACTGCCTGTGAATGACGGCGGGCTCCACACTTTGTGGCATCCTCTCCTGGGCATAAGTGTGCTTGGGAAAAAACAAAGCTGTGTAACAAGGCTTGCTTCTAACATCACCAAGCCCAGGGACAGGTCACCAAAAGGCCTAAGGCAAGCCAAGATCTGCTTCTACCTGCCTCCACCTGCTGGCTATTTGTTATACTCGGTCACTGAAAGGTCCTCTTGTTGTGTGTGAGTTAGGCGAAGGTAGTTTCTCAGTGACTCACCAGGTGGGGGCAAGTGGTGTTCACCAGATTGATACGGATTCAAATGTGGTGCCAGTGCCTGACCTGAGGCCACTTAGCCAAAGTCCCAGGATACACCAAGGCCAGCTCCACCTGCTAGGTGCCTATAGAGCTTCGTGGTGGGTCAGTGTCTCAGGAAATTGTCAGGGGGAGGTCAGCAGAGTTTATCAGGCCCAAACAGACCAAGATGCGGTCATGAAAAGGGAAGGCTCTGCAGCGTTCACATGAGTGAGGGGAAAATAGCCCTAAGCTAGAGCCAAAGAACTCAGTCTGCGCCGTATTCTGCCTAGATCTTCTGAAGAGCTCAAGCTTGGCAGGGCACGGTCACCAGGAATCAGGCGGGCAGCTGGTCAGGGCCGTGGGAAGGTGAGGGAAGTGGCTCTTGACCCAGAGTCACACAGCTTAGCTTCTGACACCCCTTGAGTCTAACTAAGCCTCTACATCTGGGCCCAGGCAGCTGACTCCTCTGCAGGGCTTGAACTTTGCAGGACAGGACAGCAGGGAGTCTGGAGGGTGAAGCACTTGCATTCCCACAGGTTGATGCCTTATGGTGGGGAGTGCTTGACCCAAGAAAGATGGTGCCTGTGGGAGGTGTTTGAAAGGGACTCAGGACAGGAATCCTGGCTGCTGTCCTTTTAGCTCTCTTCCCAGAACCACACAACCTAGTTTCTATGCACATGACTCATTTGCTTCTTTCTTTCTCTGCTGGACCCCAGGGTGAGTGGCTGCAAATGAGATTTTTGTGTTGGCCCCTTAAGAGGGCACCTGGGTTTCTAACAGACTCTCCCTAGAAGACAAATCCCCACTGATTTTTACAGCCAGATATTATGTGAGCATCTCTTCCTGGCTCTGGTGCTGTGGACTAGGAAACCTGGTGTAGGGTTAAGACCCTACTCTCCTCCAGAGGAACCTCTGCAATTGAAATGTCCCTCCAGATTCTCAGCGTCTCCATGTGGGAGCGGCCAGCCCTTTCTTGTGTCTTTGCCTTTCCTATCAGTTTCAATGTGGCTTCTTCTGTAAATTCTTGGTTATAAGACTTCTGTTCAACTAGTCTTAAGTTGGCTATTCAGAATGATTATTCTATATTTTAGTTGTACTTCCAGTTTGGTCCTGGGAGGAGGTGAGTGTACCTTCTACCTACCCTGCCACCACTTTGGATCTACCATGGATTCCCTCTTACTCTTTTACTTGCTTTGTGTGTCTGTGTGTGTGTGTGTCGGTGATATTAAGAAATTGATTTCCATACATAATTGCTATTATTCACTAGTTTTCTTCCAATTGTACCCAACTATTAAACCTTAGCTGCCTCTAGCAGAGGTAAACTCTGACCCTCCCAGTTTAGTGTTAGGGGACAGTGGAAGAAGTGCTCCTCAGTAGCTTTGGTCCAAAGAGATAATCAATATTTCACCTTAATAAGATCCATTCGACCACTTTATACTTCTTTCTAACTTTCCTACTGAAGAATTATATTTAAGATGTCTTTATAATCTGGTGTGGCAGGCAATGTCTTGGTTTAAATGTGTCAATGTGGTCTAATTATAGAGAGTTAACACTTTTACTCTCAAAAGTATTCTGAAGGTAAAATAAATTTTATAACTCTATACCCAGCCTACTGGCCAGCCTCCCCATTGTGTGGCATGGGAGGGATAATTGCTAACCCATCTGCCCCTCAGAAGTTCCTGAGGATGACTTAAAAGCACTCCTTGCTGCTGTAGCACACCTCTCCAAATTCAGCTGGCAAGGGGACACCTTTAAAGAAGCAAAGGCTGTTGGGACTGCAGTGTTTCCTACAATCCCCACACCACAGAATTAATTAACCCCCGATGACTCTGAAATATACGGTACTGAACATGCCTCTCAGGATGAGTCCTATTTAATAACCTTGGGAATTGCTGCTTCTCAAAACCATTTGGGGCTTGTTAACGAATCCAGGACCTCTGAAACCCAATTTCAAATGTGTAGTCAAACGCGCCACACTCTCCAGGGCCAGATTAATGCGTCTCTGCGCAATTCATAGGTGACTGATTTCCAAGTGTCTCGTTTGGTTACTGGGACTCAGAACAGGGTCTGATTAAGGACCAAAGTACCAAAGACTCCTGACCAATGATGACTCAGTAAATACACCTTAAAACAAATCACAAGTAAGCCCTACTTTAGTTGCTGCGCAAAAGAATACACATGTGCTGCTTCTATTTTCAGAAAATTAATGAACAATTTTAGTTATGGTGATACAACCCCACCCCCTAAAAAATCTTAGTCCTTAGTTTAGCAAGTTTCTCTTCTAAACATTTACTATATTGTTTTAGGGTGGCCTTGTCCTGCTGGGCTTTCTGACTGGCTTGGCTCTGTGCTTCTTCAATCTTTCCTTCATACCATTTTTGCATCTGAGTAGCAAGAGTCTCAGGAAAATGCTACATAACCTCCAGGGCTTGGGAGGTGTCTTCAAAGCGAGGCGCAGGCTGCTCGCTGCCTGTCGCTAGTGGTGGCTCTGCAGTTGCCACTGCCAGCCAGCTGCCGCGTTCAGTGCCTCACCTGCTCCCCTTTCCCAGGCTTCTTGGTTTGGGTGCCTTTGTCGATTCAAAGCCCAACCTGCTCATCACATCTGGCTACCTCTCTCAATAGTAGCAACGCTGTCTGAACCTGGACGTTCCCCAATCAGGAGCCTGTGAAACCTGAGGAAGACAGATCCTGCTGGAGTCTGTGGGTAACAGTGGAGTTGTGGGCCTTTTCCTCGGCTCTCACCCCCTGAAGGAAACTGTCAGAAGCTGCTACTAGACCTGCCATTACCGCTGACTGAGCCACACCTAATTATACAATCACATTTCTTACACTATGTTGAACCAAAGATAAGTTTGCCATACTTAGCAAATGACACATCCTGTGTAATATTTGGCATACTTAAAAATGC
Source organism: Mormoops blainvillei (assembly GCA_004026545.1). Lineage (NCBI taxonomy): Eukaryota > Metazoa > Chordata > Mammalia > Chiroptera > Mormoopidae > Mormoops > Mormoops blainvillei. The sequence continues at coordinate 321,737 of PVJD01000815.1, forward strand.
ATTATTACACAATGGAATACTATGCAGCAGAAAGAAAGAAGGAGCTGCTACCACATGCAACAGCATGGATGGATCTGGAGAGCATTGTGCTAAGTGAAATGAGTCAGGTGGTAAAAGACAAGTACCATATGATTTCACCTATAAATGGACACTAATCAACAGGACAAGTAAGTTAAATGTAACCAGAGACATTAAAGTGAAAAACAAACTGACAGTGAACAGAGGAGAGTGGGGAGGGGAAGATGGGGGGAAACAAGGGAAGGGTGGTCAAGGAACATATATGGGGGACTCATGGACAAAGTCAAGGGACGTGGAGTTGAGGGTGGGAAGAGGGGGGAATGGTGGGGGGAAATGGACAAAACTGTACTTGAACAACAATAAAATTTTTTAAAATTCATTATTTATCTAAAATTGACAGTTAACTGAATATACTTTATTTCTGTATTTTATCTGTCAACTCTACCAGTGGGAAACTGAAACACTGAGGTAAGGTAGCAGCCACTTCCAGCAGTTCCTCTAGAGCACAGTGAACAAGGCCCCAAAGTCAAAATGAGTCAAAATGCAAAATAAAATAAAATAACCCAGCTATATGAGACAGTACCATGAGGCTGTATTTCAGAGGTTCTTGAACCTTAGTCCTCAAGAAGTATGGTCCCCAGTTCTGTGATCTGTTAGAAAAGGACTAGAATAATGCTCCCTGTCCAGGCCACTGCCTGTTCCTCCGATGCCAGTCTGAGTCGCAGGTCCCAGGCCCATGTTCCCAGGTTGAGGCTTGGTCTGCGGACTCACAATGTCTGCAGCCCTCACAGTCTGGTCGTCAGAGATGGTCCCATGGAGCAGGGCAGTTTAAATGCAGGAAGAGCCATAAGACAGATGTGCTGGGTAGTGTCACTGGTTGATGCCCATCTTGGAGAGCACTGATTAGGGTAGATCCACACGGCAGCAGGCTGCTAATGCTACCAGGTAGATGAGGACATCACTAAGCTACTCTTGAAGGGTTTCCATTCCTTGGTGCCAGGCTTGGGGGCAAGATCCTCATGGGAATTCCACTGAGAGAGCACTGCCAACTCCCCCACTTCCCCCACCAGGGCCAGGAGGAGGTTCTGAGGCTGATGGAGTTGGTCCCAGTCTCTTTCAGCAGCAAACTCAGCATAGAGGCAGTGGATGTCCTTGAGAGTGGGCTCCGGGCTCAAGCTGAAAGCAACATCAGTGTCCTCCCCTCCTGGGACCTCGTTCTTTTCCCAACCCACAGCAGACATGCCCACTGCATTGCTGCCCAGACTTTATTGATTTTAGTTTCGTGTTTTATCATATAATGAGATTCCTAGATTTAAGGTTTATTTTTTAAATCTTTTGGTTATTCATTTTTTTCATGATTCAGGTTAAATTAAGTTAAATTGATTTAATTGCTGTATTTATAGTATGTTTTAATAATGATTAATTTTGTTTTGTGGGACTCTCTGGTTTCCTGTTCATGCTTTTCCATCTGGATGCTATAGGCTACTTTTAATACTTCAAAAAAAAAGAAAGAGATTATTGGTATATTACCAATACCTTGACTTATAGGCCAATTTTGAATTAAATATCTTTATATTTACTCTTTATATCAGAGTCAGTTAGCTTTTGCATGCAACAAATCACCCAAGAGTTAGTAGCATAGTATACCACTCCAATTTACAAATTGGAGGCCACACAAGACAGGTTCAGCTAGGTGGTGCTTTTGACTATAAACATCTTAGCTAGACTCATCAATGTTTATAGTCAAGCGCCTTACAGATTTCAGATTTGCCAGCCTCACAACCACATGAACCCATTCCTTGAAACAAGTCTGTTCTGTTTCTTTTGGGTAATTCTGACAGATAGAGAAGGACTCATTTGGGATAGCCTTTCTCTATTCTCAGTGGTTTCTAACCCTGCACCAGGCTGGCCTCGGTTGTTTTCCTAGTGGAAAGCCAGGGCTCCAAGAAAGAAGGAGTAACTGTGCAAGGTCCTGAGGTGACACAATAGAACCTTCCTGCATTTTATTGTCAAAACCAAGAATGTCTGTCCTGGATACGGAAATGGTGTGTAAATCTTTTTTGGGGGGTGGGAGGTGGGGAGGATCTACTATGATGTTCAAAAAGAGTACAACTTTTCTTTGAATAGGTTATTTTAATAGTCCTGATTAGGGTTTAAAGTACTTCTCACTTAGGCACTAAACACTTCTTAAACATTCTCTCAGGAATTTAATCTTTTTACTTACTATATATTTTAAATGATATATTTACTTCCAATATTTTATTAAGAATTATTTATTTGATCAGCAGAAGTATTTATTTTACTATAGTGATTTAGCAAATCAATGTTTTATTACATGATATTTTTCTAATTGTTTATTAATAGATTTGGGGATTCTAAGAATTCAGTTACACAATCTTCAAATAATTATTTTTTTCCTTTTTTTTCTAGTCTTTACCTTCTTAGCATTTTTGTTTGTTTGTTTGCTTTCTTTTGTTTTCTCTAATTGTATTTATAAGTACTTTCAGGGAAATACAATTAATGGGGAAATTCTTCCGATATGTCACCATTAAGCATGATGCAAGCATTGGCGTAACGGGTTGATAACTAGATCAATGTAAAGATATATCCATATATTCATTCTTTTTTAATTGTTTTATCACAAACATTTTAAATAAAATATACCCATGATAAGTATCATATGAAGATTTAATATGGCAAATTTCATTATGAACTTTCTAAAACTAAACCACTTCATATTAACACAATAAGTTGATCATGATTTTTATCATAGTTTACTACTCTCTTAATGTGCTTTTGGGTTCTATCCTCAGATATTGTAATAAAGAATAAATATCTTTATAAGTAAACTTGGCACACTGTTTTCTGCTTTGTTGTTCAGTTTTAAGCACTTTGATGTCTATCATTTGCTATTGACAGCTGCCTCTCGATTTTTGAAACATGTAGTATTTTGCCACCATTACTTTTATAATGTTTCTACAGGGTCTCCTTTCTTCGTCTTTGATGACGATCCTAGGGATATCCATTAGATTCTCTTGTCACGACTCTTCATGAACAACTTCATTTTCAGGCAATAAAAGAATCTGATCCTATTAATTATAAAACTCTGATTTATGATCAAATTAAAATGTCTTTGCTCCTGAGTTCATACACGACTTGTTGGAAAACTTTAGGGAGGAAAGAAATAAGATCACGATTGACTTGTTCCCTCTCCTTTGCTCTTGGTTGGCATATTTGCTCTGCTGTTTTCTGTTCTTCCAAGGTCAAGGACCACAGAACCTAAAACTCTTCTCGTTTTCTCAGTCCTAAGCTTTGGGGCGATGGATGGATTTCTTATCTCTCATTGAAATTCTGTCTCTTACAAAGACTTAATCATGTTGTTTTATCAATTTGACTCCTCCTTTCCCAATACCACATCACATTCTAGATCACAAACACCACTTTTCTTTCTAATTCAAAGCATCACATGCTAATTAATTGCATATAACTAATTTTAGGGAAAATTTTTTCACTGCAATAAACAAGGGTTAATAAGTTTATTACCTGAAATTGCATAGCCTTAATTCAGGGTTTATTCAAATTTAAAGCTGGTTTTCAGAATATATACATTGTAATTCTGCATGACAAGCAGTAAAGCCCCTAATAGAATGAACCCTAATTTGAACACCAGTAATTTTTTTTTATTTGTGCAAGGTAAGCAGAGAAGAGTTAATGATGTACCTTCTAGGGTGATGTGGACACTTTAACTCCTACAAACATAGAGGCAGCATGGTGTTTTGATTAATAGGACAGACCCAAGGGCTAGAGGTCTGCACCTCTAAGCAGTTATATGACTCCAAGATGTTACTTCGCCTTCCTCTGTTTAATTTCCCCAACTGAAAGTGGTGATTGGTAATATCTACTTCATAGTATTGTAGGAGATTTAAATTATCTTATTTGTAAGGTGTTTCAAGCAGTGTCTGACTCAGAGTAAGTATTAAATGTGAGTTTATTAAATACATAAATACAGATATCTAGATGATGTTGAGTCATATAGCTTGAATACAATGGAGAATTACCATCTTGAGCAATATGGCATAAAAGCAATTTTCAACCAGTGTGCTGCAGCAGGGATACCAGTGTGCTGCAAGAATTTTTAAAACATGCAATATCAAAGTATTTAGTCAGGGGAACTGACCTCTTTTCCCTTAGATTGTCAAATAAAAAGAAAATGACAACAGCCAACAAAACAATAGCCATCTAATATGAATGCCTTATCTTGAACCATGAAATTATAGGTCATATAATAGATAATAATTTATAACATCAATAGATATTATTGATAACATTACATAATAGGGTTGCATCTGATTGCTTAATTATTGCTACCAGAAATCTTTATGTACAAAGATAGGCAATTGATTTTTTAAAAGGGGATTTTGGAGCAAAAAAGGTCAGGGAATTGTTACTATTTTTTGTAAGTCAATCAAAATTATACTTATTTTTTGTCAGATGGACAAAAAATATATTTTTGGTGTACTGAAGAATTTTAGTAATTAGTTTATGTGTGACATGAGATGAAAAAGGTCAAAAATAGCTCAGATAAATAAATACATAAGCATAGAAAGTTGAGATCATGTAAGTCTCTGTTCATCCCAGGGCTACATTCCCTATGTAGTTTCTGATTGAGCAGTAAATGGCTGGAAAGTGAAACAAACAAGACACTTTTCCTGGTTTTTAGGAATACTTTTCTGGGTATCCTTTATTAGTAATTTTGAAAATACCTTTTCATATTCCTCTCACTGACAGACTCTGGAGAGATTATAATTTAGTGTGGAAAAGCTCAATAATTGACAGAATGTAACAAAGCAAGACAAATAGTTCTAGAAAAATCACAGAAGTGGAAACCAGTTAAGATCGAATATTAGACATTTAATAAAAGTTACTTTGCCACTTCGTGGTAGAAAATTTCTCTGTGAACTGGCTGTTGAAGTTGCCCTCTTCTCTAATTGTTTCTTCCTTTTGCCTTAGAAATAGTACCCCTCAAACAACAAATGCCTGTTTATCATACATTATGAGTTTACACAACTAAATCAGTTAAATAGAGTGTCTTCTTATTCAAAAGAATCTTACTTTCGCCATCCATCATCCAAAACTTCATAAATAAAGAAACCTCTTTTTAAATAGTAATGTACCTATTATATTTACTAGAAGCATTAATTATGTTTAATAAATATAGCTATGTTGTTTATCCAAATATGCTAGATCTGAAATTCTAAGGACTTTGAGTCTTCTGTTATTATCATAAATTCAACATATCTGTTATTGAACTCATCTTTTATTTTCTTCCTCAAAAGCCTGTTGCTTGTTTGTATTTATTTATTTAAGGTACTCGTAATTCTACCAGTGACATACACAGGATCTACAGTCATGTTTGGGTCCTCCTTTTAGGCTCACACAAATTTGTCATAATATCATGCCAATATTTTAATAGTTATATATCTTTAAATAATTAATTCTTGTTCTCATTGCTGTGCCAATCTTGGTTCTCATAACAAATACATAAGGGATGACTGAATTGGCCACAAACATTTTCTTTCATATTCTTAACATCTCTTAGACATATCTTCTACTATTCTCTTATATTGATGTAAAGTATTTCACAAATCTCAAAAGTTTTAGTAGATACCGAACAAAACACTGACCAGCTTTCTTTCTATTAGTCTCTTAGATGACCATTTGGCAAGAGTCAGGCTTGTCTTCACATCTCAGTTCCTCAATGGGCTTATTTCTATCCAACTTTGAGCCTTCTCCCACTTCCTTCTACCTTCCTGAAGTGTCCTGTATTTCTGCCCCTTAGAAGTCATAAGTGACAATTTCAGACATGGTATCTGTCTTCCAATGAGATTATGTTTTCCGCTAGTTCAGTGTACTTTATTTTCTGGTTAAGTTTATTTTCTAGTTGAAATGGACAATTAGTTTTCCTCAGATTTAGAAAGAAATAAATGGTAAAATTAAGAGTTTTATATAATTTTGTCAGAGTTTTATTTATGTGATTTTACACAGGTGGATTTCTGAACATATCTTATTTTATGTATGATGTGAAAATAAAAAAATAGTTTAAAATCAACATTATCCAAAGTCAAATTACTAAATTTTATATCACATGAGACTGATTCCCAACTGTGTAACATTTGATGAGGTGGAATGATATGTGTTTCTCAGTTTCAAGTTTCATCAAATGTAACGAATAAAATATCAAGAAACTGCAAAATTGCTTCACGTTGTTTTAAACACATCACACTTTCTTTTGAAAGATAACTTAGACAACTGTAATGATCAAAGTTTTAGAAAGAGTTATGGGAAAAAAAGATACACACATTTTGCTGTAATGAGACCAATGATTTCTTATATTTATGTATTTATGCAAAGTTTAGTTTCCCTGATTTTCTTCCTCCATCAATGTAAACTTTTATTCATTGTTTTTATGCTTCATAAATTCAGTTTCCATTTACAAAGAGTGACTAGTTTGTTTAATACATTGTATAGAGGAAAAATATGCCAATTCATTTTCTTTCTTTTTTGTCATTATTTTTAATGATGCTACAAATTTTCCATATTTTAATTTAATTATTTAACTGTGGTTCAGTGATTTAAACTATAAACACAATGACAAATGGTGAAGTAAGAGAATTAGATCAAGTTATTTATAAATAAATTATCCCAAACTGGTTCATATTTCTTCCACATAAACTACAAAGCAAAATGTAATAGTTTAGAAGTCTCCGCAGGAGCAAGAAGAAATGTAACATGAATAAATTGGATTACAACAGCAGGATTTCAAATGAGAGGAGAACGGGGAAAATGAAGTGGTTATTTTTGTTGTAATGTCTATAGATTTCCAGAGGAAAGTTTCACCTTAAGCATAAATAACCAAAAATGTCAAATGGTAAAAAAAATTATTTTCCTAAATGATGAATTTGAAAAAAGCTTTTTTTCTTCTGTTTATACATTAGCTTAAAAGGTAAGGTTGTTAGCATCACAGCTGAAGCCTGTCAGACAAAAGCACTTGAAAGGATTTTAGTTTCAGTTCATAGATTTTAATCTATGTGGAATCTGATATGAAGACAAATATAAAGTATGTTAAAAGATGTTTTCTAAAACATTAGTCTTTGGATTTTTACAGAGTTAAGGATAAGATGTATCTTCTATATTTTATTTAGAAAAAATAATTCCTATTACTATTTCATGGAAGTAATGGAATGACTACAAGTTCATTAGACTCTGAGAATTCTATTGCACAAGTTGCCTAAGATTACTTTCAAAATTTTTAATTTCATTCAGAGGAAGAAGTTACAGCAGTAAGACTTTATTACTACCCATTTTTATCTCTGTTATATACAAAGAGGATGATGGAAACTATTCAGTAAATGCACTTATATCATCCTATATCACTTTGTTTTAAAAATTGCAGTGAAATGTGGAACCACAAGAAAATAAATCCAAGGAGCTCACACAGAGATCTCAACTATTATGTCAATAAATATTAATATAAAAGTGTATTTAAGTATATAACTTGGTCACAGTCATTAATTATAAAATATATTGTTATACAGATTTTAAGTTCTAATCAATACAATATTTCATCTTAGATCATAGGAAATACTGTATGCAGGTTTAGAATATGAGAACTGAATTTCATTTACACTCTACTATAATGAAACGCTAATAGTACAGGCTACCTCACCTTTCTTGGGGTTTTTTGTTTATTTATCTTGTGCAAATTTACTTGAAAGTCACTAAAAATTATAAAATATTGAGAACTCCAAATGCCATGCACTATATTTGGTTCTGTAGATATTAGGGTTATTATGTCAAACATGATTACAGCCTTCATTGAGTTTATAGTATTCTGTAAGGATCTAAAAGTGTCAGGTGCTATAAAATTGTAACAGGTTTTTAACTGAGATTAGAGCATGGAAAAAAAAGGAGGGGATGGGGGAAAAAAAGGGAAGGGTAATCAAGGAACATGTATAAAGGACACATAGACAAAGCCCAAAAGGGGTAGGATCAAGGGTGGGACATGGGGATAGGAGGGATGGGGGGAGTAGAGGGGGTAAAATGGACAAAACTGTATTGAACAACAATAAAAAAAAAGGAGGGGATGGAGCAGGCAGAAATGACAAAGTCCTTTCTGAGGAAGTGACTTCAAAGCTTAGTCTTGAAGTAGAGACAATAAGTTTGCTAAATGAAGGCATAAGGTTAAGAATCCTACAGCTATAGGAAATTGTGAGAGACAGTGAACAACAAAAATAAAATAAAAATTTATAAAAAATCTCTAATTTATAGTAGAGATGGTCAAAAGTCATATTAAAGTTATTATATCAGAAAAAAAAAAGGTTGGTTAAGGCAATGAAGATTTGGGGCATATAGATTGTGACTGTAGCCATGGAAATGGGAAGTGGTAGAAATTTTTGTACAAGAATATAGCAAGGTACAAGATCTGGGATTTCTGAATTTAGCATCCTATGGAGAAGTTGAAGCATTCCTGAGAGACACATTGCAACATCTACAGGATTTGGAAGAAGTCCAAGAAAATGTGATCCCATTGAGGCCAAATAAAGAGATGTCATTCACAACATTGAATATGTATGAGTTTAATTAATATAAAGACCAAACAATACCATTCATTATTAACTCATAGGGAAATGTATTTGTTTCCCATATGCATATAAAATATTAGACAGAAATACATAAACATGATAAAAATTTTTAATCCTTAAGTATTGAGGATCTGGGTGATATTTTTCTTCTTTTTAGCTTTCTGTATTTAGATTTTCTCTATCTATCATGTAATAAATCTAAAATTGCTGTTTTCAAGACTGTTTAGATATGATCCCAATTTTCTTTCACCTGTGAAGCAAGGTATAAGCAAGATATTTTTAGGATCTAGTTTATTATGTCTATGAAAATAAATCAAATAAAAATGATTAAGTTCTCATTTTAAGCAAGTTTTAACATAGAAATGCATATTAAAAAACAGAATCAACATAGTTGAATATTTAGAAGTATTTATTAAATGAGAATCAAAAAGTAATATTCAAATACTTTGGAAGAAAAAGGAAAGTATTTAGATATACAGAAAGAGATTAAATAAAATTCAAGAGAGTAGAAAGAAGGTGGAAATGGTTTTAGGACTGCATTCCTGAGATCTGAATATGTCTCACAAATTCTGCTGGATTTGGCTGTCCTCTGCTTTTTGGAGAAGTGAAAGTTATAATGTGCCTTGGCAATGAAAATAAAGGAGTCCCTTGGTACACTTGGATATTTTTTCCTTTGGTAGGCCATGCTGACTACAATAATAAATGTTACACAATTTGTTTTCTTTGTTTTAAAATGTATTTTTTTTTAGTAACAACTAGGAATATACATGTAAGAATTTTAAGTCTAGTACCAATAGAATTTTAAATACATAATCTTCATAAATCCAACATTATTCATTTTACCAATAAATAAGCAAGCATAGAAAATAAATTATCAATCTTTAACATTATTAAATTATAGAAAGAGGCTGAGATATATGGATTTTAAGAGAAAATATATTGTATTAGTAGGTTAAAAAATGAAATCTGATTCTAATTAAGATGTTTTCATAAACTTTTGCAAGATGGGTAGTGTTTCCAATTGCCACCAATGTCAATGTTTTGATTTGTGTCACAGTGTAGTACCTTTTCATTTTAATTCTGTCATTGGAATGATGTAATAAAATTTAGTATAAAGCAGATAAGTTTGAACCATATAAAAAGGTTTTGTTGCTAAAACACCAATGAGATGTTTTTGTATGTCTTTTAAGTGATATTTTATCAGAATTTTTATTTATTTATGTTAATATAAATATAGTCATTATAGGCATGACAAACTTTTTAAAAGACATTCAACTGTAGAAATTTCTTCTATAGTTTTATAACATTCCTAAACTAGGACATCTTGTGCCCTTAAATCACAGAAAATTTGCATCTTTTTAAAAATTATTGTTCAATTACAGTTGTCCCAATTTCCCCCCTATTACTCTTCCCCTTCCCTACCAATCCCCACCTTCCACACTCAGTCCTCCCCACCCCACCCCATTGTCTTTGTCCATGGGTCCTTTATACTTGTTCCTTGAGGACCCTCCCCCTCCTTTCCCTGGTTATCACCAATGAGATCTTGAAAGTAGGTCACTGTTGCAACAGATTTGCATACTTTCTTTGCAATCCTAATGGGTAGCTGTTCTGATGAATGGTTAACAACATATGCAAAATCAATCAAAGGAATTATAGAACATCCCAAAAGTCAAATGGTTCATTTGGGTTTTTAATTGAAATTTGTTTTATGCTACAGAAGTTTCATTTTAGGAGTAGAATAGATATTGAACAAAATTTGAACATTTTTTTCACATATTCCTCAAATAATAAAATGTGCTATGATAACATGCCAGAAAAATAGAAACCATTAACAATTCTTTGTATATTTATACTGTTTTTTTCAAAACATTGAAAAAAAAGTCCACCAAACATCCTTGTTGTTGGCATTATAACATGAGAATCCCTGTGTTTGATTCTTTATATATTGATCAGTAAAGAATGAATATATCACATTGTCACTTATAAGCTTTCCACGTGAGTCTTAAATAACATAATGAAAACAGAATTTTCTAGATGGGTCTCATTTCTACCAATCAATATATATCAATTTTATTTTCTACTTTCATAAATCCATGATTTAGACATTAGAAGGTCTTAAATCAAAGTGACAGTAAACTGACTTGGAAAAATCTTGGTAGTTTAACTGTACTTAGTTTGAAACATGCTGCTTTAGCTAATTAAAAGGCACACATGTGTACTAGACTGCTTTCTGATGTGATAAAATAAAATAGATATCCTTGGAAACAAGAGGAGCTATTAACAAGTGGCCTGGATTGATAGAGCTTCTGGCACTGTCATGGTGGCCTAAGGGACCAATTGTTAGTGCGCTGATTTTCAGTAACTGTGGACTGGTAGACATCAAGAGAAACTTGTGCAGACTACAGCAAAACATACCTGATAAAACAGTGGCAAATAACATTCATAACAAAAAGTTCAATCCAAGTACTGCAAAGCTGTCTCCTCCCTGGAAACTGCTGAACCAAATAGGAATAGAAACCTTTATTATTAACACAAGAATAGGTTAAGTATTCTTTTGGGTAAGACCCAGGCTTTATTAGAGGTCAAGAAATTTAACATTTTAGTATCATATTCTTCCTTAATTTATGTTTGAGTCATCACCCAAATAATCTGTTAATTTCTATAATCTTGAAAAAACAAATTCTCAAAAATAGGTTAATTTTCAATTTATCAGGAATAATTTTGTAAATATTAAGAATCTATGGAATTAGTTAACATTGAGATGCGAGTCTCTTTTTACAGTGGAATAAACAAATGAAGTTATAAACCTAGAACATGATTTTCTGATTCTCAGAATAACATTCTTTGAATGCAGGATAATGCTTCTCAAACCAGAGATATCTGAGCAGGTAAAAAATGGAGTCTTAATGAGCAATCTTTTCTCTGTATGTTATCTCATTTCAACTGTCTCTTTTTTTCTGTTCTCAGTTTATCATTATTACTTAGTCATGTTGATGTTTAATTAAACAGAGTTTACTTGAACTCCTATTTTTTTTTATTTGAGTTTCATTAATATCTACAAGTCTCTATTGCAATTTGCAAGCTTAGAGGACCCAGTTTTATATTTTACAAGTTGTGGATTAAAAACGTGAATTAAATCTAAACTAGCTACCAACTTATTCACATAAGTGAAAATGTCTTAAATGTACTATATTTTAATTTTGCCATGTAAAGTGTGATAGTTAGATTACATAATCTCTAAGACTCATAGTTTTAAATTTCTGATTATATGATGTAAGTCAAAGTTGAATATAAGCAGTAAGAAAAAGAATTTGGACTATAAGAATAAATATTTTGTTCATACAAAATTTTAGTATTAGAGAAATGAAGGTTATTTCTTCCTATAGATATATGTCATATCTGAAAAAAGTTACCATGTTTATTGCAGGGCTCCTGAGAATAAGTTTTTACTGATGTCTCTAACTATAATCCATTACCACATGGACCATTCTAGTTGGAAACATTGGTATAAAGTCATGTTTAGCTTAATTTATATAGAGATAGAAATATTTTCATATGTGTATATCATATGTCTCTAACAGAAATAGCCAGGGCTATTTGAGAAATGGCTGATTCTAAGACTGTGGCAGAAAGTACACTAGATGATATAGGAACATATTCTCATGCAGGGAAGTATGGTGGTGTTAGAATATACACAAACACATAAACAAAATGATGGAATATGTCAAAGGGACAAGAAACCAACAGAAATAGCTCCCTAGGACCAAAACTGGAACAATTTAAACAAAATAAAGTAGTATAGTATTATAACCAACAGTAAAAAAATGTTGATGAACTGACACTATCAATGGTTAAATAAATAAATGGAAAAGAGATTAACCTCATAAGAAAAATAATTCTAAATCATTTATGTAGATATTCCCGTCTCAAGTAGCTGGACCATGACTTCCAACCCTCAAGTGTGGGATGCTCATAGTGACTTCTTTCCAAAGCGTATGATATGGAAAAGGAGGGAAAGGTGCAACTCTGTAGTGGCATAACCTGTTAAACACTACCTCAAGCAGGTGATCAACATAAACATCAATCTTGATGTCTTATGTTCATTTGTGCCTTCTGTATGATGTTGTATACATGGCAGTTTGTGTTATGGTTTTTCAAAAAAAGAAAACAAAAAAAAACCTATGACACTGTCCAGTCATGATATAAACACCCAACAAATCTCAACTGAGGAGCATTCTACCAAGTATCTGACCAATACTCTTCAAAACTGCCATGGTTATCAAAGATAAGGCCAGCACCCATTCATGACAAAAACACTCAGCAAAATGGGAGTAGAGGGAGCATACCTCAACAAAATAAAGGCCATATATGAGAAACATACAGCCAACATCACACTCAACAGGCAAAAACTAAAAGTTTTCATCCTAAGACTAGGAACAAGACAAAGGTGTCTGTTCTCACTACTTCTATTCAACGTAGTATTGGAAGTTTTAGCCAAGGTGATAAGACAAGAAAAATAAATAAAAGGCATCCAAACTGGAAAAGAGGAAGTAAAACTGTCATTATTTGCAGATGACATGATAGTATACATAGAAAACCCTATAAGCTCCACCAAAAAAAAATACTTGACTTAATAAGTGAATTGGGCAAAATGGCAGGATACAAAGTCAGTATTCATAAATCAAAGGCATTCAGAAACTAGGGGAAAAATCCTGTTTACTACACCTACAAGAAAAATAAAATACCTAGGAATAAGTTTAATGAAGGAGGTAAAAGGCCTGTACTGAGAAAACTACACAAGACTGAAGAAAAAATTAAGGAAGATACAAATAAATGGATGCAAATTCCATGTTCATGGATTGGAAGAATTTATATCACCAAAACGTCAATACTACCCAAAGCAATTTATAGATTCAATGCAATCTCTATTAAATTACCAATTATCATATTTCACAGATATAGAATAAACAATTCACAAGTTTATATGGAATCAAAAACAACCCTGAACAACTTCATCAATCTTGAGGAAGAAGAACAATGTAAGAGAGATCACGATACCCAATATCAAACTATACTACAAGCCCACTGTAATCAAAACAGTCTAGTACTAGCATAAGAACATACATATAGATCTACAGAACAAAACAGAAAACTCAGAAACAAACCAAAGTCTCTATGGTCAATTAATATTTGACAAAGGGGGCAGGAACATAAAATGAAGTAAAAATAGCCTCTTCAAAAAATGGTGTTGGAGGGAGGGGAAGGGTCTCCCAGAACATGCATAAATGACCCATTGACAAAGCCAAATGGGGGAAGGATTGAGGGTAGGAGGTGGGGGTGGGTGGGGTGAGACTAGAGAAAGTGGTGGCAGGAAAATGTTGACAAAAACAAACAAAAAACAAAATGTTCAGGGGGAGGCTGGGAGTAGTGTGGGAAATTAAGAAGCCAAAGAACTGGTGCGTGCAACCCATGGACATGGACCAGGAGGTGTGGAGATGATGAAATGGGGTGCAGGGCAGAAGGGATATAGGGGGGAAAATAGGACAACTGTAACAGCATACTCAATAAAATATACAAAAAAAAAATGGTGTTGGGAGATCCGGACAGGTACATGCAAAAAAATCAAACTAGACCACCAACTTATACCATATACGAGGATAAACTCGAGATGGACAAAAGACTAAAATTTAAACCATGACACCATAAAAGTCCTAGAGGAAAACATAGGTAGGAAAATTTCAGATACCCCACTCAGCAATATTTTTGCCAATATATCTCCTAAGGCAAGGGAAATAAAGGAAGGAATAAACAAATGGGACTATTCAAACTAAAAAGCTTCTGCCCAGGTAAAGAAAATATCATCAACATGAAAAAGGAACCAACCATATGAGAAAACATATTGAGCAATGATATCTTGAACAAAGGTTTAATCACCAAAATATATAAGGAACTTATATGGCTCAACACCAGTAAGACAATCCAATTTAAAAAATGGGCATAGGACCTGAACACATACTTCTCCTAGGAAGACAATACAGATGGCCCACAGACATATGAGAAAATGCTCAACATCACTAATCGTCAGAGAGATGAAAATTAAAACAACAATGAGATACCACCTCACACCCTTCAGAATGGCCATCATTAACAAATAAACAACAAGTGTCTGTGAGGATGTGGGGAAAAGGGAACCGCAGTGCTCTGTTGGTGAGAATGCAGACTGGTGCAGCTACTGTGGAAAACAGTATGGAACTTCCTCAAAAAACTATAAATGGAACTGCCTTTTGATCAAGTGATTCCACTGCTGGAATTTTATCCTAAGAATCCCAAATCACCAATTCAGAAGAACTTATGCACCCCTGTGTTCATAGCAGCATTATTTACAAGAGCCAAGTTCTGAAACAGCGTAAGTGCCCATCAGTAAATGGGTGGATCATAAAACTGTAGTACATTTACACAATGGAATATTATGAAGCAGAAATAAGAAAGGAACCCCTACCTTTTGTGAAAGCATAGATGGAACTGGAGAGTATTATGCTAAGTGAAATAAGCCAGGCAATGAAAGAGAAATACCATATGATCTCACCTATAACAGGAACCTAATGAACAAAACAAACAAATGAGCAAAATAGAACCAGAGACATGAAAACAAGGAACAGACTGACAGTGACCAGAGGGGAGGGGAGAGGGGGAGAAATGGGGAAGGAAGGGGTCTAGTTAAGGATCAAGTACAAATAACCAATGGACATGAACAACAGGGTAGAGGTTGACTGTGGGAGTGAGAGGGGGGCATGAAACAGGGAAGAAAAATGGGGGAAATGGGACAACTGTAATAGAACAGTAAAATAAAAATAAAATACAAGTAATAAAAGAAAAATCTGAGAAAATTTCACAGCCAAGAAAAGCCTAAGGAGACGTGAAGTCCAAATGTTATGTGATATCTTGTATGAGGTACTGGATCAGAAAAAGGAGGTTAGGTAAATATTTAGGAAATATGAATAAAATATGGGCTTTAGTCAATAAGAGTGTCAATATTGGTTAATTAATTTTGACAATTATGCCATGACAATGTAAGATATTAATTATAAAGAGCTACATTTAGGGGATAATGCAAACACTATATCTTATCTTTGTAATTTTTCTGTAAATCTAAAATTGTTCTAAAATAAACAGTATCTCTCTACACACACAAGTACACGCAGACTGTCATCCCTGGTGTGGTGTAAGTTCACAAATAAAGGACCCCCTAGCCACAGTCTCCTTGTCATGGGGATGAGAAACAGTGCCTGCTGATCTCTGATTAAAGAACTCCAGGTACCTGTCAGCCAGGGGAAATATTGAAACAAGACAATCTTCTTTTGGAACCTAGGGACCATCTCACTTTCCTATGGCTTTTAAACCTGACTCCCAGAGTCCCTGCTTCTTCACTCTGCATCCAGGTGAAACTTTCAAGTGGCCCTGTGTAGCATGTGTCCTCTACCCAGGCCGTGGGAACTTGCAACTAACAAACTACTGTCCATTTCATCTCTGCAGTGTCAGGTATTACATTTAGACACCTCCACAGTCCTAAGGTGCAAATCCCTCCCTCACCAACAAAGTGAAGAAGAGGTAATCGAAACACCAAGAGAAAAGTGTCCAAAAGAATCTAAACTATGTTCATTATATCTGTCTTGTGTTTCCAATTACTCAGCCTCCCAAGTTATACTTCTCTAGTTATCTCCACATTTTCCTAACCTCCAGTGGGTTTCTAATTCTTTAATTTCTTTGCATATTATTTTCCTCTTTTCACATAATTTATAGAATCCTAAAGACTTTATGGAAGCTGGGTAATGGCTCCACCGCCATATGTAATTACCTTAAGATATTCTTTGCTGTATCTTGTCTTCAAGGACATTTTTTTCAATTAGTCATTTGAAGCATTATAATTTATTGCTTAGACACATTTGGTGAAAACATTACTAGTCCATTACTACCATTATTCTTTTTATGAGTTACATAGTGGAATCAAAATCTTCTTTTTAAGAAATTATAACAGTCTTTACTTCATGTTAATTGTCATATTTAGATTTAGTCAAGTAAGAATTAACTTTTTTAAACTTTATTTTCTAATCTAATGCAAATTAACTGAAGATTTCTGACAAATTATGTTGTTTCATGATTTAAATTCATTTATATATGAACAAAAGAACTCAAATAAATCATAAAGTATTATCCAAAAATATGTATGTTCTTTAGAAAATAGCAAAGGTTGATAGACTGGAATAAAACCTACATTTACATGTACTTATATTGCATACTAATGATGTATAGCAGTGACTTTTTTGTATAATCAGTCTACTTATGCATATACTATGTACTAATGGTTCATGCCTTTATTGATATTGAATGACATCATTTCTGTGCAAGCCTGTGTTAATGACTGGAGTTAACTATTTCTATGAAGTAATTAAATAAAATGGTTCCAACACAACTATGACGAAACAGGAAAATATTCCAGAGGTTAATAAATAGTTGTAGCAAGTAGGAAAAAAAATTTGCTACTACCGCAAGGATCAAGATGTATAATGTCATGGTTCTCTGTGCAAGTTTATAAGATTTGCCTTTTAAACCAGCTAAGATTGGCATATTTGTTTTGTTTTGTTTTCTTTGTTTTGTAAAAGTAGCTGTTTGAGTACTTGATCTGTTTAATTTTCTTTCCTTTTTTTTTGTATATTTTATTGAGTATGCTAGTACAGTTGTCCCATTTTTCCCCCCTTATCCCCTCTGCCTTGCACTGCATCCCATCGTCCCCACACCTCTTAGTTCATGTTCATGGACTGTACATATCAGTCCTTTAGCTTCTTAATTTCCTGTACTGTTCTTGGCCTCCCCATGCCTATTTTATTTTGTTTGGTTTTTTTTTTGTCAACATTTTTCCGCCACCACTTCCCCCAGCCCCACCGGCCCCTGCCTCCCACTCTCAATCCTTCCCCTATTTGGCTTTGCTGATGGGTCCTTTGTGCATGTTCCTTGATAACCCCTCCCCTTCTTCTCTCCCATTTTCCCCCTCTCTTTTCCCCTCTGGTTATTGTCAGTTCAGTTTTTATTTCAATGTTGCTGGTTATATTTTGCTTGCTTACTTATTTTGTTGATTAGGTTCCCCTTATAGGTGAGATCATATGGTATGTGTCTTTCACTGCCTGGCTTATTTCACTTAGCATAATGCTCTCCTGTTCCATCCATGCTGTCACGAAGGGTCACAGCTCCTTTTTCCTTTCTGCTGTATAGTATTCTATTGTGTAAATATACCATAGTATTTTGATCTACTTATCCTTGTGGTCTGAGAAAATGCTTGATATGATTTCAATTTTCTTAAATTTGTTGAGGTTTGTTTTGTGTCCTATCAAGTGGTCTATCTTTGAAAATATTCCATGTGCATTTGAAAATAATATGTAGTTTGGCTCTTTGGGATGAAAGGTTCTATATATATGTATATCATCTAAGTCTATTTGATCTAATGCATTGTTCAGTTCCACAATATCTTTGAAGATATAAACATTGTAAATCTATAGGCGCTCAATATAGGAGCACCCAAATATATAAAGAAAATCTTGGAGGACTTCAAGAAAGATACAGACAACCACATGCTTATAGTAAGGGACTTTAATACCCCACTGTCAACAATGGATAGATTGTCCAAACAAAATATCAACAAAGATATTGTTTAATTTTCTTTACTGGAGTATGTTCTGGTGAATTTTACCATTCTAGAAAATCTATATCAACCAAAATTTCAAATAAACCTTAATAAGTAAGTGTTGAACAAGAATAAATGAAAAGTTTTGATGTAGATGTATTTAGGCAAGGAAAAGTATTGTTAAGAGAGTACTTACCTGACACATCTCTCCAGTTACAAAGACAGATTATTTGTGTGACTGAATAAGATGGGTCATTGACAAGGGTAAATCTTTGAACTGATTACTGATTAAATAAGAGAAATAAAACTGATTTGCTAAATAGTAGTGCCTCACCTGTGACTGGATCAGAAGTGCATTTCACCTTTTTCTAAAATTATCCAAATTCTACCTTTATTTTTAAGACCCATTTTTAATTACTTCTCCATTATAAAATAATCAGGTCATATTCTTTTCCTCAACACCCAGTCTCTATCCAATTAATTCAAATAACTCTATATGTGAAATATTTTTTATTGATTGATTTCAGAGAGAACGGAAGGAGAAAAAAGAGAGAAACATTGATTTTTTGTGTGTCACTTATTTATGCACTTATTAGTTGATTCTTGTATGTGCCATGACTGAAAATTGAGCCTGAAACCTTATCATATCCAGAAGGAGCTCTAACCAACAAAAAGACCAGACCAAGGCTTATAAGTGAAGGATTTTTAAGGACACACATTTTCTTCAATGTATCAGAAGCTGCAGTAAATTAATCATAAACTTCTTTTGCATTTGACACCACCAAGGACAGCTGTTTGCTGATTTCTACATTCATTTTACTGTCCTTAATACCACTTCCCTCTTCACCTAGTTTCTCTCCATGTTCTTTTGTTGCAATCATGCCTTTGCAACCATCCTCAGCAACTTTGCCTGCCTTTCTCTCTATCATTCTTCAACTGAAGAAATTCCAACTCGGGCTATGTTCAGCTCTCCATAAGTAAATATGGTGGAAACACATGTGTATGTGTGTGCACCCACACACATGCATGTGCATGCACACAGCACACATGCATACTAAAATTCACTTTAAATTTAGTATCACTAACATCCAGTAAAATTTTAGTCATGATACTAAGTCTCCATTTGCCTAGGATCCCAGTGCTTTTAACCTTTACTAGTCAAGATAATTTAGGTTATTCTGTGAAAATAAATACTTCCTAAACTTCAACATAAGCATACAAATAAACAATGGCTTACTTTTCACTAACTCAAAATATGCAAGACTGAGAACCTTTTCTAGACAGATGGTGTGTAATTGATGGTTCAGCATCCACCCTTTGCAGCATCTTAAGATACCATGACTGCAGCGTCAGGGGAAAGCTCTCTAGGAAATCTATCTCAGGCAATCAATTGTTGGTCTAAGAAAATATTGATTTTCTGAAATAAATCTTTCAGAAAAGTGGAACACATTTAAATGACCAAACTGAGTCCAATGATGACACCTAATCTTAAGAAAGAAGTAAAATTCTTGCCGAGTATAGGTGCATATGTGTCAAAAAATATTCTCCCCTCCCAAAAAAAAGAAAGGTTAATATGTGAAGTGATGGATATGTTAAATTAATAGAGAAATCTTTTCACAATGTATACATATATCAAATCATCATGTTGTGTACTTTAAATGTATTATATTATCAATTATACTTCAGTAAAACTGGAAAAATACAGGATTTCTAGTTAAATTTGAATTTCAAAAATAAATTATTAATTTTAATATATATGTAGTATGCAATATATTGGAAAACATATGCTAAAATATTGTCATTTATCTGACTTATGAATTTAATTGTGTCCCCCTATTTATCTGGCATCCCTACACCTAAGTATGCAGGGAAAACTGGAAAATATTGGTGAGCAAGACTATGTAAGCCACCCAACATTTTTATATGACAGCCCATATAAAAATTACAAGATTGATACCCTTTTGGAGCCCTAATTGAGTTTGCTTATGGCAATGGGTAACCAGACCCTGGGGGTTTAGATGCCGCAAATCCTGGCCTGGTCAACCTGAGGAATAAAGTAACGTAAGATCATTCTGAAAGTTCTGTCCTAAACTATTCCCTCTGCCCTATCTCCTTCAAGTGTTCCACTGTATGGGTGCATAACAATTGATTATTCATTAATTGATTGATGGACCTTTTCCTGATGCCTAAATTTTTATTGTTGACAATGCCAAATGATGAACTTCAAAGTGCCCAATTTTAATAACGTAAGTAGTTAAATATCTTCTAACCAACCAAATAGACTATGTGGTGATGCATAAAACCTTTGACCCTAGGGTCTGACTACTCAAAATTCTTTTTTTTTTTTTTTTGGAAGGGGCAGTCTCAGGCCAGGCTGATAACACTGGACCAAGCAGATCTGAAAATATGTTGTTTTATGTACTCTTGAGTTCACCAACCTAGTTTGAAATGCGGAAAATCTCTTTTTAAGAATAGAGGTTGAAGGAAATTTTCAATTTGAATTGTCCATGTCTCACTCCTTATTAGAGTCAATGATTTAGGAAAGTATTCTTCTTGGTTTCAAGTGTTTGGCTGTTTGCCAGGATTAGATAAGCAGTTTAAGACAACATTGACTGGGGTTCAACCTAAGGACAGCAATGAACTCCAGGGATCATTTTGTCCTTGGTGTACCTCCCAAAAATATAGCTCAATACTGAGTGTATAATACAAATACTTTAATTGCTTTGTGAAAGAATGACCAAAATTGAAATATATCTGAATAAAATATATTCACCTATGCCTTCCTTACAAAAATCAATTCTCTAGGTCTTCTACCATTCTAGCAACTGAGTAAAACAATAGTTTCCAAACAATTTCTTTGTTTTGAAAGTTGATGCTGACATAGAAAAAGAAATTCTCTAATAAATGATTCAAATTTACCCATATTTCGTGTCTAATACAAAATCTGGGTGTCCTATTTTCATTTCAAAACCCAAGCAATCCATTGTTTAGATCAAGTTACTGAAGAAACAGTAAATCAAAAAAATTTTTTTAATTTAAATGTTCCTCTTCTGTGATGACAGAATATACAAATATGCAACAAAGTAAAGTTTTTGAGTCAAATCAGGTCCACATTTTATCATCACACACAAAGAAAACAACAACAACTTGCTATCTGTATAAATAAGTGTTGCAAAATAGTTAAATTATCCAACTTCTGGCATACTCTGAATTCATATATAATTCAGTTCACATAAATTTGTTACCTGGAAACAAACATGCCCAAAGAAAAAGAATTGGTATCTCATGGCACTCAGTGTAAATCTGAGAAGGGATTATCACGGTGTAGTTATTTATGGTGAAAAACAGCACAGATGAAAAAATTAATAGTCACAGTGGTATTATTTAACTTTACATAAACCCTTTCAATACAAACACTTTGAGTGATGTATAAATCAGTAAGAATTCTATCACTAATAATGATTATTTGAAGACACATACACACGTAAATTCCTTCTTGGGTATATCTTTTGACTTTTACATAGAGCTAGAAAGAAAAATATCTATCATCATGAACTATATATGAAATATTTATTTTTTCAAAGGTATGTCAGGAAAGCTATATGACAAATAGAGAGAATAGGTAATAGAAATATCTATGAAATAAACATTTTTCTCAGAATCCCTTTCTCTTTTCATGTTATTAGGAAACAAAACCTATTGAGCAAGTCACTGTATTGCCTATCGTAATCTAAATATCCAATTTTACTGTCTTACAGTTTGTAAGATGAAGGACTGAAACTAAAATAAATATTTGTTTTACCCTAAAGTCTATCCTCTATCCTTTCATCAAAACTCCTACCAATAAAATTTATTTGTTACATTATTAAAAATTGTTTTTAAATATATGAAAAGCATGCACGTGTGCATAAGTGTATACATACAATTTTTTCAAGATTTATAAATTTAAATTAAGATATTCAGGGGTGTTCTCTAGCCTTTTTCTGCTGACTACATCATTTTCTAATACACATGCATGTATGCACATATATTTTGTTACTTAATGGATACATATATTATTGCTCATCCAGAAAGCCAATAATCTTAACTATTCTTTTGAGTACAGTCATTAGCATTAATAGAAATACTGCACAATGAAACTTGATTTATGTATTTCCTTTTTAATTGTATTTTATAGAAGTTTTCATTTCAAATAAACCAGTGCTATTAAAAAATCTCCAAAGACAGTTTTTGTTTTTTTTTTGCAATAATAAATCTATCTGAAGCATACTTAGGTGGCACCATGCATATAATCAATTAAATTATAAACATTATAGGATCAAATTTATATATACTTGAATGCATTTTTAAGTGCATATAAAATGATATGTATAAAAATTTTAAGCATTTAGATAAACTTAATTCTTATACTTGTATCTGGCTTTTATCATATTGAAAGTATTGTATGTATTTACTAATGCATAGAATGAATTCAAATGTATGCTATAAAAATATTCAGCCATGTCTTCTTAAAAGCTGAACATTTACTGAGTCTTTGTACCAGGCAGAAAATAGATAGGGAAAAATTTTATCTCTTCAAAGTTGAGGCTTACAGAAGAGCAACTTGCTGGCCTCACCATTAGTAAATGTTAAAGCGGGGTTTCGACTCAAAAGTTCTTTTATTCAAAGTCTAACACATAAATGTTATATTATATAATTTAAAAAATAGGAACTAATGATATGAATATTAAATATTACTTGAGAAAAATAAATGACTCAGACACTATAAGTTTATCTGCCCCTATAATAATACAATCAGCAGATACATAGCATTAAAGCAAAATGCCTCATTTTTTAAAAACCAGAGTTACATTTCCTTCTTTTTAAAGTATATTTTATTAATTATGATATTATAGTTGTCCTGATTTTTCCCTCTTGTGCCCCCCTCCATCTATTACCCCCCTCCATCAAGCAATCCCCTCCCCCTTAGTTCATGTCCATGGGTCATGCATATAAGTTTTTTAGCTTCTCCATTTTCTGTACTATTCTTAACCTCCCCCTGTCTATTTTGTACCTACCAATTATGCTTCTTAATCCCTCTACCTTTTCCCCTATTCTCCCCCTGCTCCTTCCCAGCTTATAACTCTTCAAATGATCTCCATATCTATGATTCTGTTCCTGTTCTATTGAATAATTCTAAGTTTGAATCACTAAATCATCTATCTGCATTTTGGACAAGAATTTACATGATTCATCAAATAAAAAAATTATCTTTAGCAAATCATTATTTATAACCTCTACCTGCTATCCAAATTTTTAACTTTTGTATTTATGGTGAATTTTTAAAGAAAACCTCATGTCATTTATCAAATAACTTTACCATATCTTTTCATGTATTTAAAAGAAAATTCTCATTAGATGTTTTTTAGAAGTAAAATGCATAATTTTTTGTCAGCTTCTGCTTTTGCTTTTTAACAATCATGGATTAGATGGTCCCAAATCACCAAGACTCTGACTTAGCCCCTACGCTCAGTTCAACCAACGCGACTTTTACCAGACATGGATGACTAAAAATGTATCGTTTCAATGAATTGCAATTGGCTCCATGATTATGAGTCTGAAAAGCAAGTCCCACAATCTGCTATCCATAAACCAGAGACCTGGGAAAGCCAGTGGTGTAATTCAGTCCAAGTCCAAACGCATGAGAACAAATGAGAGGTCCCAAATCAAACAGGCAGGCAGGAAACACAAAGGGGCAGATTCCTCCTCTCTCTCCTCCTCTCTCTCCTCCTCTCTCTAGGCCTTTTGTTCTATTTAGGCCTTCAAGATATTGAGTAATACCCACCCCCACTGGGGAGGGCAATCTACTTTGAATTCACCAGTTCCATTTCTAATGTATTCTGTAAACATTTTCACAGGCACACCCAGAAATAATGTTTAATCTGGGTATCTCATGGCCAGTCAAACTGAAACATAAAAGTAATCATCCAAGTGGGAAGTTATCACAGATCAAGCTCTCTGATATACTGCTGGTGGGAATACTAAATTAAACTCTGTCTATGAGGGAAATTCAGAAATATCTAGAAAAAGGATATACTGATGTATTCATCTTTGACAATCCTAATACTAAATACTAAAAATCTATCAAAAAATACATTGGTAAAATTTGAAATATCTTGTGACAATGATTATCCATTATAGTATTTATAGAAATAGTAAAAGAGTAAAACCAATTCAATGCTCATTGATATAGGGTTGATTGAATAAACTATAACAGCACAGCTATTAAATTGGATCATGTCATAATCGGAAAAAAATCCTCTCATAAAATAAATTTTAGGATTTACTTTTAAATTAATAACAATAGGGTGCAGAAGATTTTCATAATATTCTACCATTTGCAAATATTCTTATTTTTATATAAAAGTTATAATATTTATATACCTTATACATATAAATGCATAAATATGAGCATTTGCTAATATTTGTGAAAAGAAACACTGGCAGATAAAAATGCTGGGACAGAGAATACTGGATATGACAGAAATAAAAGATAGTTGTCTGAATATATCTTATTATACCCTTACATTTGAAAACACAACTTCAAAAGATATATTTAAAATGAAAATTACATTAAAAGTAATGGCTTGATA